>CM022302.1:355870048-356341445 GCA_011799875.1 Thinopyrum elongatum | reverse complement strand
ACCCCCCCTGGGCCGTGGCCCAATGGCCAACCCACCAGGCCCAGCGGCCACCCACCCCACTCCCCATATCCCCCCCCTGTCTAGGAAACCTAGATCGAACCACCCCACTCTCCCCACTCCCTCTCGCTCCCCCCCTCCCGATCCGATCTGGATCGGGGCTGCGACCCGTCGCCGCCTGACGTCCGGACGCCGCCGCTTGACGCCGTCACTGGACCCCCGCCGGCGCCCGTCGCCTCGTCCTCCTCGTCTCCTCCTCGCCGGCAACGCGTCCTGTCCTCCTACCCAAAGGCTCACCGAGCCTCGCCGCCCCCCTTCTCACCAACGTGGTGAGAACCCCGTCGCCCCCCGCCTCTACTCGCGCCCGCCGTGGTCTCGCTCACGCCACTGCCCCGCGGTCGCACTCACCGCGCTGGTCTCCGCGCTCGCCGGGACTAGGCCGCGCTCCCGCATGCCCTGTCCGCCCCTGCTCACCGCACCGATCGGCCATGCTGCGCAGTTGCGCTGCCGAGCTGAGATGCCGCGGCTCCTTCCCCACGCAGCGCCCGGCTTGCGCCCGTCGTTGCCACCGCCAGGCATCGCCTGCGCGACCATGGCCGCGCCCGCGCACCCCGCTCCTCGCTTCCTGCTGCGCGCTGCGAGATGCTCTGCTCCGCTCGCTTGCCCGGCCACAGCGAGGCCTGCGCCCATAGCCGCCGCTGACCGCCCACCACCACGCGCCCACTCGCCCGCGGCCCCCTCCGTTCGCCCCGGCGGGCGCCGCCGCAGCTAGTGCACCCCGCCCGCGGCGCTCGTCGCCGGGTCCGCCGCACCACCGCCCGTCACCCGGCTCCGCCGGCGCCCGACGCCTCATGCCCGCTAACCCGCTAGGCCCCTATGGGCCAATGACAAGTGGGGCCGTCCCCAGAACGAAAATGGATTAAAAAGAAAAGAAAAGGTTAAAAAAAGATAATAAGAAAAAAAATAATTAATTAATTAATTATTAACTTAATTAATCTAGTTTAATTCAACATAACTAATCCTGCTTGATTAAACCCTAATTAACCTGTTTAGTCTATGACAGGTGGGCCCCACGGACCACACGTCAGTTTGACCGGTCAACACCCTGTTGACTGCTGATGTCATGTGACGTCAGCAAACACTATTCTGGATATAATGTGAATTAAATTAATTAAATTAATCCAAAAATGATTTAAATCTTTTAAAATTAATATAAAATAAACGTAGCTCAGATGAAATACTTCTACATGAAAGTTGCTCAGAACGACGAGACGAATCCAAATACGCAACCCACATACCGGTCAGATGCCTTAACTATCTGACATGCAACTTTTGCTGTTTCTGGAGGTGAATAGTGCTGACTTTAGTATAAAATAATCCCCAATAAATTCCTAAATTAACTAGAACACTTGATAGGCAAGGAGTATAAAACACATAGCACTGCTTTAGACATGTCATGCATCCTGTTGCACCATGGCAGTGTATTTATGTTCCATTCCCCCTCCGGTCATCTGGCTGACAAATGTCCGGGACTGGGAATACTTCCGGATGGGGCTCCCCCTTCCGGTACCGTGTAACCTGCGTTAGATCGCCCCTAGCACCACGTATTGCCGGTGTTTGCTTTGTGTTGCATTGATGCTCTGTTATTTATGTGTTCCCCTCCGTTACCTCTTTCCGGTAGACCCGAGGCGCTGATGATCTGATGGTCATCTACTTCGTTTGAAGATCCGTACTGTCTGCAGAGGCTTCCAGGCAAGCCCAGCCCTCGTCCAGCCCCCAGCGCAGCCCCCAGCGTAAGTATTCCAACTACTTTCGCTGGCGGTCGCTGAGGAACAAGCATTTGCGCTGACATCTTTGGGCGTGTAGGAGAGGAGCAGCAAGTGGAGCCATCTGAAGGTGCTCCAGAAGTACCACCCCCCTCGACCACACCGCCAAGGAGAAGATCTCCGGTAAGGGCTCCCACTAGCGAGCCGAGCCACGAAGAGGAGCCGGCAAGCGCGAAGCGCCAAGCACCAGCTGGTGGACCCCACCCAATGCAAACGTTGACGGGGAGGGGGAGCCACCGCTCCTGAGCTCAAACGGGTAAACCCACTTGCGCAAAACTCATTCTGTTTTTTTTTTGTCTTCTTGAATTTCTTCGGAAGCTCTTTTTGCTACTTCTCGGGTTGGCAGACCCGCCTCACTCCTCGTAGAGCCAATGAAATTACTCTTCGCCGAGGAGAACACCGCCCAGGGGCCGTCGACGACGAGGCCGCCAAGGCCGCGCTGCCAAGGCCGACAAGCTTGCCGACGAAAAGCTGCCAGGTCTGCGGAGAGGCCTGCAAGGCCGCAGAGAAAATACCGCCAAGGCGCCCACCGATGATGAAGCCGCCAAGGCTGCTGAAGCTGAGGCCGCCCAGAAGGTGCTGAGGAGGCGGCGAGGGAGCCGGTGGTCGTCACTGACGGCCCTGAGGCCACAGGAGCGCCAGGCGCTACTCCGACCACGGGTCCCTCAACCACTGAAGAGGGGGCGGCAGCGCCAACTCGCCTCCGCCAAGCAAATACATCGGGTGGCGAGACGTCTCGTCAGCCCCCCTGGACGGTGGGCTCCAGAGCGCCAACCGAGGAGGATGTTGTGGACGAGGAGATCCTTGCCGCTGCCGGGCTCCAGCTTGTGGATGCGCCAGGCGCCAGCAGCAGCAGCACGTCTGAAGAGGAGCAATTGCTCCAAAAGCTGCTGATCTCATCGCGCCCGACGGAGAAGCTAGCTTCCAGTGAGGCGTCATCGAGAAGGCCGAAGCTGACATGTTGAGGGGCGCGGAGATCTGGCGGACGTCCGCGCGTGATCTCTTAATGCGTTAGAGGTCAAGTGGGCACAGCTGGCGAGAACAAGACGCAGGCCCTCCTCCTGATGAAGCAAGACATTGAACAAAAACAGGAGGAGACCGCACCAAGGAGTTGTCTGCTCGGCGGTGATCTGAACCAGCGAAAGTGGACCTCGATGCCCACGAAGAGGAACTTGCCGAGCGCAGAAGAAACTTGCCGAAACCTCCAGCAGAAAGACGAGGAGGTGGCAAGACTTGTCGCAGAGCGGGACCCAAGGGCAGGCACAAAAAACACCAGAAGGAAATCGAAAAGCCTTGGCCAAGAGTACAGCCAGCAAGTTGGTGGAGGCCACCAACGGTGTCGAACTGCAGAAGTGAACAGGAAGGAAACGGAGGAGAAAGTGGCAAGACTAGAGGCCGCCCTCAAGGCAAACAGTGACAAGCTCTCAACGCTTGAAAGTGAGAGGGCAAAGGTGCGACCACCTTGGCGGAGATGCAAGTTACCATAGCCAGAAGAACAATCTGCTTGCCGCCGCCACGAACGCCATAGCAGACCTGAAGCTGAAGCTGACCCAGCTGAAGGGAGATGTCGACACCACTAGAAAGCACGAAGGGCTTCTAATGACAGAGCTCAGAAGGAAAAGGGTCTGCTTCCAGACGCTATTTGCAACCCACAAGAGTTCAGGGATAACGTGGGGTCTTCACAGACAGGCTTGCCAGCGCGCCGAGGGCATCGACAAGGAGCTGACTGCCCTGAAGGTGCGGACTTCGGGTACTCCACCGACAAGAACACGCAAACTAGCGTCAAGCTAGCCGAGTTCTGCGATGAGTAGTAGTAGTAGAAGCACTCCAACAGTCCAAGTCAATCACAAGGCTCAAGGCCGACGAGTCACGCAGCTTGCCGGGGGTTCTCCGGAGGTTGTTGGTGAAGATAGCATACAGAAACCCCGGGCGTCGACTTCAGAACATCTTCAAAAGCTTCCCGAAGGATACGACCCGACGCCACTAGAGGCCCTTGTCGCCCATCGTGGAGAGGGGGGACCATATCCAGAGAGTCGAAGGCGAGCACCGCAATTAGAGAGCCCTTCTTCTCCCTCCTTGCCGCCGCTAGACATGTTAAGAACAATCTGTTTAAGCCGCGGCAACCTATCTGTAATATACTGCAATATTTTGGAGTTAATGCATGTCATCTCCCTTGAGCAATTTTTTTCTTTGTGTGTACTGCCCTACGCTTATAGGGAACTTGCCGGTGCGCGCACCATTGCCGCGGCGCTGGGTGCGGACTTCAGCAGCTGTGGCTGGGTGCCGTGCCGGCAAGCACCTTGTCGCGCTCAGTGCAGCCACTTAGGTTGTTGAGCGGACTCGAAACAGATAAGGGCGCGACCGATTACGCTTAGGTTCCGTCGCGCACAGGTTTTCCATACAAAGAGTAGTATCATTCAAGGAAAATAACCTTGAAAATAAAAAAAGATGATGTTCAAACTTGGCACATTGCTTTGTCGCTGACTCTCCGCGGCAAGGTCTTGTCACTACTTGCCGCTGCCTTCTTCCGGCAAGGCAAAGTTTCTTTGAATGACGCCTGGTCCATATCATTATCCCATCCCCCCGGCAAACTTGTGTGCGAGGGAAGCTTCTGTCTCTTTGAGAAAAAGAAGAAGAGAAATAAAGATATAGGAGCTTGGCGGCTCGTTAATGCTTACCGGGGAGGCTGTACTGCACAGTATGTCAGATAATCATGCAAAAATAAAGTAAACATGAAATCGTCAAAAACTGCGAATACAAAAGCTTTATTTATGCAGGGTCTGCGCCTGGCTTTGTACAAAGGATTACATGCAAACAGCGCGAAGACTTGTACAAAAGGTGGTTGCCGGGGAAGGGCCCGGCAACCGCGCCTTATGGAAAAAAATTACGAAGATGCTCAATGTTCCAGGAATTGATCACTGGAATGCCATCCTCGGTCTCCAGGCGGACCGCGCCAGGCCTGGTGACCGTTTCACCGATAAGGGCCTTCCCACTTTGGCTCAACTTGTTTTGAATTTGGCCGACTAAACGCGCCGAAGAACAGGTCGCCTCCTCGAGGACTTCTGGCATTAACTTTGCGGCTATGGTAGCGACGCAAAGCTTGCTGGTAGCGAGCAGCTCTCACAGCAGCCTGAAGACGATCCTCCTCGAGGAGCACAGCGTCATCTTGCCGCAGTTGCTCTTGTCAAGCTATCGTAAGCGAGCACTCGAGGTGACCCGTATACGAGTTCCGTGGGGAGAACTGCCTCTGCTCCATAAACTAGAGCAAAAGGCGTCTGGCCGTAGCTTAGATTTTGCGTCGTCTGATCGACCAAAGAACCACTGGCAGCCCTCGATCCCAGTTCCTGCCGCATCTGCGCAGCCTGTCGAAAGTTTCGTCTTGAGCCCACGCAGACTTCAGCATTTGCCCTTTCAGCTTGACCGGTGCTTCGCGGGTTGAAGCAACAGAAGCGAAACAGACCTTGGCGGCAAGGTCTTCGACATACTGCATGAAGGCGTGGCTCGTGAACTGGGGTACCGTTGTCGGTGATGATCCTGTTAGGACACCCAAAGCGACAAACAATTCCCTTGAGAGAACTTGATGGCTGATTGTGCTGTCACCTTCCTCACTGCTTCCACTTCCGGCACTTCGTAAACTTGTCGATGGCCACCTACAAGTACTCGAAGCCCCCGTTGGCACGGGGAAAGGGGCCGAGGATGTCGAGCCCCAGACCTAAAAGGCCAGGAGAGAGGGATTGTCTGGAGAGCTTGAGCTGGCTGAGAATCGCTTGGATGAAACTAGCACGCTTCACACTTGGTTACTAGTGCAGTTGCATCCTGGAGGGGGTGGGCCAAAAGAAACCTTGCCGGAAAAGCCTTTCCAGCAAGGGCTCTTGACCCTATGTGGTGACCACATATGCCTCCATGAATCTCCGCCAACAGCTCCTGTCCTTCTTCCCGGGGAATACCTTCAATTTCACACTGTTTGGTCTTTTTCTGCACAGCATGTCAGGACAAATTGATACAATTGGACCGTCGGGCTACTTTCTCCCGCTTCTTCCTGCTCTTCGGGAAGTTTCCGGTCTGAAGGAAACGGACGATCTGCTGCGCCCACGCTGGAGCCTTGGCTCGACAACGAGGACTAAAGGCATTCTTCTGCTGCGGGGAACATCAGGCCCTACGGCAAGAGCTTGTCGCTCTACCAGAGCGGCGTTCCCCGACGAGCTTGGCGGGAACAGCGCTTCAACGACAAGAGCCTGGGGCCCTGCTGGAGCGTGCTGGCTTCAACAAGCTGTCGGAGCAGTTGCTTCAACGACGGAAGCCCAGGCCTCGTCGGAGCATTTGCTCCTCAGCGGCTTTGATCAGGAGCGCCTGCTTCAAACGACAAGGATCCGAAGTCTTGTCGGAGCAAGTTGCCCTTTGCCTCTTGCCTAGGAGCATCCGCTTAATGACAAGAGGTGAGGCCTTGTCGGAGCAAGGGCCCCTCTGCATCTTTGGCGCTGGCTTGGCAGCCTTCTTGCCTGCGGCTTCGGGGAGCTCTGCCGGGCAGAAGTAGTCGCCAGAAGCCAACTTCCTCTTCTGCCTTGCCCTACTGATGGCGTCACGGATGGCTGGTTAGTTGGAGCACAAAAGTGCTGGTTCCACAGGCAATTTGAGTGCGGGCGCTTTGAAAAACCATCGGCAATTCATTCTCAGCACGTGGGACGTGCTCCATTTGTAGGTCGTCAAAGCGTTCCTCCAACTTCCTCACCTCATCTACTAAGCTTCCATCAATGGGCATTGGTAGTTGTTCACTTGCCTGACGACAAGCTGCGAATCTCCCCTGACAATAAGCTCTTGATCCCAAGGTCTGCCGCGATCCTGAGACCGGCAAGCAACCCCTCATATTGCAGTATGTTGTCGCCTGTTCCTTGGGAAAGTGCATTTGGACCACGTACTTGAGGTGCTCTCCGTGGGGCGAGAAAAGCAGTACGCCAGCAACCGGCGTTGCAGCCGAAAAGGCACCATCAAAGTACATAGCACCTTTGCTTGTCTCCTTGCACGGGGAGAGTCGTCTCTGGGATTTCTTCGTCTGGCATTGGTGTCCATTCTGTGACAAACTCTGCCAAAAACTCGGCTCTGTATGGTTGATGTACTCTCAAACTTGAGACCAAAGCTCGACAACTCCAACGCCCACTCGACAATCCTCCTGTCGCTTCTGGATTGGCAAAATCCTTTTCAGCGGGAAGCGAGAGTGACGACGGTAACTTCATGTGCTTGGAAATAATGGCGCAGCTTTCCGGGCCATGAGAAGGCCGAAAAGCAGCTTCTGCACACCAGAATACCTTGACCAGCTCCCTGCAGAAGAGAGCTCACAAGTAGACCGGCGTGCACCATTTTTCTTTTGATATCACTTCGCCTGACTGCGCAGACGAATCCTGTCGGCAGCAAAAACTTGTCGGGGGAGCCCCCAGCTTGTCGCTGGACGTGCTTGCCACAGTTACTGCCTCCTCATCCACCTCTCTCTCCGCTACTAGACGCAGCACTAACACTTGATTGGTTGCCGCTGATACAGCAACAAATTCTCTTGTGTTTAGGTGCGACAAGTTTGGAGGAGAGGAGAGGTATCTCTTCAAGTCTTGCAGCGCTGCCTGCCTCCAGAGTCCATTCAATGGACCTGCCTTTTTAAGATTTTGAAAAATGGCAGGGCGCGCTCAGCTGACTGGAGATAACCTACTGAGAGCAGCAACACAGCCGGCAAGTCGTCGTACATCCTTGACGGCTTCGGTGCTTCACATTTGCTCAATGGCTTTGATTTGTAGGATTGGTTCAATTCCACGTTGAGACACAAAGAACCCGAGAAGCTTGCCGGAGGGAACTCCAAACACGCACTTCTCGGGGTTGAGTTCAGGTTGATCTTGCGCAGATTTACAAAAGTTCTTCTAGATCTTGAACCAAGTAGCCCTGTCCTTGCTTTTGACCACTATATATCCATATAGGCTTCCACATTTCTGCGCAGCATGAGGTCAAAGCAATCTGGACGGCTCTTGCAAATGTTGAACCAACATTTTTCAACCAAATGGCATACGTATGAAACAGTATGTGCCACAGGGTGGTGTGATAAATGCGGTCTTTCCTCATCTTCCTCAGCCATGAAGATTTGATGATACCCTGAATATGCGTCAAGAAGATGAAAGCGAATCACATCCTGCCGTGGGAGTCAACAATCTGGTTATGCGGGGGCAAAGGAAATGGGTCTTTGGGACAAGCTTATTGACATCAGTGAAATCAATACAAAGCCTCCATTTTCCATTCGTTTGCGCAGGACAACAGGATTGGCCAACCACATAGGATGGAGCACTCCTCTGACGAGGCCTGCTGCTTTCCAAACTTCTTGATGTTCTTCGGCAATAACTCTTGCCGCTCATAGCTTGCTTTCTGGCTTTTGCTTGACGGGCCTCGCGTGGGGACAGACGGCAAGGGGGTGCTCAATTACTTTCTGGGAACACCGGGGATGTCGGATGGTTGCCATGCAAACACGTCGACATTCGCCCCGCAGGAAAGCAACGAGCGCGCTTTCCTATTTTTGTCAAGTGTGCACTGATGGGAAGGAACCACCAGTGCCGTCCTCCTTGGCGGGCACTTCTTTGTCGCCGGCGGAGCGGCTTTGTTTTCTTGCACTTTGCCGGGGAGCTCTCTGGTGCGTCCTCGACGGCAGCGCAGCACTCCGAAGAGGTGCGTTGCGAGTGGGCACAGGAGCCTTGCCGGACTTCCTCTTGTTCTTCCCCCGGAGCTTACAGGCAAGTGCTTGGCGGCAGTTTGCGGCAGCTGCTCCCGTAGATCTTGTCGGCGCAAATAAGTGCATCCTTCTTATCGCAGGAACTGTGAAACACTTACTGGGCCTGGCATCTTCAAACACGTTGTAGGCATAATGAGAGGCTGCCATGAACTGGCGAGCGCTGGACGGCCAAGTATCCCATTATAAGGCAATGGATATCGGCAACGTCAAAGGTGACCTTCTCGGTACGGTAGTTCAGCTCGCCGCCAAATGTCACTGGCAGCGTGATCTTCCCTTTCGGTTGCTCCTCCTGGATTGACTCCGGAAAGTACCAGTTTCCTCAAGCTCGCTGTCAGGGATTTTTGAAGTTTCCGGAGCACAGCGGGCGAAATCAGATCAAGCCGGCCCCACCGCCAACTAACACTTCGTGACCTTGAGGTTGCGGATCGTTGGTGAAACCACATGGCAAGCCCCCGACCGCCGTGTGTGGTCAGGGTGGTCCTCAATGTCAAAGACGATAGGCGTGTCGGACCACTTCAGAAGCTTTTGGCGTCAACAGATGGTTGCCGCGCATTGATCTCTCGCGCCCACTGTTTAGTTGGCGGGAGAAGAATGCAACGAAGCAACCCGTCAACACACAAGACTTCTGGGGCTTTCTGAAATTCGTGCTCACTGGATTCTTCAAATCTAGATATCATCATCATTCATCTTTGTGCGGGCCACGAGGAGGCCTGTCTCTTCTATGCTGCTTGGCCTTGCCGCGACGCCCTCCTCGGGCAGTGGCTTCTTGCCGGACCCGCCAGCACCTTCTGGGGCCTTTCTTGTGCGCCTCTCATACTCAGCTTTCTGCTGCCGACAAGAGCTCGACTCGTCGGCAGTTCGGGAGATCGTGTCCCTTGGTGCGGTGGATCTTGCAATATTGCTTGTCGGAGCCGTCCTCTTGTCGGCAGCCGCCAAGGCCTGACAGTTGGCGCACGCGACAATCTCCTTGCGAAGCCCTCGACTTTGGCCTTGTCGGCGCTGTGCGTTGCCGCTGTAGTCTTGGTTATGGTAAAATGGTTCCGGTACGCAATCACCAGCCTCTTTGGCGAACTTATTTTGTATTCAGTAATATGTGTATTATTTCCTTTGTTCCGCGCACGCGCCAGCCACTGATTTAGTGTGTTATGCTGGTGTGGGTAATCCTTCGCTGTCATGGAGTCTGCTCCCCCTTTGTGGAGCGATGCAATACCACTTTCTCTGTCAAACACGTGTTCAGTGGTTGTCGTGTTTCTCCCGTCACACACTTGTCAGCTCAAACCATGACTGTTCTCCGGGATGGGACACCTATGTGTTCGCACGAGAGTCGGGAGGGGGGGAGCAGAAGAGGGAGTGGGGGAAGTGGGGTGGTTCGATCTAGGTTTCCAGACAGGGGGGGGATAGGGGAGTGGGGTGGGTGGCCGGCTGGGCCTGGTGGGTTGGCCCAGTTGGGCCACGGCCCCACCCTGTCTAGGAAACCCTAGATCGAACCACCCCACTTCCCCCACTCCCTCTCGCTCCCCCCCTCCCGATCCGATCTGGATCGGGGCTGCGACCCCGTCGCCGCTCGACGTCCCGGACGCCGCCGCTTGACGCCGTCACTGGACCCCGCCGTCGCCCGTCGCCTCGTCCTCCTCGTCTCCTCCTCGCCGGCAACGCGTCCTCGTCCTCCTCCCCAAAGGCTCCACCGAGCCTCGCCGCCCCCCTTCTCACCAACGTGGGTGAGAACCCCGTCGCCCCCCGCCTCTACTCCTGCGCCCGCCGTGGTCTCGCTCACGCCCACTGCCCCGCGGTCGCACTCACCGCGCCTGGTCTCCGCGCTCGCCGCGACTAGGCCGCGCTCCCGCATGCCCTGTCCGCCCCTGCTCACCGCACCGCTCGGCCATGCGCGCGTGCTCGCGCTCCCCGCGCCCGATGCCGCGGCCTCCTTCCCCACGCAGCGCCCGGCTGCGCCCGTCGTTGCCCCGCCATGGCCATCGCCTGCGCGACCATGGCCGCGCCCGCGCCACCCCGCTCCTCGCTTCCTGCTGCGCGCTGCGAGATGCTCTGCTCCGCCCGCCTCGCCCTTGCCACGGCCACGCGAGGCCTGCGCCCATAGCCGCCCCGCTGACCGCCTCCACCACCGCGCCCCACTGCCCCGCGGCCCCCTCCGTTCGCCCCGGCGGGCCGCCGCCGCAGCTAGTGCACCCCCGCCCGCGGCGCTCGTCGCCGGGTCCGCCCGCACCACCGCCCGTCACCCGGCTCCGCCCGGCGCCCGACGCCCTCAT
The DNA here is from genome assembly GCA_011799875.1 of Thinopyrum elongatum. Classification (NCBI taxonomy): domain Eukaryota; kingdom Viridiplantae; phylum Streptophyta; class Magnoliopsida; order Poales; family Poaceae; genus Thinopyrum; species Thinopyrum elongatum. The sequence continues at coordinate 356,330,601 of CM022302.1, read as the reverse complement.
GCCCGCTAACCCGCTAGGCCCCTATGGGCCAATGACAAGTGGGGCCGTCCCCAGAACGAAAATGGATTAAAAAGAAAAGGTTAAAAAAATGATAATAAGAAAAAAATATATTAATTAATTAATTATTTAACTTAATTAATCTAGTTTAATTAAACATAACTAATCCTGCTTGATTAAACCCTAATTAACCTGTTTAGTCTATGACAGGTGGGCCCCACTGGACCCACACGTCAGTTTGACCGGTCAACACCCTGTTGACTGCTGATGTCATGCTGACGTCAGCAAACACTATTCTGGATAATGTTGAATTAAATTAATTAAATTAATCCAAAAAATGATTTAAATCTTTTAAAATTAATATAAAATAAACCGTAGCTCAGATGAAAATACTTTCTACATGAAAGTTGCTCAGAACGACGAGACGAATCCAAATACGCAACCCACATACCTGTCAGATGCCTCTAACTATCTGAACATGCAACTTTTTGCCTGTTTCTGGCAGGTGAATAGTGCATGACTTTAGTAAAATAATCCCAAATAAATTCCTAAATTAACTAGAACACTTAGATAGGCAGTATAACACACTAGCACTGCTTTTAGACATGTCATGCATCCCTGTTGCACCATGGCAGTGTATTTATTGTTCCATTCCCCCTCCGGTCATCTGTCTGACAAATGTCCGGGACTGGGAATACTTTCCCGGATGGGCTCCCCCTTCCTCGGTACCGTGTAACCTGCGTTAGATCGCCCCTAGCACAACGTATTGCCGTGTCTTGCTTTGTGTTGCATTGATTGCTCTGTTATTTATTGTGTTCCCCCTCCGTTACCTCTTTCCGGTAGACCTCGAGGCCGCTGATGATCTGATGGTCATCTACTTCGTTTGAAGATCCGTACCTGTCTGCAGAGCTTCCAGGCAAGCCCAGCCCTCGTCGCAGCCCCCAGCGCAGCCCCCAGCGTAAGTATTCCAACTACCTTTCGCTGGCGGTCGCTGAGGAACAAGCATTTGTCGCTGACATCTTTGGGCGTGTAGGAGAGGAGCAGCAAGTGGAGCCATCTGAAGGTGCTCCAGAAGTACCACCCCCCTCGACCACACCGCCAAGGAGAAGATCTCCGGTAAGGGCTCCCACTAGCGAGCCGAGCCACGAAGAGGAGCCGGCAAGCGCCGAAGCGCCAAGCACCAGCGCTGGTGACCCCACCCCAATGACAAACGTTGACGGGGGAGGGGAGCCCACCGCTCCTGAGCTCAACACGGGTAAACCCACTTGCCGCAAAACTCATTCTGCTTTCTTTCTTTTGTCTTCTTGAATTTCTTCCTGAAGCTCTTTTTGCTTTACTTCTCGGGTTGGCAGAGCCCTCCTCGGTAGAGCCAATGAACATTGACTCTTCTGCCGAGGAGAACACCGCAGGGGCCGTCGACGACGAGGCCGCCAAGGCCGCCGCTGCCAAGGCCGACAAGCTTGCCGACGAAGAAGCTGCCAGGTCTGCCGAAGAGGCCTGCAAGGCCGCCGAGGAAAATACCGCCAAGGCGCCCACCGATGAAGCCGCCAAGGCTGCTGAAGCTGAGGCCGCCCAGAAGGCTGCTGAGGAGGCCGGCGAGGGAGCCGGTGGTCGTACTGACGGCCCTGAGGCCACAGGAGCGCCAGGCGCTACTCCGACCACGGGTCCCTCAACCACTGAAGAGGCGGCAGCGCCCAACTCGCCTCCGCCAAGCAAATACATCCGGGTCGGCGAGAACGTCTACGTCAGCCTCCCCTGGACGGTGGGCTCCAGAGCGCCAACCGAGGAGGATGTTGTGGACGAGGAGATCCTTGCCGCTGCCGGGCTCCAGCTTGTGGATGCGCCAGGCGCCAGCAGCAGCAGCACGTCTGAAGAGGAGCAATTGCTCCAAAAGCTGCTGAATCTTCATCGCGCCCGACGGGAGAAGCTAGCTTCCAGTGAGGCGCTCATCGAGAAGGCCGAAGCTGACATGTTGAGGGGCGCGGAGATCTTGGCGGACGTCCGCGCGTGATCTCTTAATGCGTTAGAGGTCAAGTGGGCACAGCTGGCCGAAGAACGGCAGGCCCTCCTCCTGATGAAGCAAGACATTGAACAAAAACAGGAGGAGACCGCCAAGGAGTTGTCTGCTCAGGCCGGTGATCTGAACCAGCGGAAAGTGGACCTCGATGCCCACGAAGAGGAACTTGCCGAGCGCAAGAAGAAACTTGCCGAAACCCTCCAGCAGAAAGACGAGGAGGTGGCAAGACTTGTCGCAGAGCGGACCCAAGGGCAGGCACAAAAACACCAGAAGGAAATCGAAGCCTTGGCCCAAGAGTACGCCAGCAAGTTGGTGGAGGCCACCAACGCTGTCGCTACTGCAGAAGTGAACAGGAAGGAAACGGAGGAGAAAGTGGCAAGACTAGAGGCCGCCCTCAAGGCAAACAGTGACAAGCTCTCAACGCTTGAAAGTGAGAGGGCAAAGGTGACCCACACTTTGGCGGAGATGCAAGTTACCATAGCCAAGAAGAACAATCTGCTTGCCGCCGCCAACGACTCCATAGCAGACCTGAAGCTGAAGCTGACCACGCTGAAGGAGATGCTCGACACCACTAGAAAGCACGAAGGGCTTCTAATGACAGAGCTCCAGAAGGAAAAGGGTCTGCTTCAAGACGCTATTGCAACCCACAAGAAGTTCAGGGATAACGTGGGGATCTTCACAGACAGGCTTGCCAGCGCCGCCGAGGGCATCGACAAGGAGCTGACTGCCCTGAAGGTGCCGGACTTCGGGTACTCCACCGACAAGAACACGCAAACTAGCGTCAAGCTAGCCGAGTTCTTCGACGGAGTAGTAGAAGCACTCCAACAGCTCCAAGTCAATCACAAGGCTCAACTGGCCGACGAGTCACGCAGGCTTTGCCGGGGAGTTCTCCGGAGGTTGTTGGTGAAGATAGCATACAGAAACCCGGGCGTCGACTTCAGCAACATCTTCAAAAGCTTCCCGAAGGGATACGACCCCGCGCCACTAGAGGCCCTTGTCGCGCCCATCGTGGAGAGGGTGGACCATATCCAGAGAGTCGAAGGCGAGCACCGCAATTAGAGAGCCCATTCTTCTCCCTCCTTGCCGCCGCTAGACATGTTAAAGAACAATCTGTTTAAGCCGCGGCAACTTATCTTGTAATATAACTTGCAATATTTTGGAGTTAATGCATGTCATCTCCCTTGAGCAATTTTTTTCTTTGTGTGTACTTGCCCTACGCTTATAGGGAACTTGCCGGTGCGCGCACCATTGCCGCGAGCGCTGGGTGCGGGACTTCAGCAGCCTGCTGGCGGTGCCGCTGCCGGCAAGCAACCTTGTCGCGCTCAGTGCAGCCACTTAGGTTGTTGAGCGGACTCGAAACAAGATAAGGGCGCGACCGATTACGCTTAGGTTCCGTCGCGCACAGGTTTTCCATACAAAGAGTAGTATCATTCAAGGAAAATAACCTTGAAAATAAAAAAGAATTTGATTGTTCAAACTTTGGCACTTAGCTTTGTCGCTGATCTCTCCGCGGCAAGGTCTTGTCACTACTTGCCGCTGCCTTCTTCCCGGCAAGGCAAAGTTTCTTTGAATGACGCCTGGTCCATATCATTATCCCATCCCCCCCGGCAAACTTGTGTGCGAGGGAAGCTTCTGTCTCTTTGAGAAAAAGAAAGAAGAGAAAATAAAGATATAGGAGCTTGGCGGCTCGTTAATGCTTACCGGGGAGGCTGTACTGCACAGTATGTCAGATAATCATGCAAAAATAAAAGTAAACATGAAATCGTCAAAAACTGCGAAATACAAAAGCTTTATTTATGCACAGGGTCTGCGCCTGGCTTTGTACAAAGGATTACATGCAACAGCGGCAAGACTTGTACAAAAGGTGGTTGCCGGGGAAGGGCCCGGCAACCGCGCCTTATGGAAAAAACTTACGAAGATGCTCAATGTTCCAGGAATTGATCACTGGAATGCCATCCTCGGTCTCCAGGCGGACAGCGCCAGGCCTGGTGACTCGTTTCACCCGATAAGGGCCTTCCCACTTTGGCGTCAACTTGTTTGAATTCTTGGCCGACTAAACGCGCCGAAGAACAAGGTCGCCTTCCTCGAGACTTCTGGCATTAACTTTGCGGCTATGGTAGCGACGCAAAGCTTGCTGGTAGCGAGCAGCTCTCACAGCAGCCTGAAGACGATCCTCCTCGAGGAGCACAGCGTCATCTTGCCGCAGTTGCTCTTGCTCAAGCTCATCGTAAGCGAGCACTCGAGGTGACCCGTATACGAGTTCCGTGGGGAGAACTGCCTCTGCTCCATAAACTAGAGCAAAAGGCGTCTGGCCAGTAGCTCGATTTGGCGTCGTCCTGATCGACCAAAGAACCACTGGCAGCTCCTCGATCCAGTTCCTGCCGCACTTGCGCAGCCTGTCGAAAGTTCTCGTCTTGAGCCCACGCAGCACTTCAGCATTTGCCCTTTCAGCTTGACCGTTGCTTCGCGGGTGAGCAACAGAAGCGAAACAGACCTTGGCGCCAAGGTCTTCGACATACTGCATGAAGGCGTGGCTCGTGAACTGGGTACCGTTGTCGGTGATGATCCTGTTAGGAACACCAAAGCGACAAACAATTCCCTTGAAGAACTTGATGGCTGATTGTGCTGTCACCTTCCTCACTGCTTCCACTTCCGGCCACTTCGTAAACTTGTCGATGGCCACATACAAGTACTCGAAGCCCCCGGTGGCACGGGGAAAGGGGCCGAGGATGTCGAGCCCCCAGACCTAAAATGGCCAGGAGAGAGGGATTGTCTGGAGAGCTTGAGCTGGCTGATGAATCTGCTTGGAATGAAACTAGCACGCTTCACACTTGGTTACTAGTGCAGTTGCATCCTGGAGGGCGGTGGGCCAAAAGAAACCTTGCCGGAAAGCCTTTCCAGCAAGGGCTCTTGACCCTATGTGGTGACCACATATGCCTCCATGAATCTCCGCCAACAGCTCCTGTCCTTCTTCCCGGGGAATACACTTCAATTTCACACTGTTTGGTCTTTTTCTGCACAGCATGTCATCGACAAATTGATACATATTGGACCGTCGGGCTACTTTCTCCGCTTCTTCCTGCTCTTCGGGAAGTTCTCCTGTCTGAAGGAAACGGACGATCTGCTGCGCCCACGCTGGAGCCTGTGGCTCGACAACGAGGACTAAAGGCATTTCTTCTGCTGCGGGAACATCAGGCCCTACGGCAAGAGCTTGTCGCTCTACCAGAGCCGGCCGTTCCCCGACGAGCTTGGCGGGAACAGCCGCTTCAACGACAAGAGCCTGGGGCCCTGCTGGAGCGTGCTGTCCTTCAACAAGCTCGTCGGGAGCAGTTGCTTCAACGACGGAAGCCCAAGGCCTCGTCGGAGCATCTTGCTCCTCAGCGCTTTGATCAGGAGCGCCTGCTTCAACGACAAGGATCCGAAGTCTTGTCGGAGCAAGTTGCCCCTTTGCCTCTTGCCTAGGAGCATCCGCTTCAATGACAAGAGCGTGAGGCCTTGTCGGAGCAAGTTGCCCCTCTGCATCTTTGGCGCTGGCTTTGGCAGCCTTCTTGCCTGCGGCTTCGGGGAGCTCTGCCGGGAAGTAGTCGCCAGAAGCCAACTTCCTCTTCCTGCCTTGCCCTACTGATGGCGTCACGGATGGCTGAGTTAGTTGGAGCACAAAAGTGCCTGGTTCCACAGGCAATTTGAGTGCGGCGCGCTTTGACAAACCATCGGCAATGTCATTCTCAGCACGTGGGACGTGCTCCATTTGTAGGTCGTCAAAGCGTTCCTCCAACTTCCTCACCTCATCTACATAAGCTTCCATCAATGGGCATTGGTAGTTCTTGTTCACTTGCCTGACGACAAGCTGCGAATCTCCCCTGACAATAAGCTTCTTGATCCCAAGGTCTGCCGCGATCCTGAGACCGGCAAGCAACCCCTCATATTCTGCAGTATTGTTCGTCGCCTGTTCCTTGGGAAAGTGCATTTGGACCACGTACTTGAGGTGCTCTCCGGTGGGTGCGACAAGCAGTACGCCAGCACCGGCGCCTTGCAGCGAAAAGGCACCATCAAAGTACATAAGCCACTCTTTGCTTGTCTCCTTGCCGGGGAGAGTCGTCTCTGGGATTTCTTCGTCTGGCATTGGTGTCCATTCTGTGACAAACTCTGCCAAAACTCGGCTCTGTATGGTTGATGTACTCTCAAACTTGAGACCAAAGCTCGACAACTCCAACGCCCACTCGACAATCCTGCCTGTCGCTTCTGGATTTTGCAAAATCCTTTTCAGCGGGAAGCGAGTGACGACGGTAACTTCATGTGCTTGAAAATAATGGCGCAGCTTTCTCGAGGCCATGAGAAGGCCGAAAAGCAGCTTCTGCACACCAGAATACCTTGACCTAGCTCCCTGCAGAAGAGAGCTCACAAAGTAGACCGGGCGCTGCACCATTTTCTTCTTTTGTATCACTTCGCCTGACTGCGCAGACGAATCCTTGTCGGCAGCAAAACTTGTCGGGGGAGCCCCCAGCTTGTCGCTGGACGTGCTTGCCACAGTTACTGCCTCCTCATCCACCTCTCTCTCCGCTACTAGCGCAGCACTAACCACTTGATTGGTTGCCGCTAGATACAGCAACAACTTCTCTTGTAGTTTAGGTGCGACAAGTATTGGAGGAGAGGAGAGGTATCTCTTCAAGTCTTGCAGCGCTGCCTCCGCCTCCAGAGTCCATTTCAATGGACCTGCCTTTTTTAAGATTTTGAAAAATGGCAGGGCGCGCTCAGCTGACTTGGAGATAAACCTACTGAGAGCAGCAACACAGCCGGCAAGTCGTCGTACATCCTTGACGCGCTTCGGTGCTTCAATTTGCTCAATGGCTTTGATCTTGTCAGGATTGGCTTCAATTCCACGTTGAGACACAAAGAACCCGAGAAGCTTGCCGGAGGGAACTCCAAACACGCACTTCTCGGGGTTGAGCTTCAGGTTGATCTTGCGCAGATTTACAAAAGTTTCTTCTAGATCTTGAACCAAAGTAGCCCTGTCCTTGCTTTTGACCACTATATCATCCATATAGGCTTCCACATTTCTGCGCAGCTGAGGCTCAAAAGCAATCTGGACGGCTCTTGCAAATGTTGAACCAACATTTTTCAAACCAAATGGCATACGTATGAAACAGTATGTGCCACAGGGTGTGATAAATGCGGTCTTTTCCTCATCTTCCTCAGCCATGAAGATTTGATGATACCCTGAATATGCGTCAAGAAATGAAAGCGAATCACATCCTGCCGTGGAGTCAACAATCTGGTCTATGCGGGGCAAAGGAAATGGGTCTTTGGGACAAGCTTTATTGACATCAGTGAAATCAATACAAAGCCTCCATTTTCCATTCGCTTTGCGCAGGACAACAGGATTGGCCAACCACATAGGATGGAGCACTCCTCTGACGAGGCCTGCTGCTTCCAACTTCTTGATTTCTTCGGCAATAAACTCTTGCCGCTCCATAGCTTGCTTTCTGGCTTTTTGCTTGACGGGCCTCGCGTGGGGACAGACGGCAAGGTGGTGCTCAATTACTTTCCTGGGAACACCGGGGATGTCGGATGGTTGCCATGCAAACACGTCGACATTCGCCCGCAGGAAAGCAACGAGCGCGCTTTCCTATTTGTTGTCAAGTGTGGCACTGATGGTGAAGGAACCACCAGTGCCGTCCTCCTTGGCGGGCACCTTCTTTGTCGCCGGCGGAGCGGCTTTGTTCTTCTTGCACTTGCCGGTGGAGCTCTCTGGTGCGTCCTCGACGGCAGCGCAGCACTCCGAAGAGGTGCGCTTGCCGGAGTGGGCACAGGAGCTCTTGCCGGACTTCCTCTTGTTCTTCCCCCCGGGAGCTTCAGCGGCAAGTGCCTTGGCGGCAGTTGCGGCAGCTGCTTCCCGGTAGATCTTGTCGGCGCAAATAAGTGCATCCTTCTTATCGCAGGGAACTGTGATAACACTTACTGGGCCTGGCATCTTCAACACGTTGTAGGCATAATGAGAGGCTGCCATGAACTTGGCGAGCGCTGGACGGCCAAGTATCCCATTATAAGGCAATGGAATATCGGCAACGTCAAAGGTGACCTTCTCGGTCCGGTAGTTCAGCTCGCCGCCAAATGTCACTGGCAGCGTGATCTTCCCTTTCGGCTTGCTCCTTCCTGGATTGACTCCTTGGAAAGTACCAGTTTCCTCAAGCTCGCTGTCAGGGATTTGAAGTTTCCGGAGCACAGCGGGCGAAATCAGATTCAAGCCGGCCCCACCGTCAACTAACATCTTCGTGACCTTGAGGTTGCGGATCGTTGGTGAAACCAACATCGGCAAGCACCCGACCGCCGTTGTGGGGTCAGGGTGGTCCTCAATGTCAAAGACGATAGGCGTGTCGGACCACTTCAGAAGCTTTCTGGCGTCAACAGATGGTTCCGCCGCATTGATCTCTCGCGCCCACTGTTTAAGTTGGCGGTGAGAAGAATGCAACGAAGCACCACCGTCAACACACAAGACTTCTGCGGCTTTCTGAAATTCGTGCTCACTGGATTCTTCATCATCTAGATCATCATCATCATCATCTTTGTCGCGGCCACGAGGAGGCCTGTCTCTCTGCTGCTGCTTGGCCTTGCCGCGACGCCCTCCTCGGGCAGTGCGCTTCTTGCCGGACCCGCCAGCACCTTCTGGGGCCTTCTCCTTGTCGCGCCTCTCATACTCAGCTTTCTGCTGCTCGACAAGCTGCTCGACTCGTCGGCAGTTCTGGAGATCGTGTCCCTTGGTGCGGTGGATCTTGCAATATTGCTTGTCGGAGCCGTCCTGCTTGTCGGCAGCCGCCAAGGCCTGACAGTTGGCGCACGCGACAATCTCCTTGCCGAAGCCCTCGACTTTGGCCTTGTCGGCGCTGCCGTTGCCGCTGGACTGTTCGACGGCAAGCACAGCTTTGCCCTTTTTCTTCCTGTTGTTCCGCCGCCGGCCCTTCTTTGCCGGGGCGGTACCTTCGCTGTCAGAGCTCCCCCCTGCGCCAACACCTTCACCGGGAAGTTTCCTTCCCTCTTCAGCACGCGCACACTTGTCGGCGAGAGCATATAGCTGGCCAATGTCTCTGACCTTGGTCATCGCCATTTCCTCCCGCATCTTGCGGTTACGCACGTTCTGATGGAACGCGCTAATAACCGCAGCGGGGTGAACATCTGGGATGTTGTACTGTACGCGGCTGAACCTTTGAATGTATTTGCGCAGGGGCTCTCCTTCCTTCTGGGGGATGAGATGAAGATCACTCTCCTGGCCATGAGGTTGATGACCGCCAGTAAAGGCACCAACAAACTGATGGCACAGGTCCGCCCATGAAGAAATGGAGTTCTCCGGCAAGTGCATGAGCCATGAGACGATGTTGCGCTTTAACACGAGCGGGAAGTAGTTAGCAAGAATCTTGTCGTCTCGTCCCCCGGCAGCTTGCACCGCAATGGTGTAAATGCTGAGGAACTCCGACGGGTGTGTCTTGCCATCATACTTCTCCGGCACGTCAGGCTTGAAAGCCTTGCGGTTGGGCCACTGGACCTGCCGCAGCTCACGGGTGAACGCTGGACAACTTACCGCGTACGGCAAGTCGCCAGGATCCCCTGGCGCATGCATGTCAACAGCGGGCCCTGCGCGTCTATCGGACTGACGATGCGCTTCTCTCCTTCGCTTGATAGTGGTACGAGCGTCTTATCCTCTGCGTTCCTGAAGAACGAGGCGCTGGTCACGACGAGCTCGCGGGTCAGACGACGCCGTGGAATCATCGCCACGGGCGTCGTTTCGACGTGTCGGCGACCGAGGCCGTCTGGGCGGGGAGTGTACGGTTGTTGCCCCCTCGCCGTTCTTGTTGGTGACAGCATTGTCACCAGTTCTCTTGTCGGCCGCGCGCACCGGGTCGGCATCAGCGAAGCTGAGAAGGCTCTGAATGGTTTCCCTCCACTCGTCAAGCTTATCTGCTGGTGGAGGGAAGTTCAGGAGCAGCTGCGCACGCGCCAACGCTTCTGCTGGTGAGGGAGGTATCGAGTGGCGTGAGGACTGTGGGATGCTCTTACTCCTAACAGTGTTAGAAGGAGCATCTCCACGCCCAGGCGACCGTACCTCGACCCCGCCAGCGTGTTGATGCGTATGGTGACCCTGCGCATCTCGAGATCGATGCGCAAGTTCATTATCCAGGGAGCGCCTGGCACCTGGGGCGTCAGGACGCTGCCTGTCACGGGCTTCTTGCGAAGGCCGCGGCATCTGAACCGGCGCAGGCGTTCTAGAGCGCGCAGCACCGTTTCTGGAGCTTGCAGGGCCAGCAGCAGCGAGCAGCGCTGCGCTCCCAGACCCAGCAGCGCCAAGATTGGCGTTGTTGGCCCGGTTTTGGACAGGTGGAGGTAATGGGAGCTCTCGCTCTCCAGTCCCTCCAGCAGCCGCAATCACGTCGGCACCCTCCTGCATGGGAGCAGGCGGGTTGGACGTAGACGCACCGATGGCCGAAGTCTTCCTTTTTGGAGCCATAAGGCGGAGGATGGCCCAAAAACTAACGCGCAAATCGCTAGATTAGGTTCACACAACCTCTCCCCCTACCTGGCGCGCCAAAGATGTCGAGGACGAATCCGCGATCACCTATGGGACCCAGGGAAGGACCCCTTTACGTTCGGCAGGGAGAGACGGTCGCACGAAGAGCAAATCTAGCGAAGAACACGACAGCGCACGAGAGAGATTTACCCAGGTTCGGGCCGCACGGATGCGTAAAACCCTACTCCTGCTTTTTGGTGTATTATCTGGATGATTGTTCTAGCTCCAGGAGCGCTACAGTACAGAGTAGCTGCGTACAATACTAGAGTTCTCAATCTCCCAGTTCCTAACCCCCCTCCACGTTGCCTATGGGCCTCCTTTTATACGCACAAAGGGGTCACCAACAGGTGGCAAACAGTAAAGGTAGAGGTGGAAAGTTGCTACAGTAAGGCCATTATTACTAGGATGACATGTCCTACCTACCACTGACGGCAGGGGACAAGGGCATTAAATGCCCATGCCTTAGCTGTCCAGATACATGTACCCGGACGTCTTGGACGTGGGAAAAGCCTATCCCACCTGCTCCTGCACCGCTAGCTACAGAGTACCGCCGTCTACACAGTGCCCTGCCACATACGCTTGGAAGGACCCAGAGCGCCCCGCTGGCAGAGGCACCAGAGCAGCACAGTAGCACAGTGGTACAGTAATGCTTGCCGCGGCAAGACCTTGCCGCACTTGATAGCTTGCCGCAACCAATAGCTTGCCGCGCAAGGTAACTTGCCGGGGCAAGTACCTTGCCGCAGCTGCTACCTTGCCGCAGCCAATACCTTGCCGCTGCCAATGACTTGCCGGGGCAAGTACCTTGCCGCGGCAAGTACTCTGCCACAGCAAACCTCAGGCTGGGCCTCAACTGTCCCTCCCGGCAAGCTCCTCTTGCCGGGGCCTTGACTCTTGCTTTGTATACTTTGTTCTTGAATGGCTTAATAATCTTGAGCTTCTCTCTGGCTGTCCTCCCGTAAGCCTGGCCGCGGGATGCTGCTACTGCCCGTGCACAAGTACGGGGTACTAGGGTACCACTATTCTAGTACACCGACACAAGGATCTACACTACCTATGCAACATTTTCAAAGGGGGCTGTATATGTGGACTGGGCTGCAGAAATGCCAGAATAGAGGGGAAAAGCCTAGTCCTATCGAAGACTAGCATCTTCAACATCTTCAACGGTCTTGCAGCATTAGAAGAGAGCAGACCAACATAATGTAAAGTATAGCAGTAATGTCATCAGCCTCGGCCAGGGATTCTTCCTCGACTCCCTGCGAGAAAGCAATCCCAGAGCCGTACTATCCAGTTCTCATCTCATGTCATGTTCTAGTTGTACCGATCGGGATACAACTCCGAGTGTCCGTTACCGTAGGACAGGCTATCGATAGAAGTTTCTTCCCTGCCGGGGTGCACCAACTTACCCACCACGCTCGCTTAACTCCGGCCGGACACACTTTTCTGGGTCATGCCCGGCCTCGGCTAAGCAACACGTCGCAACCCGACCAAATACTTAACAGAGAGGTCAGCATGCCGGACTAACCTATGCCCCCAGGGGTCTTGGGCCATCGCCCCGGGAACTCCTGCACGTTACGTGCACCGCCGGTGAGCAGACCTAGCAACCCCTTATACAAGCGCGGTTGCATTCCTAGTCCAACCCAGCGTGTGCCGCATCAGTCGCTGACGTCCATTAAGCTTCGGCTGAAGTGTACGACGCAGAACGCCCATACTATGCCCACGTGATGGTTAGTGCTATCAGGCCAGAGGCCCCTCGGATCAAATATCCAAACCGTAGTGGATTAGGAGCGCGCGGAAACGAGCAGAGACTCACGATCGATGTGACCCCGTCGCCCCGTCTCGAGGACTTGCGGCAAGGGCTAAGAATGCCCGGCCACGCCTCGTAGTTATCTCGCGGGCACCTCTCAGGTCAACCCGACTCCACATCACTTCGCATTCATGCTCGCGCGGGTACCCCTCAGGGCCGACCCGTCTTTAGTATCATGGTTCATAGTCAAGTCATAATATCCAAGGTAGATGTGTGTCTGACACCGAAGGGAACCCTGAGGAATCACCCTCGATGGAGTTCCCGCTCGATGTTATCATCAAGGTGAACGAAGGAGGAATCACCCTCGAGGTCCACACTAGAGAGATTGCGCGACGGCGTCGGTATCGGGGGTGGTGTAGGAGGAATCACCCTCGCTTACCACGACCGATTAACTAAGCTACAAGGTTATCATCAGAAGTGCTGACGAGGTATCACCCTCGGCACTCGATAGTAACCCAGTAGTGTCGAGCATCTTAGGGGAAGTGACGTGCGGTGCCAGGTTCTAATCTTCAATCCCGTTGCTCGGGTCTTCTGATATCCAGCGGGGCAGTCGGGATCAAGTGGGGTCTCTGTCGGGTCTCTACCCAGCCTATTCTAAGCAATCTAGGATAACAGGCAGGTATCAACAGTAGGCTATAATTAAACAGGCTATGCAACAGATATAGGAAAACAGTAGCAGTAGCAGTTCTAATACAAGCATAAGAGAGAAGAGATTAGGCGATATAGGCATGCTCAAAATGGGGGTGCTTGCCTTTCTGCTCTGGGGCAAGGGCAAGGTCGTCGGGGACGTAGTTGTACTCCGGAGCGGCGTCTGCCTCAGGAGCTACGGCAACGTCTGGGTCTACCGAAAGAGAAGAGGGGGAGGAAACAAGTAAATATAATGCAATCAGATGCAACACAGTGCGTGCGATGCTATGATGCAGTGCAGGGTTGCCTAAATATGTCTCTAAGTCATTTAGCTATTTTTAGAATTAACCGGTGTGTGTGCACTATTCATCTACTGAAATCGGGCTCGGAGTTACGAGTTCTTCTACGTAGGGGGTTCCGACAAGGAAACAGACGGCACGATCAGACTCGTCTCGTCGTTCTGAGCAACTTTCATGTTTTAACTTTTTCGATCCAAGCTACGGTTTAAAAATTATTAATTTTCGAAGTTTAAATGATTTTCTGGAATTATTTTATTTACAGAAAATGAATTATGACGTCAGCATGATGTCACTGTGACGTCAGCGGTCAACAGCGTCGCTGACCAGTCAAACATGACATGTGGGTCCAGTGGGACCCACATGTCAGTCTCTGTTTAGACTAACAGTGGATTAATCTAAATAACAGGGTTAATTAAGGGTGTGGGTCCCGGGTGTGAGTGAGATATTAGACTAACTAATCTATTTTATTTATAAAAATGTTTAATTAGCCTAATCAGCCGAGTGGGGCCCACATGTTAGTGAGAGGGGGTGAACAGTGCCGCGTTAACCCTGGTCAACGCGGTCAAAGTGGGGTCCCTGGGCCCACCAGTCAGTGGCCCAGGTGGTGCCACGTGGGTGCCACGCCAGCGGGGCTGCCGGAGTTGCGCCGGCGACCACCCCCGCGGCGGATCCGCGCCGGAGTTGGCCGGAAATCTGCTATGGTGAGCCGTTTCGCGTGCGCCCGGGTTCATTCGATCGGGCTCTCGGAGCCGCGTCTGTTGGTGGTGTCCATGGCAACTGGGGTGGCCGGAGATCGCCGGAAACGAGCTCGAAGCGACGGCCGGAGTTCAGCAAAGTGCAGGCACGGGGCTGCGGCTCGCTTCCGCGTCAATGGAGGGCACAGGCGGCAGCTACGGGGCAGCGGGAGCTCGTCCATATGCTCAGGCGCGGTGCTGGGTCACCGTAACAGCAACGGTGACAAACGCGGCGGAGCTGAGCTTCGGCAACGACGGCGGGGTGGCTACGGACACGGATTCGTGTGAAATAAAGAGGGGAAGAAGGCGCGAGCTCACCGTGAGGGCACACGTAGGCCCGTCGGTGGTTTAGGAGCTGCAGAACGGCGATGGAGACGGAAGTGGATCGCCGGGTCCGAGGAAGAAGACGACGCGGACCCGGAGCGGTGCTGCCTCCCTGCTTGTTCTAGTCGGCGTAGTCGACGCGGCGCTCCATGGCAAAGCAGCTGGACGCGGCGGCGTGGTCGGAAAACGTCGGTGGCCGCGAGCACAGGCGAGGCACGACGGCGACCGCGTCGGACGCCGATGGGGAAAAGGAGGAGAGAGCGAGGGGAGAAGGGAGAAGTGGTCGAGGAGGACCAGGGGGAATGGCTCGGCCTCCCCTTATCCCCTCCGCGCTCCTGTAGTGTCGGCGGCGCCGGCGTGTCGACGCCGCGCCGGCGCGCGCGCGCTCGGCCAGGGGCGCGCCGACACGCAGGGGAGAGAAAGAGGAGATGGGCCAGGTGGGCCGCGGTCCAGGCACTGTGCACTAGTGGCAGTGCACAGTGGCCTTTACTTATTCTTTTCCTTTTCTGTTTTCTTTTTCTTTATTTCAATTCCGTTTGTAATAGTTAGGCCACTTTTGTTATTTTGTAAAATATGAGAGTTGTCCCCAATATTACAATGCAATATTCCCTTCCACCAAAAATTGGTTTGGGCATAGTTAGATTTCATTTGAATTTAATATAATTTTAAATGGATTTAATATTGCTGTTTTGTTGCTGTTTCAATTTGTTTAAGTCATTTAATTAGTCCAAGTGCTACTGGTGTTATTTTTATGTGTGCTCTTGGAATATTTGCTAATTAGTGAACATTTTTCCAAAGGTGTTTGAGCAAACTTATTTTGCACTTTTGAATTTGAGTTGATTTCCATAATTGAATTTGAATTGGATACTTAACCCATGTGACTTGGCACTGCAAACGGTATGACTTGGCAATATTAGCAGTTGATCACAGTGGTAGTTACACAGGGGTGTTACAATGTGATCCGCGCAGGGCTTCGCCTAAGCACCGCGAGAATATGACCGGGGGTGTAAACTGTGGAGGGGGCGCCGCACACGGCTAACAATTGATGTTGTGTCCCTTTGGGGCGCCCCCTCCCCTCTATTTATATATGTGTAGGGGTTTGGAGTAGAAGGAATAGTGCCACATGAACAGTAACCATAAATAGTAAACACGTGGACTTGGACTCCAAGTCCAATCCTATTCCTACTAGGACTCCTTCCCTTTTTGCCTTCCCTAGCCACATGGGCTTTTGAGGACTTAGTGCGCCTAGCCCAATAAGGCCAGGGCGCCTCCCCTTAGCCCATGCCAGCCCTTGGGACATGGTGGACCCACTTGTGGACTTCCGGACCCCTCCGGAATCCTCCGGAACCTTCTGGAAGCTTCCTGGTACAATACCGAAAAAACTGCACTTTTTTCCGGAACCCAAAATATGACTTCCCATATATAAATCTTTACCTCTCGACCATTCCGAGACTCCTCGTCATGTCCGTGATCTCATCCGGGACTCTGAACAACATTCGGTCACCAAATCACATAACTCATATAATACAATATCGTCATCGAACGTTAAGCGTGCGGACCCTACGGGTTCGAGAACTATGTAGACATGACCGAGACACCTCTCCGGTCAACAACCAATAGCGGAACCTGGATGCTCATATTGGCTCCCACATATTCTACGAAGATCTTTATCGGTCGAACCGTTATGACAACATAAGTTATTCCCTTTGTCCATCGGTATGTTACTTGCCCGAGATTCGATCGTCGGTATCTTCATACCTAGTTCAATCTCGTTACTGGCAAGTCTCTTTACTCGTTCCGTAATACATCATCCTGCAACTAACTCATTAGTCACTTTGCTTGCAAGGCTTCTTATGATGTGCATTACCGAGAGGGCCCAGAGATACCTCTCCGATATTCGGAGTGACAAATCCTAATCTCGATCTATGTCAACCCAACAAACACCTTCGGAGACACCTGTAGAGCATCTTTATAATCACCCAATTACATTGTGACATTTGATAGCACACAAGGTGTTCCTCTGGTATTCGGGAGTTGCATAATCTCATAGTCAGAGGAATATGTATAAGTCATGAAGAAAGCAATAGCAATAAAACTTAACGATCATTATGCTAAGCTAACGGATGGTCTTGTCCATCACATCATTCTCCTAATGATGTGATCCCGTTCATCAAATGACAACACATGTCTATGGTCAGGAAACTTAACCATCTTTGATTAACGAGCTAGTCAAGTAGAGGCATACTAGGGACACTTTGTTTTGTCTATGTATTCACACATGTATCAAGTTTCCGATTAATATAATTCTAGCATGAATAATAAATATTTATTATGATATAAGGAAATATAAAATAACAACTTTATTATTGCCTCTAGGGCATATTTCCTTCAACTCGCTCGCCAACCGATACGAGGCGCTAGCTGGTCGACCGGCGACTAGCATCACCCTTCTATTAAATATGTCACCCTTCTATTAAATATGACAGTTCCAAACGTCAGAAAGCAAAATGACAATTATGAGCATATCTGACAACTTATCTTAACAAAGGAGGTGTTTGTTTCGACAATTTTTGTCCGTCACCTGTTTACATTGTAAACCGAAAACGTTACCTGCGTTTGGTGACTGGACTTCGTAATCAGGTACCTCCGTAAATGGGTCCGGGCTAGCTCTTGATGGATACCGCCCACCCTCCACCGGTAAGGGTCGCGTTACCGGATTACAACCCACGATCCCTCCTCCCCCACGAATCCCTCCTGCTCATCGTCCAGCGTTGCCGCCTCTGCAATCTCTCCCGCGAGTCGTGTAAACTCACCCCTCCATCCATGTTCCACTCCATCTTGGATCTCCTCTGCAGCAGCGCCGACGCTGGTGTTTGTTCCCGTTATCAACCTTGGCAAGCGGTGGCGCCATATGAACAAAGGTGGCAGTAACCTTGGCAAGCGGTGGCGCCATATGAACAGAGGTGCCACTGCCGGCAGCGCGAGCGCCCATGATTCCGATTGAGATCTATTGCCCGCCGCAGGATGAGCAGGGGGAGGAGGAGCTGGGACCGTCGTCGTAGCAGATGCCGCGGCGAGGGGGCGACGAGTGGGGATCCAGCCGCGGTCAATTGGTTACCGTCGATTTCAGATTTGAACCAAACACATTTGGACTTTTGCTCATTACGTTTACAGTGCCCATGTAACCCCATTACGATTACGTTTGCGTTACCATTCTTGAACCAAAACCTCCAAAATGTATTACTGTCACATCACACTCTTTATACATGGCCTCGGAAAGAGTGGACTTTCAATGATTCAAGCAATTGTACATATGAAGGGAAAACATATTAGCACCCAGGTTGACATTTGACATAGAAAATGAAGCAAGGGCCCATTTCAAGTAGGCTTTCGAGATGGTCAACCAAAGTCTCTAACAAGTCATGCATGCTACTTGCAAATTATTTCCTTATACACTCCAACAGATTGGTCTGGTATGAACCATCAGAGAAACTCATACTAGTATTTTGTATGGCGGAGATCCTTGTATAACAAACTTAGCGACAGTTTAAGTTAGGATCAACTCTACAGCTACCGCAATAGGATAGCAGTTTATACTATACTATACTGTTAAGAGCATCTTCAATAGATGATCCAAATGTAAAAATATCTAACTTTTGAACCGTCTGGAGCAAAAAACGTTGCTCCAACAGACGGTCTATATGTAAAAAAAAATGGACCGCGGCCTCCCGGTGATGTAAAAATGAAAACTTCGTGATGCAAATTTACATCACGAGATGCAAGTGATGTAAAAACCGCGGCCGCTCGCCAACGCCTAACCGCCAGTTCATTCCGCTTCCGCCTGGCGACCGCCCGCCCGTGACCGAGCACCAGCCGCCGAAAGTCGCCGCCACCACCGGCCAAGTCGCCGTCGCCGTCGCCGCCACCGCCCTAGCCCTCGTCGCCTCCCCCGCCGGAGGGCATCTCGCAGCCGCCCCGGCGCCGCCGTTTTGGGAAGCAGCCGCGGCTGGATTCGCCGACTCCGGCGGACCGCCGTGCTCCCTTCTCCTCTGCGCCGCTGCCGCCCTAGCCCTCGTCGTCTCCCCCGCCGGAGGGCGTCAAGCAGCCACCCCGGTGTCGTCGTTTCGGGAAGCAGCCGCAGCCATCTTCTTCCACCCCGCGCACAAGGTGTTCGATGAAATTCCCCAAGGTAAAAAAACGACGAAACTTGATGATTTTAATTGGGATTGGATAGTATGTTTAACGGTGGTTGTCTGCATTGTAGATGAGCTCGGTTGACTCCTCATTCGTGGATGATTCATCGTCGGACGAGGAATTTGATTTGCATGAAGAAGAGGACATTGCTATGCTTGTGGCCATGCACAAGGGGAAGAAGCCAAAGCACGGTGGTTCCGTCTATGGTCGTGCGTTCATTCGGAGAGAACGGATTGATGCACACAAACGGTTGATGCGCAACTACTTTGGATCACCACCTGTTTTCCCGGAGAATTACTTTCGACGCCGTTTCAGAATGTCGAAAGACTTGTTCATCCACATTTGCAATTCCGTGAAGCAGCACAATCCAGCCTTCGAGCAGAGAAGGAACTGTGCTGGGTTGCTTGGCCATAGCATTGAACAGAAGGTCACTGCCGCTTTGCGCATGATGGCATATGGTGTTCCGGCAGATTACATTGATGACAACTTGGCGATGGCAGAGAGCACTGCTATCTTCTATGTCAAGCAATTTGCAATGACTATGGTAGAAGTGTTTGGTCCACAGTACTTGAGAGCACCCAATGCTCAGGACACTCAGAGGCTTTTGGAGATGAACAAAGCTCGAGGGTTTCCAGATATGCTCGGGTCTGTGGATTGCATGCATTGGAAATGGAAGAACTGCCCAAAAGCATGGCATGGACAATTCAAGGGTCGTGGGAAGGATGCCACTATCATTCTTGAGGCAGTTGCCGATCATGAAACATGGATTTGGCATGCATATTTTGGGATGCCTGGATCTTGCAACGACATCAACATGCTCGACCGGTCACCTCTGTTTGCCAAGTTAGCAAATGGAGAAGCACCAACAGTCTCCTTCGAAGCAAATGGCCGCACATACAACTATGGGTACTATCTTGCAGATGGGATCTACCCAAGGTGGAGTACATTTGTGAAGCCGGTTGCAAAACCTGAAGGTAAGAAAGAACACGTCTTTCACAATGCACAAGCGGCCGCTAGAAAAGATGTTGAGAGGGCTTTCGGGATTTTGCAATCTCAATTTGCTATTATGCGAGGACCATCTAGATTCTGGGATCAAAAGATCCTTTGGTACATCATGACTGCTTGCGTGATTATGCATAATATGATCATTGAGAACGAGCGTGGAAAACATTTAGATTACAACTTCTATCACTTGATGGGCATTCCTGTTAACCCCATGCGAAAAGAACAGCGTATCAGACGTTTCATGAAGGTGTACAGCGAGATTAGAGACACCGATGTGCATGATCAACTCCAGAAAGATTTGATAGAAGAGCATTGGAAATGGCATGGCGAAAGAGCCGCATAGATTCATTATTTGTTTGTGAAAAACTATGTTGTATTGTGCAAAACTATGTTGTATTTGTGTTGCATTTGATCTCGTGGATTTGAACAACTATGTAATAATTTGATATTGTGGACATGTATAATTTTTTTATGTTGTTTTTAGATTTTTTTGCGATATGTGCGGCTGTACAGTGGCTGAAAAGTAGCCGCGCGGCCGCCGGCCGGTTTTGCATCCTCATTTTGGACTATCTGTTGGAGTTGCTCTTTTTTTTACATCTCCATTTTGGACCATCTGTTGAAGTTGAACCTTTTTCGGAGATATAAAAAGCACTTTTTATGCTCCAAATTTAGACCATCACCAATTTGGACCGCCAAAATTTGGACCATCTAATGCTCTAAGTAGCACTGATGCCGCAAGCCTTTGTGCGCTTAAGAGCGGATGGCTTGCATCTTGTAACAATGGTATTGCACCAAATTGTGTTGCAAAGAAACATAAAAGCAACTCCAACGGGGAGACCCATTTTGTTCGTTTGGGTCATCCGGACACAAAACTAGACCCAACGGGGCGAATCAAACGGACACAGCGTCCGCCTGCTGTCCGTTTTGTGTCCGCTCGGACCCATATTCGGCTCAAATCTGGGACAATTTGCGTCAAAAGCGGACGTTCTCTGTGCCCTCTTCGTTCGCCTCTGTCCGGCTGCATGTGCCTCTTGGCCCACTTGCCATCCACCCATCTGTCCCATCCCATCTCTCTCCTCCTTTTCCTCTTTCTTCTCCCACCCACCCGCCCACCCCGCTCGAGAGCTGGAGCAGCTCCTGGCCGCGCCCGCTCCCCCGCGCACAGCAACAGAGGACAGGAGGGCTCGTCCTCCTCCGGTGTCGGTGCTCCGCCATGGTGGGCTCGTGCTCGGCTGCGCCCGGCGACTCGTCTCGCCTGGCCGCGCCCGGCTGCGCCCGGCCCCGCCGCTGGCCGCGCGCGTACGTGTTGGTGCTGCTGCGGCGCGCGTGCTAGCTAGCCGTGCATGCATGCGCTGCTGCCCGCCACGGGCGTGCTAGCTAGCTAGCTAGCCACCGCTGGCCGTGCATGCATACTGGTGCTGCTGCCGCGCGAGCGTGCTAGCTAGCTAGCAGCGGCTGGCCGTGTGCGGCACCCAGAGCACGTCGGGTGGAGTACGGGTGCGAGGGCGCGACCCGGAGTGTGCGACGTGGAGCACGGGCGGCGGCGGAGGCGAGCTCACGAGTGCGCGACCGAGCTGCGGGCGGGCGTGACGCGCGCGAACGAGCGCGAAGGACGGGTTGAGCTGCGGGCGGGCGCGGCGCGCGCGAGCGAGCGCGAAGGACGAGGCTCGCTGCGGGGCTGGGGGTGGGGCTCGCGGCGAGCTGCGGCCGAGGCAGCAGAGCTCGCGCGACGGGCGCGGCGAGCTACGGGCGAGGCAGCAGAGCTCGCACGGCGGGCGTGGCAAGCTGCAGGCGAGCTCAAGGGCGCAGGGGCGGTGCGAGGTGGCGGAGGCGAGCTCGCCCATCAGGTGTTCGACTGAATGCCGACGCGGACATGCATCTATGTACCGTTGGGTGTACCTGCCGATCCAAATAAAAAGGCGAACGGACAAAATCGGTGTCCGTTTGGGTCACTCCATTGGAGTTGCTCTAAGTATTAAGAGTTAGCTGAAGTTCCAGCTACACATTCCCTGTCTTTATTACTCCCTCTGTAAACTTTTTATAATATGTTTCTAGAGTGTCAAAAAAAATCTTATATCAAGTTACAGAGCAGTACTACAGAAAAGGGGTCAATGCTAAGTGGACTTTCCAGTGCAATACCACTGGTGATCAAAGATATCTACTCCCTCAGTTCCATAATTTGAACTAAAACCATGACAAGAATTATGGAACAGAGGGAGTACTAATTAGTATCCCAGCTAGACCAATGTTTTCATTAAAATCACTAAAATTGCAAAGTACCGGAAGTGCTCTGCGTACAATAAAAGCCTCATACGATCTTATCCCAGCTGTACAGAAAATAGAATGGACGGCTGCTATCGAGTGTCAAACAGATCGTATAGAAATCATCGTATGTGTGGCGGAACTCATATACAACTACTGATCAAAGAGATTTGCGAATTAAGTATCCCTAGTTAGACCAATGTATCAACAAAATTGCAAACTAATACCACTACTTATCAAAGAGATTTGTGAATTAAGTATCCCTAGTAGACCAATGTTTCAACAAAATTGCAAACTAATAACTACTTATGAACGAGACCATCTATGCATGATCAAAACAGCAAGAACTGAAGCTAATTGATTAGCTTAGCATCTGCTCATGCCCAACACAGCCACAAGCAGAAATAACACAACAACAAGCATATCCATAATCATTCGAACTATTACAAGGAAGAGAACAAAAGCAACTCACAGAGATGATACTAATCAATAATAATTTGCAATCATAAATATTTCATAAAGTTATAGAGATGATTTCAAAGAAGAGGGGTTCAATTTTCCATGCTAATAGAATGCGCCTTGCAATTCCAAGGTCAATCAAAAGTAATGGTTATCCTAGTGCATCAACTCCTCGAGGAAATCAAGGGCATATTGCTTACAAAATTTCACTGGACTTGCAGCATTGATTAAGTGAAAATTGCAGCGACCCTGGTTGATCATCAAACTCCTAACAAATCACTAAATTGTGTTGCAAAGGAACATAATAAGAGTTCACGGAAGTTCCAGCTACTGCTGATCAAAGAGGCCTGCTAATTAAGTATCCCTACTAGACTAACGTCTTCAATAAAATGGCTAAAATCGCATACCAATACCACTATGATAAAAGAGATTTGGGACTTAAGTATCCCTAGTAGCCTAATGTTTTCAATAATAAAATCAAACACCATCTATGCAAGATAAACAACGCATAACAGCAAGAATTGAAGCTAATTTATTATGATAGCACCAGCTCGTTCCCAACACAGCCACAATTGAGCAGAAATAACATAGCAACAATCCATAACCAATCGAACTATAAAGAGAACCTCGCAGAGATGATACTAATCAAGGATGAATTAAGGCACTTGCATATTAACCAAACAACACGAGATCCAAGGGCAACGCAGCAGTACGATACTTAGATTGATCACCGAAAGGTCTCCAGATGCCTCGAAATAGTTCCCCTTGACCCATAGCCTAAACTAAATAGACCGCCATTACCATATCGACAGAACGTACTCCCAGACTCATCACGGCCCAGGAGCGCCACTGGCACCGGAACACGCGCCGATCAGGCCAGATCGGAGTCGTCGAAGTCGGCGCCGTCGAAGGTGTTGAAGAAGCCGGCGAAGGGGAGCGGGCCCCGCGCCTCGTTCCCGCGGCCGCCCATGCGGTGGGAGTGGAGGAGGTCCCCCTCGTCGTCGTCGTCGAGGAAGCCGGCGCCGGCTGCGCTGCGGGGGGAGTCGTCGATGTCCATGAGCGTGGTGATGGCGTCGTCCTCCATGGCGGCGGCGGAGCGCGGGGAGATCGGGGCGGCGGCGGGGACGTAGCGGATAGGGTTTTGGCCGGGCGTGCCGGGGTGGTGGCGAGGGTGATGAGGCGTCGGTGGGCCGCGCGGGGTGCGGAGCAGCCTTTGGTGGCGGGGCGTCCTGGCGTCCATCTTGTGGGTTGCCGCGGCTATTAACCTGGCGTGGCTGGCGTGCGAGGGTTTGGAGATCTGTGCGTGCGTGCCTTGCTGGCCCACGGCTTATTTTTATATGGACGGAGACGCTGCGTTTTCCTTTCGTTTTCCATTTCCTCGGAAGAGACGATGGTGTTCTTCCGCTTCCGGGACGACGTCGCCTCTTAACTTTTTTTTTTCAAAAAACTTCTCATCTATTCATCTTTAATCATGGCAGTATAAAAAATAATAAAGGTAAGAAAAATTATAACCACGTCCGTGGACCACCTAGCGACGACTACAAGCAGTGCAGCGAGCCGAAGGTGCACCACCATCATCGCCCCTCCCTCATCGAAGTCGGGCAAACCTTGTTGTGGTAGACAGTCAGGAAGTCGTCGTGCTAAGGACCCATAGGACCAGCGCACCATAGTAGCAACCATCGCCGATGAAGAAAGTCGTAGATCAGAAGGATCAAACCTATAAACACCTAAATGAAGACGAACGAAGACCGGATCCAAATAGATCCACCGAAGACCAGCACCGATCGAATCCCGCAAGATTCGACAGAGACAAACCTCCACACACACCCGACGACGATGCTAGACGCACCATCGTGACGGAGATAGAACGTGGGAGACATTATTCTTACTAAGGGACATCGTCGCCGTCACACAGTCCCAACCAAGACGTTGACTCTAACAAGAACGAGAACGGAGCTCCTCCCACTGGCGCGCGGGGGGAGGGGGGGGGAGGGAGGCCGAGATCCTCCGCACCTCCATGACCTAGAGGCCATAGGAGATGGGACGGACCGGCGGCAGGGGGAGAAGAGCTTTTCTGCCTCTTGAACCTTGTTTCTTCTACTTTGCCCAGATCTCAAAGGGAATGCCATATTGAATGTCTGTTACCCGATATCAATAAAAAAATGTAAAGAAAGTAAATCCATGTGTATACACTAAACAAATAATTATCTATAAAAAAATAGAGTAGTAATCATTTGTGGCCTAAAGAAACAATAAGTGGATAGCCGATCATACTGTTTACCTTGCTCTTTCACTTTTGCAAATGTCATCTACTATATCACCAAACTTTCTAGGATTGGAGGCCTCTCATTCAATTGAGGTCATCAATTTGGAACTAGGTCACCGATATTGACCGAGTCAACAATCTCTCACTAAATTCTTTTAATTGAGAATACTCTCTAATTTTTTAGCTCTCTCATTCAAATGAGAAATTCAATACTGAATTTGGTTCATGATTAATTTATGATTTTGACTGGGTCAACAATTTTTTCAAATCAATCAAAAAGCATCCGGCCTATAAAACCGTACAAATCCCGTGTACCCTCGTCACTTAGAAAAAAGAAGCGCCAACATGTGATAATGTAGCATCAATATAGTACATGCAGCCATGGACGCAGAAAATTTCTTCACATAAGTATGAGTTGATTAGCAGACAACACAAAATCACACCACGAAAGGCCCATCAAAACACCGCATTATATGAATATAAAAAAACACACACTCCATCTTCCCCACTAACCAAACCCAAAATCACACCACGAAAGGCCCATCAAAACACCACATTATATAAATAAAAAAATACACACCCCATCTTCCCCACTAACCAAACCAAATACTCCCTATGTTCCAAAATATAACGTGTATTAGTTTATTGAAAAATCAAATTCTTTTAACTTTGACCAAGTTCAGAGCCAAAAATATCGATAACCACAGTACTAAATAAATGAAATATGAAAATTCATTTCATGATGAATCTAAAAAACCGATCTGATATTATGGATATTGATATATTTCCACATAAATGTGGTCAAACTTAAAGAGGTTTGACATTTCAAAAAACTAATACACCTTATATTTTGAAATAGATGGAGTAAAAAAATTATGAAAACCCAATGACATCAACAGCATAGCAAAGCGGGCCCGACTCTTCTAGTAGTGATCATACTTTCCATGAAATTATGCAGGTGCACAAGATACGAGTAATTTATGTTAACGGGTAAAAAAGCATAGAAGAGCCATACGCAATATGGGATAATGGCTGCAACGAATTGCAGAAAATTCGCATTAGAGACCTCCAGTCTATTTTCATCAATTCCACTTCTGTTACTTCTTTCCACTGAGACATACAAAGAAAACAGCTCCAAGAAAAGGATATGAATCTACAGCGGCTCAAAACGCCACAAAGAAGAAACCCAACACAGGAGCATTGGACAATTTTTTATACAAACAAAAAAGTTGTATTCGACAGGAACACACCCAGGGAGAGTCTACTGCAGATCTTTCTATTTGTTTATCTCAATGGTCTTTTGAGTCTGGAGAGACAACATATGTATACATGTTGACATGCACATACAGCTGTTCTGATAGAGCTGCAGTTCAGGTAGCTAACGAGAGGGTAGCTTGACAACATTACAGCGGACTTGTAGTACATGGTGCGGTCGACATCCTCATACTGCAAACGCCCACAACACAAGTTACACCTTCCGCGAGCCATTCACAGCCGCGTTCACCTCTTGAATGTCCTCGGTGCTAGGAGCGGAATCTGTGAGGCAGGGTGGTGAGATTAAAGTTTGTGCCATAACACGAGAACTACGAAGATATCCATAGGAAAATGACGGTGGAACCCTTACCTGGTGCTAAACGCTTCTGGTCTCTAAGACAATTGACGTTCCAAACATTTTGGCCCACCATGGCCTCAAGCTCAACCTTTTTTCTTTTCATAACCTTCATTTTCTGGTGCAATTTTAGTATTGTGTTTGCAATAGCTGCAGGTTCAGGGCAGTTGAGTAGGCATACATTCCGAACCAGATATAATTGAGCAGAAGCAGTGCTTCTCGAATAGTAGCTAGCAGCACTACCTAGACCCCAAATTTAGATGTAGGGATATGATCTTTGTGATTTCTGCCAAGCATACTGTTAACCATGTTCAGCTGTATTTATGCTAGATGCAAAAAGGATAGAACATTGCCATACAAAAACTGAGAAGTCATAATTAAGTGTGAGAACCATCTGGTTGCTAAAGCTAACACGTCAGAGCAAAAAGTTCAACAGACGACCAAAGGTTAATGGTGTATTCTTGCTTTTTGAAATGCAGGTTGTAAAGTAAATATAAAATAATGCATGGCTTCAGTGAAACAAAATGTGCACAAACATGTAATTTACTGAGTACCGTATTGCAAGCAAACTTTGACCTTAAACTTAACTATATGTTTCACGCTGATTCCGTTTAGTAGACATAAGAACTGAACTGCGGATGACACTTACCAGAAACTTTGTTCTGTACCATAATATCAAACTGGAAAGTCGATGGTTATGAGTTAATCACTTAGTTGTATTAAACTTCTATTTCCCTACAAACAGTTTAGTAAAATGGTGCAATTGATACTGAATAAATCTATATTTGCCTGTAGGGCATCTAGAATCGAAATCTAAGTGCAATAATTTCAACAATGATGGATAGAGAACAGAATTGCACTAATATATGCTAAGCATATAAAAGAAAAAGGTATCCTATTTCAATACAACGGCCAATGAATTAATGATGTGCATTAGTCGGGCAATTCAAAATAAGAGGTGCAGCACTTACTACCAAATTACTAATTAGTATCTCGATGGTCTAACGAGGAGATAGGGAAGAACATTGACTGCAGGGCTTAAGGTGATAAGACTATGATAGCAAATAATATCTGGTGTGGTTTCACACAATAACCCTTCACTAATCATCTGAACTAGTGAGTGTTCAAATAAATAATTCAATAAATTGAAAGTTCTGATTACTTTGAGAATTAAATATTTAATGCATACCTTGTATATTCTCCTGAACAGATTTGTCTTCAAACAACTTCAGTACTTCAGCGATAGAGGAATTAAGGTTACTCTTGTATGTAGTTTGCCTTTCCAAGGAAGAAATTTCTCTTTGAAGTTCTTCAGATTCCTTGTTAGCCTAATTAAACAACACCAGAGTTTGTTAGATTAAGTGTAGATAATATTAACAAGCAAATTCTTTACGAGTAAAGTTGATGCGGAGCATCCCATGGTCATCCCCATGGACCTACCTACATCTCCCACGACACCACTTGGACCTATGACAAGAGCTCGAGCAAAGGCTATCGAAGATAAGGTGAACACGCTCCTCTCCGAACTATCCCTTTCTACATATGAGACATGGCTACTACCTCAAGCAGAGACCCTATGCGTGATCAGGTACTTGGAGGAAGGCCACGGATCAGCTACGCCCAACGGACAAGACGGCGAGGACACCAAGTACAAGGAGCGAGAAGAGAAGCAGCAGGAAAGCCTCCAGCCACCGGACGTCCGAGACGTGTCGGACGTCCGACGCCTGATGCACCAGCCCGCCAGGCCAGCCCCAGTCTGCGAACGCTACAGCGGCCGGACGACCGACGCGCCTCGGACGTCCGACACCTCCCAGCGCCCGGACGACTGAGCCCCGCCAGACGACCGGCGCCACCAGTCCAGAACCAAAACGTCAGAAGTATGGAGACCACCGGACGACCGACGCACCGGATGTCCGACCCCGACCGGAAGTCCGACACCACCTGACCAGAGCTGAAACGTCGGAAATCCAACACTTACCGGACAACCGGTAACTGTCGGACGTCCGACGCCTGTGTGTTGACAGCGTGTTGGGCCGAAGCCCATGTACCCTTTCGTGACCCTAGACTATATATACTCCTCCTCCTCCCTCTTATTAGGGTCAGCATTGTGATAGCTCATTTGAGAGATAGAGCTTTGCTCATCCATCCGGATCTACTCCACCGAGAGAGACCGCGGCCTCTACGGAGAAGATCCATCTTGGATTCAAGACCCCTAACGGGAAGACCCTCAAGACCTCCTCACGGAGAAGAACTTGCTACTTGTATCGTCCTTTGTTGATCGTGGATCGTGTATCTCTTTGTGTTTCGAGGATCTAGCACATGTGTAATCGAATCTTGTTGGTTTGAGTGATTCCTCTCGTGTTTCCCCTCGTGTTTTCCCCTCGTGTTCTTCGTGTTCTTCGCGGGATCCGCTCCAATCGTGAAAGATCGGGCATCTAGGGTTCTACCCTACATCATCGTGGTATCATGAGCCAAGGTTGATCACGATTTTGGAGCCCCTACCCTTGTTTTCTAGCCTTGTTTTGTTGTGTTCTTCCCCAAATTCGAAAATTCCCCACCAAAAAATAGACCCAATTTTTTTTGTGATTTGTTGGTTTTGATGAAGTTTTGTTGGATTTGATCCATGGATTTGCTTTGCCACGAGTGGATCTAGCTTTCCCCCATCATCTCCACCATTTCCATCCACAAATTCGTCCAATTTTGCCCAAATTTTGCCTCTCCACCACGAACCCTAGAAGTTCATCCCGTGCCCGAAATCGCCCAGGCACCAGACGTCCGACAGTCACCGGACGTCCGACGAGTACCGGTCGTCCGACAACCACCGGATGTCCGACGATTCCTAACGAAACTGAAAATTTCAGTTCGGCCAACACCACCGTTCCACTTCCACTTCCGCATACGCACTTCAATACCACCTTTCCGCACCAACACTCCGATAACTCCACTTATCCAACCACCATCACTTTCCGCAACCACCATTGCTTACCCGCTACGTACCACAACAAATTTTGACACATTTGGTCTTTGACAATTTGAGTTGAGGTTTCCGTTTCCTATCGTGTTTCGGCTACTTAGGGACGGTTCGACGACATCACCGCCGCTCATATTCGTCATCGACATTGACCACTTCACCATTTTGACACCTTCACCGTAAGCAAGGACGGTAACTTCGACGACATCTTTGTCTACTCTTGCCATTACATTGATAACCTCATAGCCCATTTTTGCGTATCTTTCCTATCGAGACTAGCCTTTGAGTATTGCCGGCCACGTTACTTGTGCACATTAGTGATCATAACTCCCATTACATACCATATCATCTTGGTACATATCTTGGTATCATCTCTTGTGTCACAAGGTTGCCATCGCATATACACAATTGCTATCTTGGTTCGTGAAGTTTTGCATAAGTGGCCAAAGAAAGAGCTCAAAAGAGAAAGAGCCAAACAAGCTTTTAAGCAAAAGGAAAAGATAAGCAAAGAGCTTTTAAGCAAGAACCATAGCATCATACTACATTAAGATTGTCATACTCGATCATCTTGGATCATATCATAGGAACACCATACATATAGCATACTTGGGATAGAAGTCGTTGCATTTTGCTTAGTAGGTTGTGCACAAATCTCGTATCCGCCTATTGTGCAATCGAGCTAGCGTCTCTCTAGCGTTGTGCAACAAGAGCATTTTCCGAGGATTCCACATTTTGAGCTCATTTTTGGTTGCACGACCCCATTTATCTTTTCGTGTGTGTGTTTCCGTGTGCCACATTTTGCTTGGTCTACTTGTTGCATTTGCAAATTTGTGAATCTTTTCCAACATTAGAGTCTCACTAACAATTGCATAAATTTTGTGCCACCATCCTAACCAAGCTCCACCATAAGCTTTCTTTGTGTAGGTGTGAGAACCGACAAGATTTGGTACCAATTGTGCTATTTCCTTGCTACACTATTGAGTGATCTTTGATCCACCCTCAACATCGGTCAAGGTACATTTGGTATAGTTTTTCTCTTTCGCACACTCACACATTTACTTGACATGATGGATAGGCCAAGTTCTTCTACAAACCCACTCTTCATCGAGCAAGACGACGACTCGACCTCCTACGTCACCAAGAGCCACCTCTTCGGTGCACAAAGAGCTTTGCATCAAGAACAACAAGCTTTGGGCGACCGCATCGACAACCTCGCCACCGGCTTACGGCAATCAGAGCAACGCACAAGGGACTACTTCGACACATCCATGACCTCTCTCAAGGAGGATATTCAAGCAATGATGGTCAACCGCTCTTCTACCTCGTCGTCCTACTCACGACGGAGCCACTCAAGTCGTCATTCCGACTCCATCTCCGGTTCAAGTACACCGACATCGAACACTCTTCGACGAGCCGCGCGCCAAGACCGTCACGCAAGCCGCAATCCTCTACACGGCAATGGTCCACAAGAGCAACTTGAAGAGCAAGAATATCGACATCGTCAAAATCAAGCTACATTCGCGCAAGCACAAGAAAGGCAACGTCAACGCCAACAAGAGGAAGCACAAGAACAACGACGCCAACAAGAGCTAATGCAAGAACGGCAACGCCAACATCAAGATGAGCAAGACGCCATCGCGCTACGTCAACAACAAGAACGACGTGAAGCTCAAGCACTTGAGGCGCTACGTGCCCTCAGACATACGAATCGTGCCGTTGCCAACCGGAACCGCCATACACGTCAAGAAGAAGAAGCACTTCGAGACGAAGTTCAAGAAAGAAGATATCAAGCACGAGTGCATCGTCAAGTTCCTCAAGCTCCTCGACAAGCTAGACAAGAACAACAAGTTCCTCTAGAACCACAAGCTCGACAAGAAGCACAAGTTCGCCAAGAGCAAGATGACAATGGAAATCATCCACGCCAAGAGCAATTAGAGGGCGACAATCCTCCACGTCAAGGACGTCATCACCCTCGACCCCAACACAATGAAGAGCAACGCTACGGCAAACTCAAGTTCACCATGCCCAAGTTCACCGAAAGCAATGATCCCGAAGAGTACCTTTCATGGGCATTGAAGGTTGACGAAATCTTTCGTTTGCACAACTATGAGGAAGAAAAGAAGATCGCCATGGCATCCCTTGAGTTCCAAGACTATGTCCTCATTTGGTGGGAGCAAGTCATCGAGCGCCGTGAAGCAAGAGGTGAACCACCAATCACAACTTGGGATCAAATGAAGGATGTCATAAGAGCGCGTTTTGTACCAACCTACTACAACCGCGACCTCTTCAAGAAACTCCAACTACTCAAGCAAGGAACAAAAAGCGTTGAAGAGTACTACAAGGAAATGGAGATTGCCATGATACGAGCCAATGTCACGGAAGATGATGAGCAAACTATGGCACGTTTCTTGAATGGACTCAATCACCCTATCAAGAAGATCGCCGACTTCCAACCTTACTCCAACCTCATCGAGCTAGTGCACCAAGCTACCAAGGCGGAACGCCAAGTGCAAGACGACTTCAAGTACGCCAAGTACTCTTCCAAGAACTACGGCTCCAACAACCAAGCTTCAACGACTCCAATAACTTCTACCTCAACCAAACCTTCTACAAGCAACGGCGACAAGTCAAGTTACAAGAAAACTTCGACATCCTCAAGTCGTCCTCCTACTACAAGCAACTTCAAGCCAAGAGCTTCATCATCTACGACTCCACAGGATGAGACCATCAAGACAAGTTCCATCAAGTGCTTCACTTGCGGCGGCCGAGGCCACAAGTCCTTCGAGTGTACCAACAAGCGTACCATGATCCTCAACGACGATGGCACCTATGACTCCATGAGTGAAGAGGAAATAGAGGCCCTTGAGCAAGTGGCCATGCACCGGCGCGTGAATGAGGATGAAGATGATCAAGTCTTTTGTGACGAAGATTCGAGCCCCGCTCTCGTTGTCTCCAAAGTCTTGACACTTCAACATCAACAAGATGAAGACCAAAGATGCCATATCTTCTACACCAAGGCGGGCATCAATGGAAGGTCCGTGAAGGTCATCATCGACGGAGGAAGTTGCCATAACTTGGCAAGTGAAGAACTATGCTCCAAGCTCCAATTGGTCAAGATGAAGCATCCCCACCCCTACAAGGTCCAATGGCTAAGCGACTCCGGCACTATTCAAGTGGAACATATGATGCAAGTTTCCTTCAAGATAGGAGCATATGAAGACACTTTGGAGTGTGATGTCATTCCGATGTCCGTTTGCCATCTCCTACTTGGACGACCATGGCAATTTGACCGAGGCGTCATCCATAACGGACGGACCAATCACTATAGCTTCAAGATGAAGGGAAAGGAGTACGTGCTACGACCTATGTCTCCAAGTCAAGTGATCGCCGACAAGCAAGCAACCACCCATCGTGGAGAGAATAGTGAGAGAGCGAACCACCCAAAAGAGAGTGAGCGCCACAAGCCCAAACTGAGTGCCTCCACGATGAGCGACAAGAAAAACTTAGTGCTATTTGCCACCAAAAGTGAGATGAGAGAAGTGTGTGAGAACCCATCGAGTGTTATGCACTATGTCCTATTGTGCAAGGACGAGGCACCAAACACTAACAACTCTCACAATCTACCTTTAGTGTTATCTTCTATATTGCAGGAATTCCAAGATGTATTCCCCGACGAGCTACCTCCGGGTCTACCTCCTCTTCGAGGCATCGAACACCGCATCGACCTCATCCCCGGAGCACCTCTTCCTAACAAGGCTCCCTACCGCGTCAACCCCGAGGAAACCAAGGAGATCCAACGGCAAGTACAACAACTCATCGACAACGGCCATGTACGAGAAAGCTTGAGCCCTTGTGCCATCCCGGTAATCCTTGTTCCCAAGAAAGATGGTACATATCGCATGTGTTCCGATTGTCGTCCTATCAATGCCATCATGGTTAGATATCGCTACCCCATTCCACGCTTAGACGACATGTTAGATGAGCTTAGCGGAGCCACTATTTTCTCTAAAATTGATCTTAAAAGTGGCTATTACCAAATCCGCATACAAGGTGACGAATGGAAAACCGCATTTAAGACCAAATTTGGCTTATATGAATGGCTTGTTATGCCAATGGGCTTATCCGAAGCACCCGGTACTTTCATGCGAGTCATGCATTTTGTTCTTCGTCCCTACATTGGTGTATTTGTTGTGGTCTACTTTGACGATATTCTTGTATTTAGCAAATCTCTCAAAGCTCATGTCACCCATCTTAGAACCGTTCTACAAACTCTTAGAAAAGAGCGCCTTTATGCTAATATGGACAAATGCCTTTTTGGTGTTGATAAGCTCGTTTTCTTGGGTTTCGTCGTGTCCTCTAAGGGTGTTCATGTAGATGAATCTAAGATCAATGCTATTAAAACTTGGCCTCAACCAACCAACTTGCAACAAGTGCGAAGTTTCCTTGGCTTAGCCGGCTTCTATCGTAGATTCGTTAAGGACTTTAGCACTATTGCATCCCCTTTACATGCCTTGAGTAAGAAAAATGCACCCTTTGTTTGGGGAACATTACAAGATACCGCATTTAATGAACTTAAAAATTTGCTTACTCATGCTCCCGTGCTTGCATTACCCAACTTTGACAAAACTTTTGAAGTTCATTGCGATGCTAGCGGTAATGGCATAGGAGGTGTGTTAACGCAAGAGAAGCGCCCAATTGCTTACTTTAGTGAGAAACTTTCCGAAGCGCAACTCAATTATCCCATCTATGACAAAGAGCTATATGCTTTAGTGCGAATTTTGCGTGAGTGGGAACATTATCTCCGTCCTCATGAATTTGTCATCCATACCGACCATGAAACGCTTAAGTACCTTAAGGGTCAAACTAAGTTGAACAAGCATCATACTAAGTGGAGTGAGTTCATTGAATCTTTTCCTTATGTCATTAAATACATCAAAGGCAAAGAAAATGTTGTGGCGGATGCTCTTTCCCGCAAATGCATGCTTGTTACTCAACTTGAATTGAATGTCATTGGCTTTGAGCACATAAAAGACTTGTATGCGCATGATCCTACTTTTGCTATTCCATATGCCAAATGTTTGACGCATACATCTTGGGAACGCTATTACATCAAAGATGATTATCTTATGGGAGCTAACAAATTGTGTATCCCCGAGTCTTCTCTTCGTTTGTTAATTTTGCAAGAAGCTCATGGAGGAGGACTAATGGGACACTTTGGACGCGACAAGACCTTTGCTACACTCTCAAAGAACTACTTTTGGCCCAAGATGTTCCGCGACGTCTCACACTTCACCAACCGGTGCTCTACATGTCGCAAAGCTAAGTCTAAAGCTCAATCTCATGGCCTTTATATGCCACTTCCTATTCCATATCACCCATGGGAAGATATTAGTATGGACTTTGTGCTTGGTTTGCCTAGAACTAGAAATGGCAAAGATTCCATGTTTGTTGTTGTGGACCGATTCTCTAAAATGGCTCATTTCATCCCATGCAACAAGATAGACGATGCTTCACATGTTGCAAATCTTTTTTGTAGGGAAATTTTGCGACTACACGGAGTGCCAAAGACTATTGTCTCGGACCGTGACGTCAAGTTCTTGAGCTACTTTTGGAAGACATTATGCGCCAAGCTCGGAATCAAGCTCTTGTTCTCTTCGGCATACCATCCCCAAACCGACGGCCAAACGGAGGTGACAAACCGAACGCTCTCCACTCTACTACGCGTGTTGATCAAGAAGAACATCAAAGAATGGGAGGAGTGCCTACCAATCGCCGAGTACGCCTACAACCGTGCAAGACATTCGACTACCGGCAAGTCCCCTTTCGAGGTCGTCTACGGCTTCAACCCGTTGTCCCCATTGGACATTCTTCCTCTACCTCTACAAGAGCGCATCAACATGGACGCGAGTGCACGAGTGAGCTATCTCAAGAAGATGCATGAAGATACAAGGCAAACCATCGAGCGCCAAGTACAACGACTCGCGACCAAGCTCAACATCAACAAGCAACCCATGATATTCAACATTGGAGATCTTGTGTGGCTACACCTTCGCAAGGACCGCTTCCCCAACGAACGCAAATCGAAGCTTCTACCTCGAGCCGACGGACCCTTCAAGGTGCTAGCACGCTACAACAACAATGCTTACAAGATCGATCTTCCGCGCGACAAGTACAATGTGAGCGACGTCTTCAACATCAAAGATCTCTCTCCCTACCATGGTGATGAGGATTTCGATCCGAGGTCGGATCTTTCCCAAGGGGAGGGGGGGAGATGATGCGGAGCATCCCATGGTCATCCCCATGGACCTACCTACATCTCCCACGACACCACTTGGACCTATGACAAGAGCTCGAGCAAAGGCTATCGAAGATAAGGTGTACACGCTCCTCTCCGAACTATCCCTTTCTACATATGAGACATGGCTACTACCTCAAGCAGAGACCCTATGTGTGATCAGGTACTTGGAGGAAGGCCACGGATCAGCTACGCCCAACGGACAAGACGGCGAGGACACCAAGTACAAGGAGCGAGAAGAGAAGCAGCCGGAAAGCCTCCAGCCACCGAACGTCCGAGACGTGTCGGATGTCCGACGCCTGATGCACCAGCCCGCCAGGCCAGCCCCAGTCTGCGAACGCTACAGCGGCCGGACGACCGACGCGCCTCGGACGTCCGACACCTCCCAGCGCCCGGACGACCGAGCCCCGCCAGACGACCGGCGCCACCAGTCTAGAACCAAAACGTCAGAAGTATGGAGACCACCGGACGACCGACGCACCGGACGTCCGACCCCGACCGGAAGTCCGACGCCACCTGACCAAAGCTGAAACGTCGGAAATCCGACACTTACCGGACGTCCGAGCGCCCGCGAGACACCGGACGACCGGTAACTGTCGGACGTCCGACGCCTGTGTGTTGACAGCATGTTGGGCCGAAGCCCATGTACCCTTTCGTGACCCTAGACTATATATACTCCTCCTCCTTCCTCTTATTAGGGTCAGCATTGTGATAGCCCATTTGAGAGATAGAGCTTTGCTCATCCATCCGGATCTACTCCACCGAGAGAGACCGCGGCCTCTACGGAGAAGATCCATCTTGGATTCAAGACCCCTAACGGGAAGACCCTCAAGACCTCCTCACGGAGAAGAACTTGCTACTTGTATCGTCCTTTGTTGATCGTGGATCGTGTATCTCTTTGTGTTTCGAGGATCTAGCACATGTGTAATCGAATCTTGTTGGTTTGAGTGATTCCTCTCGTGTTTCCCCTCGTGTTTTCCCCTCGTGTTCTTCGTGTTCTTCGCGGGATCCGCTCCAATCGTGAAAGATCGGGCATCTAGAGTTCTACCCTACATCAAAAGTACTTACATCTGCCAGTTTTTTTCTCAAAGAATTAAGTTCTGCATCCAGTTCCGAATCAGAATTCCCATCTTTATGCAACACCATTGCAGAAGAATTATCCTGATGAAGAAAATATATTATAGTTATACTCATTTACATGATTCTTGCTTTTTGAAATGCAGGTTGTAAAGTAAATATAAAATAATGCATGGCTTCAGTGAAACAAAATGTGCACAAACATGTAATTTATTGAGTACCGTATTGCAAGCAAACTTTGACCTTAAACTTAACTATATGTTTCACGCTGATTCCGTTTAGTAGACATAGGAACTGAACTGCGGATGACACTTA
Source organism: Thinopyrum elongatum (assembly GCA_011799875.1). NCBI lineage: Eukaryota > Viridiplantae > Streptophyta > Magnoliopsida > Poales > Poaceae > Thinopyrum > Thinopyrum elongatum. The sequence continues at coordinate 356,293,789 of CM022302.1, read as the reverse complement.
CCAGAAACTTTGTTCTGTACCATAATATCAAACTGGAAAGTCAATGGTTATGAGTTAATCACTTAGTTGTATTAAACTTCTATTTCCCTACAAACAGTTTAGTAAAATGGTGCAATTGATACTGAATAAATCTATATTTGCCTGTAGGGCATCTAGAATCGAAATCTAAGTGCAATAATTTCAACAATGATGGATAGAGAACAGAATTGCACTAATATATGCTAAGCATATAAAAGAAAAAGGTATCCTATTTCAATACAACGGCCAACGAATTAATGATGTGCATTAGTCGGGCAATTCAAAATAAGACATCAATAAGAAATGTCCAGATATATTTTGCCCTGACATTCAGAAGGTCTTGCTGATATTACTATTTATCATATTACTTGCTAGTTGAACATAATGTACACCACGGGCACTTAGAAAAACTGCACTTGAATAATATCATGAGCTACAACATAGGTAAAGAAAAGGTCAAGCTTTCATAGCCAAAACAAAGCCTAAAAGTCAGAAATGATGGAATGTTAATCACTGTAGAGTAGAGAGCAGAACTCAAATTCTCTAATTAGCTTACAAAATAGTTCAAGCCTGGCTGGTATTAACTGTGCACACTTTTATCTTGAAAGGTTTCCTTGTCAATTGCCGAGTCAACTGAATGAAATGTTTTTTTTTCACAAACGGGTGAATCAATATAAGATGAGGCATCAGTTTCCACATTATGAACCCCCAAGACGAAAAGTATCTTTAAAATAATCTATAGTGAATCATGTGAAACAGGGGTGAGAATTGAGTGGATCAATTCTAAACCTGGAGTGTGGGTCAAATTGAAAATTCTGGCTTGCCAAAATTTATTACTTTGAGATGAGAGACATACATCTTCAGGTGCCACAAATCCTTCAGGTACAGTTAAACATTTCCGAAGGCAATACATCTCCCAATTGTTCATTCTCTTGTCCAATACATCCTTTACCAAGTGGTGAATTTCATTTACTCCCTAAGACAAAAATCATCACAAAGTCCATAATTTCAGATGTTTCCAGCAGACGTTTTGACAAAAAAATATACAGAACATTTAATCATATGAAAGAATGTTACATAGGCAAAATAAATCAGTTTTTAACTATCCTAAAGGATGCTATAGGTAAAACCAGATGAATTATAGGTCGAACCTAAAGTTAATATGAGGATTGTTCTAACTGTTTCAAACTTCCAGTCAGTAATCATTTTACATCAAAAATTGCGAATAATGTCTGGTATCAAATGTGTGACAAAGAAGACCTCATTCCTGGCACAATTAAGTACCAATACACAGTTTGCAGCAGAACAAATTAATATCCAATTTGCTACAGAAAGGGATCACCAAGCATGTAAATATAAGTTATATATCCCCTACACCTGAAAGAGGCATCTACTTAGGCAGTTAAGGCGACTTCGCTGCATCAATTTCCTTTGGAATGGGTATACTCCAACATAATAAACCTATCTATACATGGCAGATACAGTTTAATTTTCCCCACTGTGGAATTACAAGCAAAACAAACCCGTCTTCACATGTGCAAGCCACCGAGGGCGTTTAGTTCAGATTCAAACCTAATAGATTCCTCCAAATTAGATGAAGTAGCATTATTAGCATGTACGTAAAAAGCAACAACTCTGGCCAAGCCACCATTCTGGATCTGGTAGTGCTCTGAATCCTCCAAAATTCCGAAGGAGGGTTCGGTTCTATTGGATCCCGAGGTCGGAAGAAACCTACCCGCTTCAGCTCCTCGGCCTTATTGGTCGCCGTGGGGGCGCCTTCCCTGTAGAATGACAGCGAAAGGGCAAAGTTAACAAAAACAGTAGGCGGCAAAGGGGGGCGAAGCGAGCTGGTGTTACGGAGAGGGATCCGAGGCGTAACTGGAGGCAGTACTCGAAGGCCTGGAAGCAGACGTCGTCGACGAAGTTGAGGACCTCGTTGATGAAGGTCTGAGGGCTCAGTCCGAGCGCCGCCTCCGCCGCCGAGGTCTCGCCGTCCCCTTCCATGCCACCCGTTGCGGCCCCTCTAGACTAGCGGGCGGCGGTCTTGAATCGTGGCGGCGCGTGTGCAGCTGTGAGAGGAGAGGCGGCTGATTGGACTGGACACGGGAGTATTGAGTAGCTCGGGCTCCGGCGGCCGGCGCGGCGGTTTCGTTCAAATTTTGCGCTGGCCGCTGCCGCCTTTTTGGGCGAAAACTTAGGCACCCCTCAAAAAAACTTGGGCGAAAACTTAGGCGATGCGTCCTGTGACGCACCGCGCACTCGCTCGTGTGGGCCAGCCCATACGGTTTTCTTTCGTTGATTTGGTCGGTTCTAGAGCAAAACCAGGGAGCTCCTATTTGCCGCACCCTACGGCAAATAGTTGGAGCGACGCACACAGGTGCCTCCACTGGGCCGACCCATTAGAAGACCACGCGCGCATCACTAAAAAGAGATGTAAAAGTAGAGAGGACGCGAGGATTGGAGGTGAGTGCAGCACACCACTGGACCAGACGGGTGTAACTGATGGTAGGTAGCACGAATATTATAAGAGCTCAAAGCCGCGTTCACATATGAAAACATTGCCGTAAAAAACCATAACATTTCCTGTAACAATGTGGATTTGTTTTTTAAATTATGAATATTTTTTAAAAAATTTCATTTTTTTAAAATGAAGAACAATTTTTTTGAAATGGAACATTTTTCAACGGCAACATTTTATGAAGTTCCAAAACAAAGTTGGAAATACAAAAAAAATTGAGACTAACGAACAAAATTCGAATACACAAATATTTTTTAAAATCTGTGAACATTTTTTGGAAATCCTAAAAAAATGAAAACGTGAACATTTATTCTAAATGAGAACATTTTTAGAAAAGTTGTGAAAAGATTGAACAAAAACACTCCGAACAACTTTTGAAAAACAAGAATATTACTTGAAATTTCCAAAAAAAAAAATAAAAAGATTTCTTTAATTTATGAATAATTTTTGAAACCACGACCATTTTTCAAAAGCACGAACATTTTTTAAAATTTCTGAATAATTGTCGAACCATGAACTTTTTTACAAAAATAAAAATGAAGTTGAAAATAAAATATAAGCAAAAAACGAAACTAAAAAGGAAAAGAAAAGAAAAAATAAGCATAAAAATGAAATAAAAGGGAAAAGGTAAAGAAAACTGTGAAAATGATTAAAGAAACAGGAAAACCAATTCGGAAAAGAAAAAGCGGCTGGGAAACCTAGAAGTTTTCCAAAATCCAAAATACTGAAACAGAATAATGGGCCAGCCCAGATCAGAGCTTGATGCGAAAGGTCCACAGTTGGACTCAGAATGCGTTAAATAGGATATTACGCAAAACCAGCCCATGACTCAGTTTTGAGCGGGAATTTTTTAGGGAAAAGAATATAAGCCAGGTGGAGACTTTTTTAAAACAAATATAAAGCCAGATGGTCATGCGCCAGACGGATTTTCCATTTTTTATGTGAATTATTTCCAAGAATATGATATGGAAAAATATGAAATTTTAAAAAAGGATTTCCCAAATATGTACGTGAATCTTATTTTATTAATAAATTTAAAAATGTCCGAATATTTTAGAAAATGTTCACAGATTTTAAAAAATAAACATGAATTCTATAAAAATCATCAATTTTAAAATGTTTGCCAACTAAAAATGATTGTTCTAGAAAATATTCAAAAATTCAATTTTTCTCGAGAATTTTATAAATGTTGTTGAAATTTGAAAATGTATTCACCAATATGGAAATAAAAAATGTGATTTAAAATGAATTTTAATTAATAAAAAATAAATAAAGACTAAAAAATCGAAATAAAAAAAATAACAAAAATAAAAAGGCAAAAGCAAACAAAAAAGAAAAAAATAGACGCCTGTCCAGTAGTGGGCATGTCCAGTAGCGTGTAGGTGCGCCTTCGGCTTTTTTGTTGTTGCAAAAAGCGGCTCAAAACTGGGCCTAAGGCCATTTTTGCTGTATAACCGATCTAATCAACAACTGGCCGAGGACCCCGTGATGATTTACTGGTGGCTCGTATTCGTCGAAATCCACTGTAACACCTCGGTAGTTAAGCTACAGTAACCACATACTGATGGCGCCGTGTCATCGCAATTAATTTTCTAACCTCACTTTGATCCAAACCAAATTCAAATTCAAATTTAAAATAACGTCAAATTATTATTTCTTCAAACGGTAAAACCAAATGTTCACTGGGTTGCAAAATTCACTAACAAATTGTCATGAAAGAATCAACATTTTCAGAATGATAAAATGCCCTTAAGCTATTTTTAACTGACACATAAAGCTTTTAATTGAACCATCTCAATTTAAATAAATATCTAAACTATTCAAACATATTTGAAACTTATTGTACGAACTCTAAATTTTGCCTAATATTTATGTGCTAAATTGCACTTTTAACTAAACTCATTTGTTAGCTCAAATTAACATTAAAACAGTGGCTAAAATTGAAAACAGAAAAGAAAAATAATAAAATTAAAACTTGCACTGTGCACTTGGCCCAACAACGGCACAGTGCGGCCCAGCCCGTTAGCGGCGGCCTTTCCTTCAACCTACTGCCACGGGAGGGACAGAGCCATGGCGTGGCCTCTGCGCACCCGTTCACGTGCCTGATGTCGCCGTGGCGGCCATCCCGTGCAATCCCGCGAGGATAAGAGCCCCCTACTCTCTCCCTGTCGAACCCTAGCCCCAATTTCCCCCTCGCTCGCCCCTCTTCCTCTCGGTTTTGCTCGCCTGAGACGCCCATGGTCGCGCCGCCGTCGTTTGCGTAGCCACCGCACGCCCCTCGCCGCCTCTCCGGTTCCAGCAGCTCCGTCGGGCTCCTCTTCATCGACCACACCCCTGGATCGAGGCCGGGGAGCACCTGCGACGCCGCCCACGCCGATCCCCTTCGTCGGTGTTCGCCTCGACCACGGCTTCGATCCGCCATCGTCCGAACCTCCCCGAACCACCTGGCCTTGCCGTCGCCACCACTGTGAGGCCCAGCTCCTTCTCCTCCCTTCTCCTGCATCGATCCGGTCCTCTAGAGCATCCCCGTCGTCTGTCGGCGTAGCACCGTAGACCGCCCGTAGTCGTCGCGCCTCCGTCGCTGCGCACGCTCGTGGCCATTTGCCCCTGCACGCCTCTGCCGCGCCCGCGCTGCCGCCTCGTCCGCAGTCGTCTGCTGCCGCTGCTACAGCCGCCGCTGCCTGCTGCTATCGCCGCGCGCCGTGCTTGCCCATTGCTCGCCAGCCGCGCCACACCCCGCGCGTGCGTGCGCGCCTGCGTCCCTGCTGCTGGCGCTGCTAGCTTCAGCCGTCGGCGCCCCCATGTGCGCGTGCGTGCTGCTGCTGTCTACCTACTGCTGCTGCTTGTCTACTTTTAGCCACCACCGCTACCCCTTGTACTGCTACTGCTGCTTACTGTAGTTGTTGCTAGCTTTACGAATACTGCACTGATTAGCCCTTTGGACAGCCCCTAAACTCCGGCAAAATAATTGTTAACAGGACTAAAAAAATATATGGGAAGGTAGTACACTTGACAAGGTTCAAAACGTTCCATTGGACCAAATTCAAAAGGTGTAAGGATTAAACGCAATGAAAATGACAAAAGTCTATGTTTTGTTAGCAGAAAAGGCGGAAAACAGAGTTATTGTGGTAGCTACTTTAGAGCAGAAAATAAACAAGTTGTAGGGATCTAGCAGAGATGCAATTGATACCATCTTGTAGATCACAGGAAAGTGATCAATATTGATATAAGGCACTAACCCATATGATGTACAGAACAATAGTTGAAGCTTTTTGAAAATAGCTAAGTGATGTTTAAAACGGACGAATCCTCAGACTTAGCAAAATTTCAGGGATTTTTCGGATATTGCTAAAACTTTAGAAAATCCTAGAAAATAATCCGTAACTCGGATGAAAAAGTTTTCTACATGAAAGTTGCTCAGAACAGCGAGACGAATCCGAATACGCGGTCCGTTCGTCTGCCACGTACCCCTAGCATAGCAAACATGCAACCGTCCCCCTCTGGTTCGTCTGTCCAAAAATGCCAAACACCGGGGATACTTTCCCGGATGTTTTCCCCCTTCGCCGGTATCACCTATCCCTGCGTTAGATCACCCCTGGCACCGCGTATTGCCTTGTTATATTCCGTGTTGCATATGTTTGTTGTGTATTTATCTATTTCCTCCCCCTCTTCTCTCTTGGTAGATCCCGATACCGACGTAATCCCCTAGACCGACGCAGCTCCGGAGATCGACGACACCGTTGACAACCTTGCCTTTGCCGCCGAGCAACCAGGCAAGCACCCCCCCTTGAGCATGCCTATATCGCCTATTCTTTCTCTCTTATGCTTGCATTAGAAATTGTTGCTGATACTGTTATCCTATCCTGATGCATAGCCTGCTTTTGTAATTGCTGTTGATACCTGCATGTTTATCCTAAACTGCTTAGTATAGGCTGGGTAGAGACCCACTAGAGATTCCACTTTGTCCCCAGTTGCCCCCGCTGGATTGTCAGATGACTCGGCCAACGTGATCGCCAGCCAGTCCCCAGCACCGCACATCACCCCCTTAGTTGTACGACACTACATCGTTACTATCGAGTGCCGAGGGTGATACCTCGTATAGCACTTCTGATGTTAACTCTGTAGAGTAGCTATTTGGTCGTGGTCACCGAGGGTGATTCCTTCTTCACCGCTTCCAATAACGACGCTGTCGTGCAACATCTCAAGTGTGAACCCATCGAGGGTGATTCCTCCGAGTTCACCTCGACGGATACATCGAGTAGGAATCCAACGAGGGTGATACCTCGGATTCCCCAAATGTTATGGACACACGGATACTTGGACTTTACAACTGTTACTTGGAAAGGCGGGTCGACCCTGAGGGGTACCCGCGAGTGTTGTGGAGACGGGTTGACCTGGAGGGTACCCGAGAGATAAATACGAGGCGTGGCCGGGCATTCTTAGCCCTTGCCGCAATTCCTCGAGACGGGGCGACGGGGTCACATCGATCGTGAGTCTCTGCTCGTTACCGCACTACCAACACACTACGATTTGGATATTTGGTTCGAGTGGGCCTCTGGCCCGATAGCACTAACCATCACGTGGGAAAAGTTATGGGTACTCTGCATTGTATGCATCAGCCGAAAGCTTTGTCAGACGTCCAGTTCAGCATTGCGGCCTGGACAGACCGGCGCCCCCCTGGTGCCTAGCTTCCCCCTGCACGCAACGACTCGGAGTGCACAGGGCGATGGCCCAAGACCTCTGAGCGCTTAGGATGTAGACCGACGGAGACCTCTCTGCTGAGCTCTAGGTAGGGTTGTGGTGTGTCGTTTGGCCGAGGCCGGGCATGACCCGGAAAAGTGTGTCCGACCAGAGTTAAGCGAGCGTGGTGGGTAAGTTGGTGCACCCCTGCAGGGAAGAACTAATCTATGCATAGCCGGATCCTTGGTAACGGACGCTCGGAGTTGTATCCCGATCGATACAACTAGAACTGGATACTTGTGATGAGTATGGCTCTGGGATTACTTTCTCTCAAGGAGTCGAGAAAGGATCTCTGGCCGAGGTTGATACTTGGATATTATGGCTCTGGGATTGCTTTCTCGTAGGGAGTCGAGAAAGGATCTCTGGGTGAGGTTGAGACTTAATGATACTACTACCTTATGCTGTACTAATCTACACTCTTCTAATGTTGCAAGACCGCTGAAGATGCTAGTCTTCGACAGGACTAGGCCTTCCCTCCATTCTGGCATTTCTGCAGCCCAGTCCACATATACAGCCCCCCTTTGATAATGTTGCATATGTAGTGTAGATCCTTGCTTGCTGAGTACTTCGGATGAGTACTCACGGTTGCTTTGCTTTCTTTTTCCCCCATATCCTTTTGGTGCAACCAGATGACGGAGCCCCGAATACAGCTGCACCCGCCGACGATCGCTACTACTACCCCGAGGGTGGATACTACTACGAGTTGGCCGACGACCAGGAGTAGGTTCGAAGGGTCCCAGGCAGGAGGCCTGCGCCTTTCGATCGTAGTGTTTACTTTTGCCCCGCCTCCTAGGGGCCTATCTGTGTCTTCTTTTATATCTGAACTCAGATATCTGATGCTTCCGCTGACGCTTGTATGCGAGCTTATGTATTCGAGCCCTCGAGGCCCCTGGCTTGTAATATAAAGCTTGTATAACTTTATTTATGTTTTAGAGTTGTGTTGTGATATCTTCAAGTGAGTCCTTAGGCTTTATCGTGTGCATTTGCGTGTATGATTAGTGCACGATTAAGCCGGGGGCATCACAGGTTGGTATCAGAACCGTCTGCCTGTAGGAACTCCCCTTTCCAACTCCTTGGCCGAAGTTGAGTCTAGACTTCAAAAACTGTTTTACTAACTTGGCTGTGTGGCTTACGGGCCCACATCACCAATTGGGTGGTATTAGGATCTTTCATTCCTCGTCTATACTCTGGGACTCCGATCTCTCTTCTTTTCGGGTTAAAGATTTTACTAGCTCTCACTCTAGGATCTCGTAACCACTTCCTCCCGGAGAGCCCCGTCATTCCAGATGATCGCTTGCTTCGCCAGAAGATTCTGCAGATACTCCTCGTTGTTTCCCGAGACCCTGTGCCACTGCTTTGCAGTTCCTGACCACCGACAAACCCCCATGGATGACTAACCATCCTTGTCGTTTGTATCTTCATTCCCAGTTACTCCTTTATGTGCGAGATACCACGTAATACTCCTCGTTAATCCGGGAATCCTTTGAGCCTACTACCGTGCAGCTTCTTTCGCACTGCGGATAATTCCTCACACTTATCAGGGATTCGTTCATCCCTAGCTGATCATGTGCTTCGCAACATCATTCCCACTGTTAATCGATCTTCTGAAAATTCTCTGCACCCTATTCCTCTTGAAATTCGTGCCTGCTGGCATTATGGATAGTTCCATATGTCAAGTAATCCTCGTTGACATCCCTTGATACTACTATTTGAATCCCTTGAATCAATATGCTGCGAATGTTCGCAATCATCAGTCGATTCCTAGAACTCGTCCTTCTGGCTCAGACGTCAATTTGGACATGAGTTGGTTCTCGGCTAATCAAGTTGCAAATGGTTGTCCATCTAGTTCCATTCTACTTACCCATCTTTTGATCCGAGCATCTCCTTTTGATCCCTTGCTTTGGAAATCATAAATCCTTTATAATTGAACACCGAATTATTCAGTTGCTTCTACAATCTGATGCCTTTGCATTCTTCTTCTTCTATTTGAGTACCGATACTCACATCAGATCCTTTGCCGACCAACTGATCTTTTGTGGGGTTATTATCCGACAAAGTCTTTCATATTCAATAATTTTGCGAGTCCTTTTCTCGGATACATGACGCCTTTGGTAAATGGTATCCTCTGCTTTGTCAACCTTGCTCTGCTTCCAAGCTTGAGTTCATTACTCCTGCAGCTTGAGGTATATGTTCCTAAGATGCCCCAATGGGTTGAACCTATGCTTTCCCTAATCCGTGTGAACTCGAAGGTTATGCGAGTCATACTGATGCTTCACCAGATAAATCTTCCGCACTACAAATTCTTCGAAAACGAGGAGTGAATGAAAGGTTATGCATTGACCTTGAACCATTGTGTTCATGCCCATGGACCCGATGTAGAACTTATCATGGAAGCTGCTCGTAAAAATAATTATTTCCTTGGTACTAATTCATCTTGCATCTGTGTATTGATCTTTTGTAATCATGGTTCCGGCCATATTAATATCTCTTGATTCCTTTCTCGGACAAGTTAGAATACTTGTCTTCAGCAAATCAATATGCCTGTCCAACCTCTATACTGAACTACCTCGAGTATTAACCCCCTACTATCTCGAGGATATCATCCTATTGTACTACGTTCTATGAATTTTCCGATGGAGTGATACTTTTCCCTGACATAGTCACTCCACGGGTCTGGGTTGTCGTCAACCGAGACCACCGAACAATGAATTGATTCCGCTTGGTGATTCAATAACCCTAGTACTTGTTGCTGGGAAGTTTACTACTCCATCATGCCATCCCTAGCCTGATCGGCTACATATTTATCGTGCTAATCCTAATCGTGCTACCGGGTCCTCCTTTCCGGTGCACATTTTTGGCAATGAGCTAAGTCAGTGTCAAACTTTCATCATCCTATCGTTTTGCTTGCACAGCCTGAGTTCGAGCGTATTATCCGTGGTTCCATTGACCTTAAACTTTATTCCATCTGCTTTGATCATTTTGCTAATCGATTTCATCTTCTTGTAACCTCTCGACAAATGCGTCGCGATCAGCATCAACATTTTGACTTCTGTTGAAATGTCAATTGAAATTCATGGTGAGAAATACCATCCTTGTCCTTCGATGAATTGCGTTATCATCGACAATATCCTTGACTTCCTACCAACACAGACTTGGTCATGTCTTGTTCTGACATTGAGTTCCCTGCTATTCTTGTAATTGTTCCTTTGTAATTCTTGTGACCTTCAGATTCAACCTATTACTTGAAACACCATACCAATGCTACCTCGAAGCATGACTGTGGTATTCCGAATATCAACAAGAACATTGGAGGCACATTGCCAAATGCTTCTTGATCTATTATCCGGACACCGTTGTACGGGTAACGTCTTGATTTTTCCTCGCCCCTTTATCTAAATGATTTTGTACCTGCTGTACTGTCAGGTATATCATGTTCTGCTTTTCCTTGGAAAGGATATACTCCTAATTATTGTGTATAGACACATTTTTCCTTTTCATTGGTTTGTTTAATCCGATAATTTCATTTTCCTTTCCATTGGTTTGTCTAACCTTTCTTGTGATCTATATGTTACAAGGAGAAATAATTCTCTGCTTATGGAAACACCCCGATGTACCACCTTGTCAGTGAGACCCTGTTACTATTGTTGATGACATTCCGGTAATCCCCGATGGACGAGAACTTTGCCTATTGGTCCGCCTCATTTTAACGAGCAGGAAAATGGTTCTCTTCGTCCCTCGCCCTTGGAACCGATGTTGTCGCCGACATAACTGACAGGCTATCCTCTGACATACCTTGTTGTCATGACCGTGCAAGATGTCATCGTCCTCCCTACTTTCGATTCACAATCCCCATAGTTCCACAGAATCGGAACCTAACTCTCCTGTATATCCCTGATTCCGAAATATTCTTTGCACTTGACTTTGTGTTTTATCACGAGCCACCCTCCGAGAGATGATCTATTCCTGATGCTCTGAACCCCCTTTTCACACTCTGTTAAGGTATCGATCGTTTATCCATTCGCTTGAAACTTCTTATTGTACCCTCATACTTTGCTCTCGATGTTTTCTTAAGTTTCAACTCGAGAGATACTTCCTGCCGCATCCCCTGAATTATCCACCAGATAATCGACCCTATAAGGTTCAGTTCTCCTGAAGTTACGCTTTACTTCCCCACTTAAATCTCGGGACGAGATTTCTTGTAGTGGAGGAGAGTTGTAACACCTCGGTAGTTAAGCTACATTAACCACACACTGATGCTGCCGTGTCATCGCAATTAATTTCCTAACCTCACTTTGATCCAAACCGAATTCAAATTCAAATTTAAAATAATGTCAAATTATTATTTCTTCAAATGGTAAAACCAAATGTTCACTGGGTTGCAAAATTCACTAACAAATTGTCATGAAAGAATCAACATTTTCAGAATGATAAAATGCCCTTAAGCTATTTTTAACTGACCCATAAAGCTTTTAATTGAACCATCTCAATTTAAATAAATATCTAAACTATTCAAACATATTTGAAACTTATTGTACGAACTCTAAATTTTGCCTAATATTTATGTGCTAAATTGCACTTTTAACTAAACTCATTTGTTAGCTCAAATTAACATAAAACAGTGGCTAAAATTGAAAACAGAAAATAAAAATAATAAAATTAAAACTTGCACTGTGCACTTGGCCCAACAACGGCACAGTGCGGCCCAGCTCGTTAGCGGCGGCCTTTCCTTCAACCTACTGCCACGGGAGGGACAGAGCCATGGCGTGGCCTCTGCGCACCCGTTCACGCGCCTGATGTCGCCGTGGCGGCCATCCCGTGCAACCCCGCGAGGATAAGAGCCCCCTACTCTCTCCCTGTCGAACCCTAGCCCCAATTTCCCCCTCGCTCGCCCCTCTTCCTCTCAGTTTTGCTCGCCTGAGACGCCCATGGTCGCGCCGCCGTCGTTTGCGTAGCCACCGCACGCCCCTCGCCGCCTCTCCGGTTCCAGCAGCTCCGTCGGGCTCCTCTTCATTGACCACACCCCTGGATCGAGGCCGGGGAGCACCTGCGACGCCGCTCGCGCCGATCCCCTTCGTCGGTGTTCGCCTCGACCACGGCTTCGATCCGCCGTCGTCCGAACCTCCCCGAACCACCTGGCCTCGCCGTCGCCACCACTATGAGGCCCAGCTCCTTCTCCTCCCTTCTCCTGCATCGATCCGGTCCTCTAGAGCATCCCCGTCGTCTGTCGGCGTAGCACCGTAGACCGCCCGTAGTCGCTGCGCCTCCGTCGCCGTGCACGCTCGTGGCCATTTGCCCCTGCACGCCTCTGCCGCGCCCGCGCTGCCGCCTCGTCCGCTGTCGTCTGCTGCCGCTGCTACAGTCGCCGCTACCATTGCCGCCTGCTGCTATCGCCGCGCGCCGTGCTTGCCCGTTGCTCGCCGGCCGCGCCACACCCCGCGCGTGCGTGCGCGCCTGCGTCCCTGGTGCTGGCGCTTCTAGCTTCAGCCGGCGGCGCCCCCATGTGCGCGTGCGTGCTGCTGCTGTCTACCTACTGCTGCCGCTTACTGCTACTGCTTGCCTGCTTTTAGCCACCACCGCTACCCTTTGTACCGCTACTGCTATTTACTGTAGATGTTGCTAGCTTTACGAATACTGCACTGATTAGCCCTTTGGACAGCCCCTAAACTCCGGCAAAACAATTGTTAACAGGACTAAAAAAATATGGGAAGGTAGTACACTTGACAAGGTTCAAAACGTTCCATTGGACCAAATTCAAAAGGTGTAAGGATTAAATGCAATGAAAATGACAAAAGTCTATGTTTTGTTAGCTGAAAATGCGGAAAACAGAGTTATTGTGGTAGCTACTTTAGAGCAGAAAATAAATAAGTTGTAGGGATCTAGCAGAGATGCAATTGATACCATCTTGTAGATCACAGGAAAGTGATCAATATTGATATAAGGCACTAACCCATATGATGTACAGAACAATAGTTGAAGCTTTTTGAAAATAGCTAAGTGATGTTTAAAACGGACGAATCCTCAGACTTAGCAAAATTTCAGGGATTTTTCGGATATTGCTAAAACTTCAGAAAATCCTAGAAAATAATCCGTAACTCGAATGAAAAAGTTTTCTACATGAAAGTTGCTCAGAACAGCGAGACGAATCCGAATACGCAGTCCGTTCGTCTGCCACGTACCCCTAGCATAGCAAACATGCAACCGTCCCCCTCTGGTTCGTCTGTCCAAAAATGCCAAACACCGGGGATACTTTCCCGGATGTTTTCCCCCTTCGCCGGTATCACCTATCCCTGCGTTAGATCACCCCTGGCACCGCGTATTGCCTTGTTATATTCTGTGTTGCATATGTTTGTTGTGTATTTATCTATTTCCTCCCCCTCTTCTCTCTCGGTAGATCCCGATACCGACGTAATCCCCTAGACCGACGCAGCTCCAGAGATCGATGACACCGTTGACAACCTTGCCTTTGCCGCCGAGCAACCAGGCAAGCACCCCCCCCCCCCCTTGAGCATGCCTATATCGCCTATTCTTTCTCTCTTATGCTTGCATTAGAAATTGTTGCTGATACTGTTATCCTATCCTGATGCATAGCCTGCTTTTGTAACTGTTGTTGATACCTGCATGTTTATCCTAAACTGCTTAGTATAGGCTGGGTAGAGACCCACTAGAGATTCCACTTTGTCCCCAGTTGCCCCCGCTGGATTGTCAGATGACTCGGCCAACGTGATCGCCAGCCAGTCCCCAGCACCGCACATCACCCCCTTAGTTGTACGACACTACAGCGTTACTATCGAGTGCCGAGGGTGATACCTCATATAGCACTTCTGATGTTAACTCTGTAGAGTAGCTATTTGGTCGTGGTCACCGAGGGTGATTCCTTCTTCACCGCTTCCAATAACGATGCTGTCGTGCAACATCTCAAGTGTGAACCCATCGAGGGTGATTCCTCCGAGTTCACCTTGACGGATACATCGAGTAGGAATCCAACGAGGGTGATACCTCGGATTCCCCAAATGTTATGGACACACGGATACTTGGACTTTACAACTGTTACTTGGAAAGGCGGGTCGACCCTGAGGGGTACCCGCGAGTGTTGTGGAGACGGGTTGACCTGGAGGGTACCCGAGAGATAAATACGAGGCGTGGCCGGGCATTCTTAGCCCTTGCCGCAAGTCCTCGAGACGGGGCGATGGGGTCACATCGATCGTGAGTCTCTGCTTGTTACCACACTACCAACACACTACGATTTGGATATTTGATTCGAGTGGGCCTCTGGCCCGATAGCACTAACCATCACGTGGGAAAAGTTATGGGCACTCTGCATTGTATGCATCAGCCGAAAGCTTTGTCAGACGTCCAGTTCAGCATTGCGGCCTGGACAGACCGGCGCCCCCCTGGTGCCTAGCTTCCCCCTGCACGCAACGACTCGGAGTGCACAGGGCGATGGCCCAAGACCTCTGAGCGCTTAGGATGTAGACCGACGGGGACCTCTCTGCTGAGCTCTAGGTAGGGTTGCGGTGTGTCGTTTGGCCGAGGCCGGGCATGACCCGGAAAAGTGTGTCCGACCGGAGTTAAGCGAGCGTGGTGGGTAAGTTGGTGCACCCCTGCAGGGAAGAACTAATCTATGCATAGCCGGATCCTCGGTAACGGACGCTCGGAGTTGTATCCCAATCGATACAACTAGAACTGGATACTTGTGATGAGTATGGCTCTGGGATTACTTTCTCGCAGGGAGTCGAGAAAGGATCTCTGGCCGAGGTTGATACTTGGATATTATGGCTCTGGGATTGCTTTCTCGCAGGGAGTCGAGAAAGGATCTCTGGGTGAGGTTGAGACTTAATGATACTACTACCTTATGCTGTACTAATCTACACTCTTCTAATGCTGCAAGACCGCTGAAGATGCTAGTCTTCGATAGGACTAGGCCTTCCCTCTATTCTGGCATTTCTGCAGCCCAGTCCACATATATAGCCCCCTTTGATAATGTTGCATATGTAGTGTAGATCCTTGCTTGCTGAGTGCTTCGGATGAGTACTCACGGTTGCTTTGCGTTCTTTTTCCCCCATATCCTTTTGGTGCAACCAGATGATGGAGCCCCGAATACAGCTTCCCCCGCCGACGATCGCTACTACTACCCCGAGGGTGGATACTACTACGAGTTGGCCGACGACCAGGAGTAGGTTCGGAGGGTCCCAGGCAGGAGGCCTGCGCCTTTCGATCGTTGTCGTGGATTTGTCACGGCAGCTGTCCTTAGTGCGATGACTTAGTCGTGAGGCCAACGCATTTATGTCATAGCCTGAGAGGGGTTGATCGGAATCGAGAGACGCGAGGCGAGTTAACACACAAGACAAGGGTTTAGACAGCTTCGGGCCCCGGGAAACATCATCCGGTAATAGCCCTACATGCTGTTTGTGGCTAGGTCTCATTATGCTCATGAGGGAGTTGCTGTATAAGCCGGCTCCCCTTTGTTGTATCTAGCCTTCGAGATTATTTCCCCCCTTTTTGGGGTGCCCTGTCCCTCCTTATATAAGTTGGAGGGGTGGGTTACATGTGGAGTCCCCATAGGATTAGGACTAGTCTATCTTCTAATACAAACCGGATACAAGTCCGGGTCTTGATTCCTTGTAAAGGAAATATTCCTCACGCCTTTCCTCTTAAACCGGCCCACCATCACATGAACCGGCCTACTGGGCCTTGGGCCTTGTCATCCGACTGACCCGTCCACCGGGTCACTAGTGAGTCGCAATGTTCAGGCGGGTTGCCCGTAAACCGCCAGGTCCGGGCGGGTCGCCAGTGAGTCGTCAAGCTCCCGCCGGGTCATACATCCGGCGGGTTACACCGCGGGGTATATCCCCGACATTAGCCCCCAGTTTAGCTTGGATTTATCAATGGTAAACTTATGCTGCAAAATAAACACAAGAACAAATTTGACAGGTTGTGCTCCGGGTTAAAAAAATTCCTGAACCGGCACCTGATCATCCTTAAGTCCTTGTCATTTCCTCCTGGATGCGTGTCCATGATCTCATAGCAAATCTCCTTTAGCAGATATATTCAAATTTTGCTAATGCAAAAAATCCAGGCACTTCTTCTGAAAAAATATGGGTCAATAGGCCAGCTTCATAATCAATTTGCTGACATTGCTGATTTTCAGCCGGCTTAAAGATGTAGAGCTTGCCGAGTTATGATTGCCAAAATTGCCGGTTTGTAAATATTGATAGCACCGGGTCATAATTGTTGCTAACACCAAGCTTGGAAATGTATCTTCCTTATATGCATATCACTTGTAGCCCCCATGTCTTAAGAAGGGAGCGTAGTAACAGCTTAATACTTACTTCAATATAAATATCGCAATCTTGAAGAAATCCAGGTTGTTCATCTCAGTCACTAGTCAAACTGAATATTCCACATATGTAGCCCCCAAGTGCCGGGTTGTCATGCTTGCAGCAACCTGGGACTTATAATTGCCTTATGCTCATAAAAATCTCAACCAGTGTAGCCCCCAAGGGCCGGGTCATTATGCAATAGTGAGCAGGGACTTTGTAGATATGATCATGTAGACTTAAGCAGCAACGTGTAGCCCCCAAGGGCCGGCTCAGTAAGATAATACTGAGCTGGGACTTTATATATACTTCATTGAAAATAACATCATATGATGTAACCCCCACCATGGGGCTCGAACCCACGTCCACAAGGTTAAGAGCCTTGTGTTCTACCAACTGAGCAATGGACCCTTCAATATAATGGATTAAGGCTTGTGTACTTTGAATTTTTGACAGGAGCAATTGGTAGCCCCCAAGGGCCGGCTCATTACGATGTGATGAGTCGGGTCTTCAATAACGCAAGTAAAAAATGACCTTGCATTAGCCCCCAAGTTCCATGGTACATGCTGGCAGTGACATGGGACTTGCGTATTTGATGTAATATCAATCTGAATAATGTAGCCCCCAAGTGCCGGATCGTAAGCCTGCAGCGACTCGGGACTATTCCTTCCATTGCAGAATAAATCATATCCATTGATAAAGAAATAATAGCCATTGCGCTGAAGCGACTTTGAAAACCTCAATCATAATACTGGTTATTGATAACCATAATAAAAATCTAGCCATGTTGGCTATTCAAGATTTGAATAATATAATCCGGTATGAAAACCTCAATCATTCAATATCATCATGAAAATCCAGCCAATTTTGGCTATGAAAGATTTGAATACCTTATCAGTTGACAAGTAAATCCGGAGTTTAAATACCCGGCGGCTCTTGACCGATGGCGACTTAATACGCATCCATTGTAATCCGGGATTTTTGCAACCCGGGGTCATAGCTAGTTCAGGATTGGTAGGAAAGTAATACAAATGATTGTATTGTACTGTATAAGGGTGAGCAAGGGGAATGAAATGAGAATATTTAGTGAACCTGTCCACCACCAACAATATGACTTCTTCGGCTTATAGCCTTTAACAATCAAGAACTGATAACATCAATTCGAAACATCAATTTTGACGATGGGCTTGAACTTAATCATTTATGCAGGCCATAGCTCTGCATGTTCTGCACAAAGTTTAAACAACATATGCCCTGGCGACTTAACATCAAAGACCAGGGCGGGTAACAACCCAATATAGTCTTATGTAATTACTGAAAAGACTAAGCAAGGCCATTCAAGCCTAAACATACTGGCGACTTAAAGTTCATAGCCAGGGCGGGTTATCAAACCTCCCATATTCATATAACCAGGAAAACATACCTGTAGGATTGATTTATACTGCTGGCTTACATTACCATACCAAGGGAGGGTAACAATCCAATGATTTATAAGCGCATGATTCCAATGACGCAATCCAAAATATACTGGCGACTTAACGTCCAAAACCAGGGCGGGTTATCAAACCTTGCATAATATTCATACCATTATTGAAAGACATACCTATAGATTAATACCATGGTGATGCCTTGATAATTATAATCCGGGGCCAGTATCAATCCGGAGTCATGAAATATCATCATTTTGATTGCTCAAGGCAAAATATCTTGGCGACTTAAAGTCTACTATCAGGGCGGGTTATCAAACCCAAAGATGCTCAATGATGAGTTATATAATCAAGGCTACATGGCCTGTGAAATCGGTTCATACTGTCGGCTTACAACGCCATATGCAGCAAGGGTAACATCCCAAATATTTAGAGCGCATAACTTCAAGCGCATACTCAAAACTCACTGGCGACTTATCGTCCAAAGCCAGGCCGGGTTATCAAAACTCCGGATAAATTCAAATATGAATCATAAGGATCAAGGCAACATGGCCTGAACCAATTTTAAACCATATATCAATATGGTACAAAAATATAAACCCAAACCAAATTCAAAAACAAACAAAAAATCAAGGCTTTCATAGGCGGCCAGGCCTCAATATCAAGTGTTTTTCATGGGCGGCACAGGCACGAAGTTAATCCTTCATTCAAACCTTGTAAGCCGGGCCTCACATGACCAATCGCCGTTTTAACTTTGACAAGTTCAGGGTCTTTATAAGATTGACTGTCAAGAGTACGGCGAGTCATTCCAGGATTACCTGGGCGGAGTGGCAGACTTACAAAGGCAGGATAACCCGGATTTTTTGGTGAATACACCTGGCATCCAAGCCTATTACCAGGGTCAACAAAGCTCTTGTCCATTAACAAAGAGCCCCCAAGTAATATTTCATCCCAGGCGTACAAGCCGGACCAATAGGGTAGTCATAGCTATACTCAATGAGCAGGAAGCCCCCAAGAATTTTAACAAGTCATCAAGGCAGGTTACCTATGTTTGAACTGCACATTATAGCAAGTTCTCTTTGGTAACAATACAACTTGAGCAGAAAACCCCAAATTATTTGCAATCAAGGTGTACAAGCCGGATCAGTAGGGTAGTCATAGCTATACTCAATGAGCAGGAAGCCCCCAAGTATTTTGTAATCATGGCGTACAAGCCGGATCAAGAGGGTAGTCACAGCTATGCTCAATGAGCAGGAAGCCCCCAAGTGACCCATAATGTGATAAGCCAATAAGGCAGGATACCCATGTTTGAATTGCGCATCATGGCGGCAAGTTCTCTTTGGCAACCTTTAATTTTTTCTGAGAACTCGAACTTTGCGAGAGATAAATTCTTTTTGAACCGGAATTGTAAGCCGGATATTGAGAACTTCAAAGCTTCGTGAGAGACAGATTTCCCTTGAGCCGGATTTTAAACCGGAATCCTTCATTTTAATCCAGAAATTTCCTGACGGCCTTTAAATTTTCATCAATATAGCAGTAGCCTCCGGGACCGGGTTATCTTCACTCCAATGACCTGGAGTTCTTGAATCTGCTTAAACTGGCAATATTTACTGAGTCATGCCGTAGTAACCCCCAAGTCTTAAGACGACTTGAGGAGTTGTCTTGAGATTCTCCATATTTGACCGTGATATAAACCGGTATGAGTCATTCAACAGCTCAGTGATATAATAGTCCCTTTTGTAGTAGACAACTTATCCTGCATTGAAGAACTTGCAAACAAGAGTAGTTGCTCATTTAAAGAAAGCAATATGTAACATAAAAATATACTGGATGGATTTCACCTGATATGTCAGGCCAGAAATTATCCACCGCGGAGTTGATGATCACCACGGTGAAGCTGAAATCAATCACGGCCGAGTCGGCCACGGGAGCAGACAGATGAGCCGGCCGCGGCATTGTAAGCCAGCGCGGACGGGCGAGGCAATCGCAGGCGCAGTAAACCGCGCGGACGGGCGAATCAACCACGTCATATTGATGTAAATTGAGCCGTAAAACGGCGGTTTGCACATATATTCGTCGAGCATCATGGCACGGTCAGATGCTAGCGCATGATAATGGTGGCGCGAGCTATACATCCATGACACGACCATCGCTCTCGTAATGAACAATTGTCCTGCATAAACAATATTGCAGACCAAGGCAAAGATAACCTATTCTTTGACAAAAACAATATGTGCTAATAAAACACACTTAGATGGATATCACCTGATTCGCGAGTTAACCGCTCGCCCAAGGCCACGGTGGAGGCGGCGCGTCACAGCAGTGAAAATGGCTCGAGGCAAGACCGTGGATGATGAAGTAGAGGTGACTCGCAACGGACGCGCAAAACGTCATCGGGGGGCCCTTGGCGGCCTGAAGCATAGGGATGAACCGGTGGCGGCTCGTCCGTGAGGTTGTTTCAGCAACAAGACCAAGGCAAAGGCGGCTCTATCGACTTGTAGCAGAAGAGACTGACGGAGGTAACTCCGGCGGTCGACGGCCCGACGCAACGGCCGAGGTGGCTTGCAGGCAAAGAAGAGCAGGGGCGGCACCGCGGCGGCTCAGCGGCGGCAGGGTGGCCCACCAGCGGACCCGACGCGATGAAACGGCGGCTCGATGGCGGTTTAACACACCAGGTAGCTCGTGCCGCTGCTGGAAACAGGCGCGTACAACAGCGGCTCAATGCGGTGACTTAGGGTCGTGGGCGCGAGCTCACACGAGGGCGGCTCGGGGCGGCCACAGCGAAACCGAGGCGGCTTGGGTGTCGCGGCTTCCGCGGCGACTCGGAACGGAGCAGCCGCAGAATAGAGGCGAGCACCGTGGTGACGGCGGCTCTCCGTGGCAACTCGGCAAAGCGAGGGCGGTCTTGAGGCGGATCCCAGCAGAGGCAGAATGTGCCTGGGCTGCTCGGAGGCGGGCTCAGAGCAAGACCAGCTCGATCCACATCGGCGGGTCAAATCAGCGGCGGCGGCTCAAGGTGCAGCGGCAGAGGAGGCGGCAGCAGTGGCCGACCAGGGAGGTGACAGCGGCTCCGAGGGGATGAGCAAAGTGGCGGCGTTGACTTGCAGACGGAGGCAGGCCGTGAGGGCAGTAAGGCGACCCGGTGGAGGTGCGCTGCGGTAGCGAGGCAATCCGGGAGGCAAGGCAGATTCGCCGGCGAGGGCAGCTTGATGGAGGCAGCTAAACAGAGCCGCACCGGTCACGGCGAGTCACAGCGGAGGCGCCGCCGGCGGAGGCCGGCAGCTCGATGCGAGTTCCGCGCGGGGGCGGCTCGGAAACGAGGCCACGGCGGCAGAGACCGGATCCAACTCCCCTCCACGTCCTTGTCCTGGTCGTTCTTGGTTTGATCATCCACGTTGTGTCTTTCCACTTCTTCTTTCCTTTTCTTTTCTTTTGATCTATGATCTGATCCATGTCGTATTGGGACTTGATCCTCTTTGTCTGACTTCTGGATGAATAGTATTGTTTCCCCGGCGTAGGTCGCGACGCAAGGCTATGACCGGGTATCATATTGATTTTCTTTCTTTTTGATGCGTGTGCTGATTACTCCCATGGATCTCACCGTTGGAGATGTGGCTGGTCAAAACACCCGACGTACGGATGTGCTGCTTCAAAACCACACGCATGACAGATCCATGGGTTGATGAACTCGGATTCGGCGTAAATTCTTCCGTTCCAGCGCTTCTTCATCCAATCGTCGTTTTCTAGATCCCTGAGAAAGTTCCCTCCAAGAACTCAACACCACCGTGCGTGCGCCTCACGGTGGGCGCCAACTGTCGTGGATTTGTCACGGCAGATGTCCTTAGAGCGAGGACTTAGTCGTGAGGCCAACGCATTTATGTGATAGCTTGAGAGGGGTTGATCAGAATCAAGAGACGCGAGGCGAGTTAACACACAAGACAAGGGTTTAGACAGCTTCGGGCCCCGGGAAACATCATCCGGTAATAGCCCTACATGCTGTTTGTGGCTAGGTCTCACTATGCTCATGAGGGAGTTGTTGTATAAGCCGGCTCCCCTTTGTTGTATCTAGCCTTCAAGATTATTTCCCCCCTTTTTGGGGTGCCCTGTCCCTCCTTATATAAGTTGGAGGGGCGGGTTACATGTGGAGTCCCCATAGGATTAGGACTAATCTATCTTCTAATACAAACCGGATACAAGTCCGGGTCTTGATTCCTTGTAAAGGAAATATTCCTCGCGCCTTTCCTCTTAAACCGGCCCACCATCACATGAACCGGCCTAGTGGGCCTTGGGCCTTGTCATCCGACTGACCCGTCCGCCGGGTCACTAGTGAGTCGCAATGTTCAGGCGGGTTGCCCATAAACCGCCAGGTCCGGGCGGGTCGCCAGTGAGTCGTCAAGCTCCCGCCGGGTCATACATCCGGCGGGTTACACTGCGGGGTATGTCCCCGACAATCATAGTGTTTACTTTTGCCCCGCCTCCTAGGGGCCTATCTGTGTCTTCTTTTATATCTGTACTCAGATATCTGATGCTTCCGCTGACGCTTGTATGCGAGCTTATGTATTCGAGCCCTCGAGGCCCCTGGCTTGTAATATAAAGCTTGTATAACTTTATTTATGTTTTAGAGTTGTGTTGTGATATCTTCAAGTGAGTCCTTAGGCTTGATCGTGTGCATTTGCGTGTATGATTAGTGCACGATTAAGCCGGGGGTGTCACACCCACAATGTCAAGATGGGATGTTTCCGAAGACTTGGCGCCTACTCTAAGATTTAGAGGTCGTCGGCTCCACGATTACCCTAGATGGAAATGACCTATGTGTAAACCCTAGGCGCCCCGGTACCTGTATAAGCTGAGGGGTAGGGGTCGTAGATGACACCTCATAGACACACAATCTCATGGTACATCAACATGTAATGTGTACTCTCTCGAAATCAATACAATCAAAGAAGGACGTAGGGTATTATATCTTCGAGAGAGTCCAAACCTGGGTAAAATCATGTGTCTCTGTTACCATCGCACCAAGGCTACTTGTTCGGGACCCCTACCGAAGATCTGATATATTTGACTCCATCAAGGGTGAGAGGGGTTACTAGACCGCGTCCACCATTTATTGTCGACGTGCCATCCCCTTCAATTAAAAAACTCAACCACTCGGTCACGTGAGCAAATACACTGTCTTAAACTACCCAAAACAGGGGTGATTTGTCTGGTATTTGTTAGTCCATGAGGATTAAGTTTCTGGTTTTGTGGTTGGGAGGGTGTGCTCGAAATCTGAGAGTTCAAGGGGGAGGAGTATGTGGACTTCTTTCGAGAGGCATGGGAGAGTTGCGCACGAGAATGACGTGTGACTTCCTCTTTCATGAGAAAGGAGACGAACATTGACGGTGGCAGACTCGTAGGTGGTCGTTTGGCTGTTTGGCTGGGTCGGTTGCGTGGTAAGTGAAGGATAAGTGAGCCTTTTCATTTATCTCCCTATTCCTTTTCTATTTAGAACTACGAAAATAAAAGAGAAAAAAAATGGATGGCCAGAGAGTGAATAAAACTATGTGACATTTATATAGGTTTTATGATTCATACATATGCCCACCATCAATTTTGGAAATTTTGGAATTCAAATTCATTTGAATTTAATTCAAATGGTTTTGATCGGAGGGTCTAAAACTTGCCCCTTCTAACCCACCTGCCTATTTAAGCAGATGAACCCTAGCCCCTACCTGTCCAATCCACCAATTCCCATCGCGCCGCCGCCAGCCGACCACCCCTCTCCTGTCTCCCTCGGGATCCTTTCCCGATCCATTCCACCAACCAGATCTCTGACCAGCTCCCTGGATTTTTGCCACTTTCCAATCCACAGCCTCCACCGCGCCACTGCCCATCGCCCGAGCCAACCAGAGGCCTCCCCGAGCGCCTCCTCTCCTGCAGGGGTGCTCCAAGTGGTCCATTATAAATTTCCAATCTGCCACATAACCACGGGCACGGCTTCCGAAAAGATTTAACCCTGCAGGGGTACTCCAAGTGGTCCATTATAAATTCCACGCGCATCCGATGGAACATCCTCACACCATGAAGAACACGATGCTTACGATAAGGAATTCTGATGGACCTGCCTCTCAAACAAAGGTAAAAACTAAACCAGCAAGACCGCCCGATGTGCCGACAAATCCCGATAGGAGCCGCGCGTATCTCGTTCTCAGGGCACATCGGATGGGCCAGACGTCGGGTTGGTTGAGACCCTGGTTGCCCAGGGGGCGCCGGACATCGCCCAGTTTGGACCAACACCAGCAGCACTGGCCCCCTGTATTATGTTGAATTAAGAATCCTCGGGGACGCGACCCCCTATGCTAATTAATTAATTATCAATATTATTATGTTGGCAAATTTTAAAACCAAAGTTGGGCCTTGCTGGAAGAGTTCTTTCCTAAGCGATTGGTCAGGGGGTTCCCATACACCCATATGTGTTAGGAGTGCTCGTCAAGGAACATAACACTGGTATGACGGAAACTAGGGTGGCAAGAGTGAAACAAAACACCAGGCAAAAGGCCGAGCCTTCCACCCTTTACCAAGTATATAGATGCATTAATTAAATAAGAGATATTGTGATATCCCATGATATCCATGTCCCAACATGGAACATTTGCAACTGCACCTGCAACTAGCAATGCTATAAGAGAGGCTGAGCAAAGCGGTAACATAGCCAAACAACGGTTTGCTGGGATGGTGGAAAAGGTTAGAGGCTTATCATGGAAATTTGGGAGGCTTGCAAACAAGTGGTAGGTGGCGCAACATAGCGATAGCATCGAGACAACTAGCATAGCAAAGATAGTAGTGATATCCATGGTAAAGGTCATCTTGCCTGAAATCCCGCTAGGAAGAAGACATAATTCATGAAGTAGACGAACCAACGTAGTCGAACGGATCCTCACAATCGCAACGTAACCGGAACTATTGAGAAGAAGCACAACCGGAAAGAAGCAAACAACATGGTAAACAAACAAGCATAATCATGGCATGATGCACAACCAAGTATGATGCATGTCCATTTTAATGAGGCATGGCATGGCAAAGTGCAACAAACAATACTACAAATTAAGTGGAGCTCAATATGCAACGAGTTGCATATCGACGAAACCCCACATTCCAAATATTTAGTTCGCTCCTGTTTATGCTACTCATCAAAATTAAATGTTGGTTAACATGGCAAGAGGTGAAGCATAATAAAACTACCTATCTAGTCAAGTTTAAATGAGGCCGGAACAACAAACAACAATTCCGGAAAATCCCCATGTGCAAATTTCGAATTTGCTACTGTTCTGCCCTATACACAATTTTAGAGTTGTTAAACATGCAAAGTAATGCCACCATGTTAATCTATGCATTTTTCCACCCCATTTATATATAAAGTTTATTTAATTCGGAGCTACGGTTAATTAGTTATGAAATAAACCATTTTAGCATGTCATTTATGCAAATTAATGATAACAACAATTTTAAACATTTTAACATGGAGGAAAACAGCATATTATGAAACTAGATGAAATTCTAAGCATTTTAGATATATAAGTTGTTTTAATCTGATGCACGGTTGATTAGTTATTAAATGCATGAACATGAGGGTGCAAACTGTAAAACATGTTTTCTCTGGATAATGACTAAATTCGCAGCAGGGGAAAAAACACATCGGGCCGAATCTAGCTGGGCGCTGGATTTGTGGGGGCTCACCATGGGCCAAGGCCCAGGTCGGTGGTGGCGGCTGAGGCAGATCTGGAGCAGGCCGGATCTGGAGGGGAAGTAGGCTGGGCCTTGGCGCTGACGTGGTGCAGTCAACGCGCGGCTGGACCGGGCGAGCTCCTCTCGCTCGATCTGGACAGCGGGGAGGCACTGAAGCGCTTCCAGGACGGGGCCAACACACGCGCAGCAGCGGCAGATGATGGCTGTGGGCTCCGGCGCGACGTGCGGTGCAGACCCGGCGGGCAGGAGGTCGGGGCTGGGCGTTTCCCGGCCGGATCCAATGGGTGGCGGCGAGCTCCTATGCTGGGAAACAGAGAGAGCTTGAGACGTGAGAAGGAAGGAGAGGGAAGAAGCAGGGAAAGGGGAGGCGTGGGACGAAGGGGACCTGGACGGCGCGCTCGCCGGCGGTCAGGACGAACGGGGAGGAGGTCGGCGGCATGACTTGCTGCTGCTGTTGTCGCCGGCGGCGTGGACGTGCAAGGCGGCGGGGAGGTGCTGGGTGCTCACGATCCATTCGAGATCGACCAGAGGAGGGAAGAGGAGGCACGGTCTCGGGCATCCTCGAGCATGCGGGCGGGCGACGAGGCAAGGCGGTGGTAGCTGCAGGCGAGGAGGCGCTCGGGGAGGCCTCTGGTTGGCTCGGGCGATGGGCAGTGGCGCGGTGGAGGCTGTGGATTGGACAGCGGTGAAAATCCAGGGAGGTGGTCAGAGATCTGGTTGGTGGAATGGATCGGGAGAGGATCTCGAGGAAGACAGGAGACGGGTGGTCGGCTGGCAGCGGCGCGATGGGAATTGGTGGATTGGACAGGTAGGGGCTAGGGTTCATCTGCTTAACAGGCAGGTGGGTTAGAAGGGGCAAGTTTTAGACCCTCCGATCAAAATTGGGCGGTCTCGGATAAATAGGTTAGGAAGTCCAAACAATGAACCGAAGATATTTTTAGGGATGTTTGGGGATAATCCGGACCCATCGGTCGTGACCGTGCGGTTCGGGTTTGGGAAAGGTTTTCGAACTAGGTTGCAAAAGATCGGGGGTTGTGTAGAGAGGGTAGGCGGTCGTGTGCGAGTGTGGTTGGTCTCAGTCAACGATGATAACGGAGAGGACGGCAACTACGAACGGATGCAAGTTTACGAAAACATGTGGATGCAATGCTCATGATGCCATGATGAAATGCAACAAACAAATGAAACACATGGCAACAATGAAAAAAATGGAAGGCATCTGGAGCGTCGGTCACGGGTCGTCACAGACCAACAGAGACAATGGTCTCCATAACATCATGAATTTGCTACCAAATTACTGAAGAAGAACAATATGCCATTAGAAATTGTTCACAGCTAAACATCTATTTTCCTAAGGTTTATCTCTCGTTAATCTATTTTTAATAACACGTGCTCCCCCTAGTTCAGTTTTTTACCTCCGCCACTACCTGCGCCGGGCGGCGGAGGCAGCCGTACTATATGAACACCGCGCGGCGGCCAATCAAGGCTTCCAGGACCCAACACGCCCTTCCATCGTTGGAGTTGCCCTCATAAGAGCATCTTCAATAGTTGCCTATTTTTGGGCACGAGGCATCTTTTGAAATGAACAGGCAAAAAACACCCTCCAACAACTACCTAATCACAAAAAATTTACAATTTTTTTATGGGCAACCCTAAAATACATCACGAAGTACTGCAAAAATACGACACTTCGGCTGCTACTGCAAAATCGCGTGGCTCCAACCCGACGCCCTGATACATCTCCGACGTATCTATAATTTATGAAGTATTCATGTTGTTATATTATCATTCTTAGATGTTTTACAATTATTTTATAGCAACTTTATATCATTTTTTGGGACTAACCTATTGACATAGTGCCCAGTGTCAGTTGCTGTTTTTTACTTGTTTTTTACATCGCAGAAAATTAATACCAAACGGAGTCAAAATGCACCGAAATTTTTTGGAGAATTTTTTTGGACCAGAAGACCCAGGATGGGCCAAAGAAGTACCAGAGGGGTGCCCCGAGGGGGGCACAACCCACCTGGGCGCGCCTGGGCCCCCAGGCGCGCCCTGGTGGGTTGTGCCCACCTCGGTGGCCTCCCGCACCGCCTCTTTGCCCTATAAATTGTCAAATATTCCAAAAACCCTCGGGGTAACCCTAGATCAGAAGTTCCGCCGCCGCAAGCCTCTGTAGCCACGAAAAACCAATCTAGACCCTGTTCCGGCACCCTGCCGGAGGGGGAAATCATCACCGGTGGCCATCTTCATCATCCTGGCGGCCACCATGATGAGGAGGGAGTAGTCCACCCTCGGGGCTGAGGGTTTGTACCAGTAGCTATGTGTTTAATCTCTCTCTCTCTCGTGTTCTTGAGATGGCACGATCTTGATGTATCGCGGGCTTTGTTAATATAGTTGGATCATATGGTGTTTTCCCCTCTCTATCTTGTTGTGATGAATTGAGTTTTTCCTTTGAGATTTCATTTTATCGGATTGAATATTTTTATGGATTTGAGAGCACTTGATCTATGTCTTGTCACTCAACTCGCAGATTCCCGAGGTGACATTGGGGTAATATATGCATAGGGGTTGATGCATGTTCTTGTCTTTGTTTCTCCGGTAGAAATCTTTGGGCGCTCTTTGAGGTTCTTTGTGTTGGATTGAGTATTATGAATCTGAAATTGTTTGATGCACATCGCATAATTAACTCACGGATACTCGTGGTGACATTGGAGTATCTAGGTGACATTAGAGTTGGTTGATGTGTATCATATGGTGTTATTTTAGTACGAACTCTTGGTTAGATCGATCGGAAAGAATAGCTTGGTGTTATTTTAGTACGAACTCTAGGATAGATTGATCGGAAAGAATAGCTTTGAGATGATTTCGTACCCTAGAAACAATTTTTTCTTATGTTCTCCGCTAGATAAGAACTTTGGAGTGATTTTTCATCGCACGTTGAGGAAAGGTTATATGATCCAATTAGATTAGCATTGTTGAGAGATTGCACTAGCGAAAGTACGGATCCTAGGCCTTGTTTTCAAGCATTGCAATCCCGTTTGTGCTCCGTTTTATCACTTGATACCTTGCTGTTTTTATTTATTAAGATTATAAAAATATATTTCTACCATCCATATTACACTTTTATCATCATCTCTTCGCCGAACTAGTGCACCTATACAATTTGCTATTGTATTGGGTGTGTTGGGGACACAAAAGACTTTTTGTTATTTGGTTGCAGGGTTGTTTAAGAGAAACCATCTTCATCCTACGTCTCCCACGGATTGATAAACCTTAGGTCATCCATTTGAGAGAAAATTGCTAGTGTCCTACAAAACTCTGCGCTTGGAGGCCCAACACGAGTCTACAAGAATAAAGTTGCGTAGTACACATCATGCCCGTGCGCGATCGTTTCGCTCCCGCCAACAGCCAAATCTCAACCATCCGTTGCTCCGTCACCGCCACCCGACTCCATCCCTACGCGCGGCTCCAGTTTCGCTTCCGCCCTCGACGGCCGCGCTCCAATTCTGCCAACTGCCACTGCTCCGTCGCCCATAAGGGCCGTAGAAGCTCGGTCGAGTCCCTCCGAGGTGGGCTAGTGGCCACGCGGAGCACCGTAAGCAGAGCGGATCGACGACGAGCTTGGGGCTCAATGGTGCGGCGGCGCCGATTTTCGTCCGCATAGCGGCCTCCCTCACGTTGTCGGAGGACCCCGCGTGGCCGTTTTTATCTCCTCCCGGCATCCACTAGCCTCTGATGACCCATCGACCGGATATCTCCTCCTCGCCCACAAGGTGTTCGACGAAATTTGTCCAAAGGGAAAAAAAAAAGTCATTTGCGTTTTTCTTGTGCATTTGTAGAATTTTAGCTTGATAAATAGTTTCGTACTGTAGATGAGTTCGTGTGACTCCAGTTATTGTGACGATTCCTCATCGGATGAGGAATTTGACTTGATCGAGGAGTAAGATATTGCTATGCATTTGATATTTTGTATGTGTGCAATATGTATGAATAAAGATGAAAAATATAAATGAGGTTGCCGTGCGGCTGCCCTATTATAGGGGCAGCTGTTGGTGACGACGCTTGCTCGTGCCCAAAAAATGTTATTTTCGTGCCCAAATTTTTTATAACACCCTCTTTTCGTGCCCAAAAATAGGGCAGTTATTGAAGATGCTCCAACGCTGGCATATTGGTGTCATAAAAAGAAGTCCAAATCTTGCAGTAGTCCCCTGCTTTGTGGACGCAAAAGGCGCGGGTACAGCTTGATCAAGATGCCACATATTCAATATCGTGGTCTTGGGAGGCAAATGGAGAGTTCTCGTCTCGGTCAGCATATGCGGCAAAGTTCTCGGGCAGAGAGGTAATCCCCACGGTTGAGTTTACATGGAAATCTAAGCCCCGTAATAATGCAGATTCTTTGCCTAGCTCTACAAAACAGGTGTTGGAATTCAGACAGACTTGTAAGCCATGGACTGGAGCACCAGGAGGCTTGTCCATTTTGTGCTAGGAGAAGAAGACCACTGATCACTTCTTACTAGACATGAGAGGTTTGGACTCTCGTTTCCTAGCTCTCAACAAACCGGATTGGGTGCCCCCGAGGGGGTCAAGATTGGAGGAATGGTGCATTAATAAGATGGGGGCAGGACTATACAAAAAAGACGTGCGTGTGATCTTCCTTCTTATAGTGTGGGAGTTAAGAGAAGCACCACAATGCCATTGTGTTCGATGGAGCTTCACCATCCCTGCCACTACTAGCCCAAAGAATAGACGTTGAAGATAGAACGAGGAAGCAAGAAGGAATCTTAAAAGGAGATGTGGAAGACTTGTTCGAGGCTGCTAGTAGCACAAACTGAAGAAGCGCGCACTGTTTGTTAGTAATAGTTGTCCTGATAGTAGTACTACTCTAGCGGTTGGTGTTCTATCATGGGAGCTAGCTAGAAATTTCTGGATAGCAACTCAGAATCGCGTGGTTGGTGTATTCTATCACATGAGCTAGCCAGAAATTTCCATATAGCAACTGGAGAATCGTGTCAGCCAACAAACTTCGATTGACAGTGACTAACTGGCAGCATAGTGACATCACCCAGAGCGAATCCCTGCAATAGGGACCGTTGGATTGGGCATATCCAACGGTGTATACCAGGCCACGCAGTTCTCGGACACAAACCAACAAATATGAGCCATCCGATTAAAAAGATCCAACGATCTACATTACTTGATACTGGTATACTTGTATAGGAGTATAGAGGTATAGATAACCCGTGCGTATTCGAGAAGGAAAGAAAAGGAAGTCCAGCGTCGGACTCAAACGAAGAGCTGTTGCGGAAATGGAAAGAGCCGGAAGGGTGAGCCGTGGTCGTTCTAGTCGAGTCGGGCCGCCACGCCATCTTCTCCTTCCCGTTAATTAAAACCATCAAGCATAAAACCCTCGCTCGCCAAGCGCGGCCACCTGTCCTCCCTCTCCTCTTCCCCTCTTCTCCCCTCTGCCGCGCCTGCGCGCGAAGCGAAGCCTCTCGCTTCGATCCTTTGCTTCCCCGGGACTCTTGCCATGGCGGCCGATGGCTCCGAGCGCCACACGGCGCAGGTGGTGGGCGCTGACGGGGAGATGGACGGCTCCGCGCTGGAGCGGTTCGCGGCGGCGGCGGGGCTCGTGCAGCGCGGCCTCTCCTACGCCGTCGTCTCCATCTTTGGGCCCCAGGGCAGCGGTGAGTCCACGTCCTCTGCCGTGCAGAGATATTCAGCTACTTGTGTTGGGATTTGTGAGGAGAGGATGCAACTGTCTCTTCGGGGTTCACGGTGATGAGAAAATGGAGAGCGATAAATTAAACAGGTCTCCGTTCACGTAATTAATCCGAATGCTCGCTTCGGTTGTGTGTATCCTATCCTCTAGCGCGGTGCAGTCGGTTGATTTCCCTCTAGCTTGATGTGATCTTGTCGTGCGGTGGCGATTTTGTTTAGGTGCTAGTTCATTTCGGAAGCCGTCCCTGATGGCTACTTTGTTCACCGAGCAGGGAAAAGCACCCTGCTCAACCATCTCTTCGGGACAAGCTTCACCGAGATGGATGCCTTGAAAGGAAGGTAAACGCCATCCACGCCGAGTTTCCTTTTTCTTCAAAATTGTTCAATTTGGTGATTGTGATGTTAAATGCTGCTTTTATGTCTTTTTATTGCTGCTACTGCTGCCAGGAATCAGACCACCAAGGGAATTTGGGTTGCCGAAGCTGTTGGCATCGAGCCGTTCACTCTTGTTATGGATTTGGAGGGGACGGATGGGAGGGAAAGAGGGGAGGTGACTTGTTTTCTACTTGCAAGCCTGTTCGATGTTTAGATTGTTATTATGCATACAATTGGCTTTCATGTTATACTTTCATTTTATAGTTTGGATGGCTTGTATATTCCTCAACCTTTAGCATTCATCCAGTCCTCTGCCTCTTAACTGTTTGTTGACTAATAATGTCCACAAAAGTAGTACACGTCAATTGTTTCCTTTGTACCACCTGAGTGCTTAACATGCTGAGAAGAAAATTGCTGTGATTCACATGCTGCATTAGTCCCCTTATTAACTTCCTACAAGGATCTACAGCATTGATGCTCTTGTTTCCAGTACGAAATGGAGGTTATTAGCACTCGGTGCTTGCATTGTGCTATAAATGCTATTTTGCCACTACAGTGCGTCTAGTTGCCATTTTGCAGCCCAAGTCCAGGCAACTGATTTGAGCACATACTTAGAAATACACTCTCACAAGTTCTCTGTCCCTTTATCTATGACAGTTTGAGCTAGAATTTCAGGCATCAACTTTTTTTTTCCGTAAAGGAGGGAGCGGTTCCGGCCTCTGCATTGTGCAATGCACGTCAGCCATCTTTTTTTTTCTCGAACACCCAGACGTCTTTATTAAAAGTGTTTATTACGAAGTATCAAGTTCGACAAAATGAAACCGTCAACTTAAAGGATACATATCGTCACTTCTGACCATACATTTGATATTTGTTTTGTTGAAATGAGGCTCTTCACCTTTTATTTCCGTTTTTTCACTGGTTGGTATTGTTAATTCTTATTAAGTTACATTCCAGCGACGATTATTAACTAGTGCCTTGTGTTACTCGTGCAGGATGATACAGCCTTTGAGAAGCAGAGTGCCCTTTTCGCTCTTGC
The DNA here is from genome assembly GCA_011799875.1 of Thinopyrum elongatum. Lineage (NCBI taxonomy): Eukaryota > Viridiplantae > Streptophyta > Magnoliopsida > Poales > Poaceae > Thinopyrum > Thinopyrum elongatum. The sequence continues at coordinate 356,260,912 of CM022302.1, read as the reverse complement.
AGTTTCTGATATTGTAATGATAAATTTGTGAGTTGGTGATGTCATTTAGTAATCTTTAGTTGGTGAATTATAACTGAATTACTGCAATGAGTAGAGAGCAATTTTGCTCAACCTTTTCATGTGGCTTGCTAATTGTAAATGTGCACTCTGCAGGTGGTGTCATGACATAGGCCGAGAACAGGCGGCTAACAGGCCTCTTTTGAAAACTATATTTGAGGTAACTCGGTTACAATCAGACATGAAATACTTATTTTGGCTACATATGTGTGTTAGTTTCTTATGAGTTATTTTTCTCTATTTGAGGTTTTGATGCGTTTATTCAGCCCTCGGAAAACAACACTACTGCTTGTGATCCGCGATAAAACAAAGGTTAGTACAGTTCTAGAGACTGAGACACACAATTTTGTTCCTCTACTACCGAGTGAGAGATGCATAACTTCTAGTATTTTAGACAACGGAAGAAAATCTGTCTCCCTAGAAATAAAACTCGACCAACAGGAACTGGCACCTGTGGCATTTTTATTTGGGAAAACAACTGTGAGGCACCGCATGGAGGCCAAGCCTCAAACCCACGTGTGCATAGCAAGCGCATAAGCTGCTAGCCAACTGAGTGGCACTCAGTTCTCGTGCATAATTCATATGATTTCATTTATTATTATTTTCCTCTTCTTTGCAGACTCCCGTAGAGTATCTTGCCCAGGCTCTAAAGGAGGATATCCACAAGGTTTTCTTGTCTTACGTTCTGCTCACCTTCCTTTTCTGCTTTCTCATATTGGAATATTCACAATTTTTTCCTGTTTGTAATAGATATGGGATTCTGTTCCCAAACCAGAAGTCTTCAAGAAAGCTGCGCTAAGCGAATTCTTCAATGTAAGTGCATGACTTTTACTGAAAATGGGACTTGCGTATATCAACTGACATATATTTTGTTCAATATAAAGGTGGAGGTCACCGCTTTGTCAAGTTATGAAGAGAACGAAGAACTATTTAAGGAGCAGGTATATTAGAAGCTAACATGCTTATTCTGTCACATGCTGGTTGCAACTATATTTTAGTTTAGATTTCTTGTGTAGAATCAATAACTCAAGCTGGTCTCTCTCTCTCTTTTTTACGGGGAAGACATTGTACTCTACCGCTTCCTACCTTTTTTACTTACTTGCAGGTTGGGAAACTCAGGCACAAGTTTATTCATTCAATCGATCCCGGCGGTTTAGCAGCTGATAGAAGAGGTGTCATACCTGCTTCAGGTTTCTGTATTAGCGCAATGCATATCTGGAAAGTAATACGAGAAAATAAGGACCTTAACCTTCCCGCTCACAAGGTTAGGTCATTGTATTTTTATTGACAGTGGTGTGAGAAAACTAACACTTCATTGGGTACCTAAGCATGCTTCCAAATCCCTTTTATATCATAAATTATATATTTCACTGTTTTTTCTTCCTGCATTTTCTAGATCATGGTTGCTACTGTTCGTTGTGAAGAGATTGCGGATGAAAAGCTTAGATGTTTTATGTTGGATGAGGTGACCTTTGCTCTTATGTTATACGGAGTAGTTCTTAATCTTCTCTTTAGCTAGCACCATGGGAATTAATTATTTCGCTCTGCAGGGTTGGTTGGAGCTGGAGGCAGCTGTAACATCCGGTCCAGTACGAAGCTTTGGCATGAAGCTTAGCGACATTATTGATTTTTATCTATTAGAGTGAGTGATTGACTAGTTTTTCTGGCATGGGTCTTTCTAGAAAGTTATGATAATCACATTGATTACCATGATTCATAATGTTTGTCTTCTCAATTAGCATACCCCTGAACCTGTTAGTTTAATTACGTGCTGTTCATTTGCTTCAGAGGTGCAATGCGCATTTTCCTTGCACGCATGTTCGGTCTTTGTTTGTTTTTCCCCATAAGTCAGGTTCTATATTGTTTTGATTCACATGTACTGCCTATATGGATATTAAACTGTTACCCAACATATTGATCAATTAATGCACGCGGTTCCTTATAATACCATTTGCGTTGTGTTACCATACTGCTATGTCTTATGGTAATCAAGCTTCTTGAACCAGTTTTTGCCTTTTTCCCACAACTTTTTTCTGCTTTGGTGACTATTTTTCCACAGCAAATTACTCCCTCCGTCCCATAATATAAGAGCGTTTTTGACACTATACTAGTGGAGACGGAGGGAGTATAAAATAACCCGAGCACAACATAGTTTAGGAGTAGGAAAACTCGGAAGATATATAATTCATAATGTTTACATCACTTCTTTAAACTGCCATTCGTTGTACTGTACCATGGCATCACTTGATAGAAATCTGAAAGAAAGGAAACCTTTTCCTACCTTTTACACTGATGATTTATTTTTTCGGTTTTTGTTTTATTTTGTCATGTGAGTTAGCTGAATTTATTTGGTTGTTCTGGTACTGCATAGTCGTACAAATGTCGTGGTCTCTAGGGTTGTTTCAGTTAGTGTTTATGTGGAAATTGATTAGTTCTTGAAAGCACATAAAGCAAATGATCTTGGCATTTGTTTCATACGGTTCGAACTCTGATCTGACTGCTTTTTCTTGCAGCTATGACATGGAAACCATGTACTTCGACGAAGGCGTGAGAACTGTCAAACGTCAACAATTACAATCTGAAATTGTAAACGTGAGTAACTCATTTAAACATACCTCTGTCACTCTTGACTTAAATAAAGTGGTGTAAACCAGCTGATGATGACTTTTTATGAGGATTCTTTTTGAGGAATATATAACTGAAGGCTGTAACCATCGTACAAACGGTCACAGAAGGAATTACAAGAACATGAGGGTTCGTGCGGATAGGTATGTAAGGCGGCGGCCTTTTCAGCCGGCTTCTTTAGCCGGTGAGACCATAGGGTCAGGTCGTCCATGATAAGCCGTAGGGTGGTCGATCCATGATAGTCGATCTTGTTGAAGATCATGGTGTTTCGAGAGGCCCAAATCTTCCACAGGATGATGAGCAGGACGGTCAACCAGATGGAGTGGTCCAGTCTAGGGGGCATTCTGCATGCCCACAAGATTGATGCGGCGAGGTAGAGTGATGCCGACTCGTTGCCAGATTCTGTCGGCGTGCGGGCATTGGATGAAGATGTGAATGGCATCCTCGGAGGCGTGGCCACACGTTGGGCATACTGGAGATATGCTTGTGGAGGAGGTTGGCCTTGGAGTTTAGTCTGGTCTTGGAGCAGCATCCACCCGAAGTTACGTGATTGATAACCTTGGAGGATTATATTGCCCTAGCATGAGTGTCCACATCGTCTTCCGCCATTATAAGCCGAGCGGGCGGAGAATGGAAAGAGTAAGGGCATTATAGGTCCTTAAACTATTTCAGGGGTCTCATGTTGGTCCCCGAACTTTGAAATCATCTTCAAGATCCTGGAAGTGCGACTAGTGAATCATCCAGGTCCGAAGCGGCAACGTCATCCTTCGACCGTGCTCGCTCACGCTGCTTGTTTCCTAGAGCGTGCCACGCGTACGCGCGCCAGGAATTTCTGAGGTGGACAACATCAATGACGAGACTGTCTGCAAGGTGCCTCACGTTCCAGGAACCCAGCGGCCATGTGTCTCCAGGTCTGATGTGTCACCGATCAACGCCCAGCTGGCAGTCAAATGACACTAGGCAGCTTTGGCCCTAGATGATTCACTAATTGCACTTTCAGGCCCATGATGGTGATTTTTAAAGGTTCCAGAACCTATGTGAGACCCCCTCCCCCTCCCCCCCCCCTTGGGAATTAGTTTAGGAACCTCTAATGTGCTTTACTCTATATTCAATGTAGGTGAATATGTTCTTAAGAATCAGTGCATGGCCGATGACAGTTTACATCATTGGTTGCCAACGTGTGCAGTATCAAGTGTTGTCTTCCAAACATCTGAAACACTCAGTTTTATAATCTTTCTTGGGTCCTATTAAGTTAACTGAAGCGGTTTCTGCATATGTAGGGCAGCTATAATGTTAAATACTGATCTTGCCAATTCTTAGAAAATGAAGCTGGATTTTTCAATTGTATTTCGTGTTGATCACTTGGTTCTCATGCATTGCAGCACACACATCCTGCTTTTGAGACAGTGATAGAACACCTGCATTGCACGGTCCTCGGTAAATTCAAAAACGATCTAGAACAATTATTGAGGAGTGGTGAGAGATTTGCAGCATCAGCTCGTCATTGTGCCCAGTCTTCATCAGTAGAGTTTGAGGCGGGATGGAGAGGTAAACAAACAACTTCCAGCCTCAAGATTTCTTGGGATGAAACTATCTAGCGCTATTTGACCAGTGTTTCCGTGTCATGTGCTTTATTCTTCAGTTAGTCATGTTTTTTTACATGATTAGTGATGTTCCTTTTGATGAATTTGGGTGAGCTTTGTAACCATATGCAGTAATGCAGTATTGTGATTTTTTTGACAGGAATAGTATTGTGAAAATTGATTTCTCACGTTTTAGTACTGCCTTCATGCTTTTGGTTTCATAATACTGAATGCAAGCTTGCTTTCACCACCCTATTGCACTTCGACTACAATGAGCTTTTGCATGTTGATCTTGTTGTAAGCACTATTCTCATGCTTGCTCCCAGTGGCGGTGCCAGCATCCAGACGTTGTGATGTCACGTGGATCTGTGTAGTCAATTTTTCCTAATTTGTTTGACCAGCAGTGGTGTACGTATACATGAGGTTCTCCTGTTTGCCAAATTCCTGTGTAGTCACTATACTACACAGCTTGGCTTTGCCACTGCTTGCTCCTGGGATTCTTATCATCTTCATTTGGGAGGCATGTCTTACCATCTTGTGTGTGTTTTTAAACGGTAACGGCTTGTCATAAGCTCTAGTTCTCATGCTTGTTATTATGGCTCATTCAGCTGATATTGAAAACACTAGGCTGTATGTCTCCTTTAATTGAGATATCAGTCCTATTTTGGAGTGCTCGTGCAAGTAGGGTTCACTTCGGACTTGCGCTTTTATTATCGTGGTCGTTGCTTGGATGTTGCAAGCTCCTTTGATGTATGGTCTGTGCTTTCATGCATGTTTGTGGTCCCTGCTTGTACTTGCTTAGGTTCTAGTGTTCCGTCTTGGTCGCTGGTTGCCGGCGGTTGTGCCAGGGTTCGTTAGGTCGTTTATTGTTTGTTTTGGTTACAGTTTTGTTTTTGGGCCATGCCATCTTTGGCGCCGTCTATTTCTATTTAATGAATACATGCAGCTCTCCTGCATGGTTTGAATCTCAATATTACTTCGTTGTTTCCATGCAGATGCAGTAGTTAAACATGCAGACTGGGATGCTACAAGTAGCAGGAACAAACTGCAGCAGATTGTAGAAGTTCATACAGCATGTTTTAGGATTGCAAAATTGGATGAACTAAAAGCTACTTATGAGGTTATTTTCCTACTCATTACAGACTCTCAAATCTTGAGATTCCAGCACCCCCCCCCCCCCCCCTTCTGAAATATCCAGAAAGTTTTTGTTACCGTGATGGCAGTTTTTAAAACGTTACATCTTCATGCTTTGCCCTTCATTATTGAACATTGCAGAAGAAGCTCTTGGATGCACTTTCTGTACCTGTACAATCAATCCTGGAAACTGGGGAGCGAGACTCTTGGGCATCTATTAGGAGATTATATAGGCGTGAGACCGAACATGCTATATTGACATTTTCAGATTCCCTTTCTGAGTATGAACTAGATCAGACAACTTCTGTTGAAATGATCTTAGAATTAAGGGAACATGCAAGATGTACAGTAGTAAAGAAAGCTCGAGAAGAAGCTGGAAACATCCTTATCCGTATGAAAGGAAGGTAGGACATGATTCCTTTCTTTGCTGAAGGAGAAACTAGGAGAACGTGGCCTTATTTATGTTTTAGGATGGCACTACCATCTTTATATCGTTAACATGTTTGCTACCTGTTTTATTTGATTATCTATAGGTTTTCAACTGTGTTGAGCCATGATAAAGATTTGATGCCAAGGACATGGACAGCAAATGAAGATATACATGCAATCACCCGAGAAGCACGCTTAGCGGTATTTATACTTGTCATGTTCCAGAATTACCAACGCACCATTCTTGGGTGGGTGAATCCATCATCTGTGATTTGTGTGTACAAAAAGCATCATATGTTTACCATCTTCAATTTTCAGGCGTTAAGGCTTATGTCGGTAATGGCAGCTGTACGGTTGGATGATAAACCAGATAAAATAGACCGGGCTCTGATGGTTTCTCTTCTAGATGGAGGACCACTTTGCTGGAAGAGGAGCATCGAGTTCACCTCCGATCCACTTGCTTCAACCACGTGGCAAGAGGTGCTGCGTCTTATGCTTTGCTCTCTATGGTTTACAAGGCACGGAGTGAGAAATAAGTTGGAACATTTTATGTTTGTACAGGTGTCACCAAAGGATACACTAATCACACCAGTGCAGTGTAAATCCATCTGGAGGCAATTCAAAGCTGAGACAGAATATCCTGTTGCACAAGCAATTTTGATGCAGGTCTATTTTCCTGGGTTATTTGCTGCCCAAGTGTTCATCCAATCGATCAGTTCTTTCATAGCTGTGATCTATGTTTTCTTGAATGGTGAACATGAGCCCACGAGCACCCCTTATAAACAGTAAAATCTAAATAGCAAAAAGTATCAAACTATTCTAAAACTTTATATTAATAAACCTGGTCGGCTGTTCTACTCACAGTTGAAGGTTCACGAAGAAATGACATCTGTGGTATTCTTAGCAAAGCAAACAAAATCGGACATCCAAATTGCTTCAAACGATGCTTTTTTAGCACCGAGTTTTTCTTTTTTGGGCCAGAATACCACGATGTCATTTCCTTTTGGACACGGCCATGGTTGTTACAAAAATATATATCAGATTTACCATGTTTTACTGTTCAAAGGGTGCACGTGGGAACATGTTCCAATAATCCGTGTCGGAACCTCTGGGTGCTAATCTTGGTAGTCCCATCCTCATTGTTTCTTTTTCACCTTATATGTGGAATTATGTTTATGGTATATCTACCTAAGTATATGTGCTGTATGTCATGTGCTGATCGAATTCTTCCTATCCAACCCTTTCTCCAGGAAGCACACAGACGTAGTAATATTTCGTTACCACCTGCGTGGACCATTCTTGTTCTTGCAATACTTGGGTTCAACGAATTTATGTTTCTTCTTAGGTAATCATCTCACTGAAGTAATTCTGTATATGGTGGAATGTCTGAATTCTCTTTTTAACATTTAATTCACGTTGTTTCTAGTTAACATGATATTCTGAGATTTCAGTGTCAGGGTTGTAACAGGGCCATTTTCTCATGTTGGTGGGCTGACTAACCAGGGCTGTTCTTTTGTTCATGAGCAGGAACCCTGTATATATTCTGGGGCTCTTTCTCGCTTTTGTTCTGTCCTATGCTGTATGGTTGCAATACGACATTAGGGCTTATTTCCGTCACGGCACTGTAAGAATCTACACATCTCTTTCCACAGATATTAGATCCATGGATTCCTTTTAATTGCCACAATGGAAGTTGCTTCTACTAGGCATTTCTCATCCTTTCTCATTATGCCAGTTAGAATTCCTTCCTTGTATTTCTTCCTGATGCATTTTCATTTCAACCGAAGATTGCCAAGCATAATTTCCAACTGTCATCCTGCCATCTGCAGGCGTCTGGACTTGTCACTATTTCGTCAAGTTTCCTCCCCACTATCATGGATACCGTAGTGGCTATCGTCAACATGAGCCACAGGAAGAAGCATTCCTTGCACCGGTCTCGCCGAGGCCCGCCATACCATGCTCAAAGCTTGAGCAACCAGTCGCAGCAACACGCTGAAGTGCACTATCATGCTTCTCCAGACTCGCCGTCCTCGGTGGACTCAAGCAGTGGCAGTGACTCTTGAAACCGTCAGCACAAACGTCTCATGGAAGGAGCACTTAAATCTCGACGTGATGTGCAAATGAGTAGTATATATGGTAAGATGCGGCAAGCACAAACGTCTCATGAAAGGAGCACTTCAATCTGGATGTGATGTGCAAATGAGTAGTACATATGGTAGTACTACCTCTGTCCACTTTTATAAGACGTTTAGACAATTCAGACAATACCCAAAACAATTCCATGTCAGCTGTCCAAAACGTCTTATAAAAAGAATGGAGGGAGCAGTATATATTAGATCAATGGATTCTTTTTAATTGCCACAATGGAAGTTGCTTAAATATGTACCGAAATATGTGAATATGGGGAAAGAACTATTACGTTTGTGTAAAACCCCCCCCCCACGTCCCTCTCCATCTCATAACACCCTTACAAACAACCCCCCCCCCCCCTTTCTCTAGCATGCAACATAGCACAAAAGTTGACATAAGATCATTTACCCACCCCCCCACCCCCCCCCCTCCTCTAGCATGCAACAATAGCACAAAAATATGACATAAGTAAGATAAAAAAAATTCCTATTCAAAATTTTAACAAGTTTTGTCCCCTAAAATCGTTGATCCACTTTTACCATTAGCTTCCTCATGACGAGTTCTTCGAAACTAGATCTCATGTCGGTATGTTTGATAAATATTTTTTTGGTACTTGCAGATCACTGTACCTGTTATATTTAGTCACGTAGTTAACAAATTCAGTTAACTTAGTCGTGAGGTTTCTGAACGTCATCATACGGTATTAAAAGACTTGTTTCATGGTACTTGTGCGGGTTAATACATCTTCTTGCTTATTGTTAACACTTGAATACTCACTGTCTAGCTCTTCATAACATTCTAAGGTTTAAAAATATACAAAATTATTGTATGGTACTTCCTTAGTTTCTTTTTAGTCTACATGTAGAGTTTGTCTGAAGTCAAACTTTGACCAACTTTATAGAAAAAATATCAACACTCTCAATACGAACTTAATATCATTAGATGCATTATGAAATTAATTTTTCATACTATGTAACTTTACTATGGTAGATGTTGATATTCTAAATATAAATTTGGTCAAACTTTATATAGTTTGACTTCAAACAAATCTTATATGCGGAGTAAAAAAATGAAGGGGGTAACTATCCACAATGTTTGTGGCAATTGTTCTTGTTAATATGACAACTATTGTGACATAATCTAACAATTGATGGCGTCAAAAAAATTAAACATGTGAATATGGAATCTTGTTTCGAATTGCTCGCCGAGACAAACTCTCCGGTGAAGACAGATCACTAATCAGATTCCTGGTTTGCGAGATGAATCATTTTAAAATACAAATCTAGCAATTAGTCTCATGATGTCAGCATGAGGTGGAAGGTTATTGCAAACATGCATATGCTCCCTCCATCAGGGAAAAACACCATTGGGATGCCCCCGGCTCATGGGGGAGCACTTCTGCACTCATATGCAACGTAAATTTTCCCTTCTTTTAAATTTACTGACCATTGTATGGACACTCAAATTGGAAGTGGAAGACAGTCAAATGCCCGGATGGCTCCCCTCTCCCTCAACCTGGCCTACACACCCACACTCTCGCATCCAGCACCCCACCACTCGTCGACGTGCCGGACGAGCCGCACTATGTTTGCTCCCATCAGATTGTGCTAAGATGTCGCCTGGGCATCCGGAACGCGATGGGTCTCAACTTCGAGGACCAGATCAGTTATGGCCTGCAAACACCGGTTACTACGCTCCTCTTGTGGCTAGCGCACCCTTCTCTACATCACCTTATCCACCACCAAGCTCAATCTAGACTCCAAGTGGGTTGCCACTCTACCACCGACTACTTGCGGCAACCGCACATCTAAGTACTTCGTCGCCCAACTTGACGAACTCAACTTCGGTGCCATAGCCTAGATCCTACTCCAACATGACTCTATCTCACATGGAAACTTTACTTTTGACTTCCAACCAAACACAAATATATGTTTTCCGGCACCACCCCGCACTTGCAAAACCCTAGATGGCCTAATCCACACACATGGTGACCTACCGGTCGACTTCAAAGTCACAACATGGCAAAATTTTCAAGTTTAACAAAGTGATTAATAGCCTTTTCATCTTCATTGCCATGAAATCCATTAGCTTCAACGATAGTAATAACTTCAGGTTCAATAGAGACATCATAAGAGTAACATTTCAAATAAATATGAGAAGCACAAATATCATCATCGGGGAGAAACATGTCTCCTAAAGCTTTCTTCTAAATAGGTCAATTAAAGCATAAGGGTCTTTATTGGTGTTACATACCATAAAAACTCTAGAAAAAATCTCGTCATATCGATTCAGTTGGTGTTCTTAAAGTAATCAGTTTATGTTATGACTATGAACCGACCGACAGTTGAAAAAAAAGTAAAATCAGAGAAGCATCTAGTTGAACAAAGGTAAATCTAAGTAGCGGTGCTCACAAAATTAAGTATGGCATATGCAGCAGAATAACAAAGTACTCGGAATCATCTTCGAAGCAATCACAGAGAAAGAAGACATGGGAGAAGTTCTTCAGACACATGTAAGTTACAGAACTAAATGGGATCGAAGAAGTAGAACCCATAGGCTTGACAAAGACAGAGATTTGTTCGACCGGTTCGATTTGTTGGCGCAACTCTATGCCTAGTTGGAGAGGCTGAGATTTAACTCAGAAGACCAGGTCTTCACCCTATTATCCTTGAGCTAAAGTCACTTAGACTTCGCCCAATCACTCGTAGTAGATCTTCGAGGTACATCTCTGGGACCTTCACAGACTTGTGTTTGGTTGTTCACAATAACTCTCACACACTCTGAGCAGACACCTAACCATCTAGTGGATGCACAGTCCACAAGAGTAACATGTTAAGTTTAGTTTTAGTTAGTTCTTCAGTGATGTTCAATCACTTAGCGGTTGTAGGCTCTGGGGTTTTCCTCTCTTAGGATTCTCACAATCTCTTCGGGGGGATGGGTTGCTCTGACAAGCTCTTGTCAATTCTCTCATGGAGCAACCAATCATCTAAGGTTGAAGCGGGGTGGCTATTTATAACCGAGATCAATCTCAAGGTGCAAAGGGAAACTGTGCACCTATTGTACACAGGACATGTGGCATAACGATAGGATTGCAAACACAACCAACATCTTACTTGCGGAATGAGTCAAGCCGACTCAACTTGATATTCGGGCGCATGATAAACATCAGTACTCCAATTCATTTCGCTGTCTGATTCAAAATAAATATGCTTTTGTAACCTTTCTTTTAAAAGTGGACGTTCCGGCACGAACCTCCACAGTTACTTGTTCGGATTTTACATATTGATCATTTTGCACTAGAATCATGAGAGTGTTTCTTCTTTGGAGTCCCAAAGAACATTGTCTCAGACTCAAAGGAAAAAAAAACTAACTGCACGAAGAGATTTTCAAGTCGTCACTCGAAGAAGTAGGTTTGGATTGAGCACACATCGAATATCTAAATTGAAAATTTCACTTAGCCCCCCCCTTAATAGTATGGTTTGACCTAGTATCAAATAGAAGAAAATGAACGTAGAAAACAAAAGTTTTCACTGCGCTTCATATTCCTCACCGTGAGCTGTTTTTAGGGGTCTCATGTTAAACCAAATCCCCAGGGACTTTCACCTATGTATAATCACAAACATTAGTCCCTTAAATATTTTTTTACTAATCATCTAAAACACTATGTGGCACTATATGCACTTACATAGATACCTTATGTCACCGCAGTACCTCCTCAACCCACCTTCGCAATGACAGAAACATCCTTCACGTCCCTAAAGGCAAATCAATAGTGGTCGACTTCACCAAACATCGTGAAGAACATTAACATAAACATACAAAAGAGGAGTTTGCATCCTATCGATGTTCAACACAAAAACATACTAGGGTTCATCCATATCCTCGAGAACTAGGGGTTTACTCAGACAAAGAGGCAACAAGCATCATAGGGATAGTCATGGCAATCATGGATGATCGATCAAAGTAATACACGTGATAATCCACCTAGAGTTTTGATATTATAAATAGATGAATACATGGATGATGATGGTTCATGTCGGAGTCTCCTTGGTCGGTTTGATGGCGTAGTGGAGCCTTTCTTGTCGATTTCCCATATGGATCCCTTTCGGAGGGTAGGGTTCTTGGTTCTATTGCAAGTTATGATTTTCTCTGTCGCTTCTGCATGATCCAAAGACACAAGGGTAAATTAGCCGACAAGGGGGGGGGGGGGGGGGGGCAGCGCCGCTTGGTACGAGCGCGGCACCATCTTCGCTCCTAGATGCGTCTGTGCAGCAACTCATTCTCCCACTTGATTGTTGCTTCTTACGGTATGTTTTTACCACTCCAATTAGCGTGATTTTAAACCCTGTATTTATATTTTCTTCTTCAATGCTCCCACTCTTTCCTCCATTAAGCTCCTGGTGGAGTGGGACAAAAGAAGGTGTGCGAACATGATAAACTCCAAAAATACTACGATTATTATGCAAAACAAGAAGTAAAACATGATGTGAAATTGAACATCACCACTATCCATTAGGACTTTACTCAGGTAAAACCCCTCGATGATGGGATCGAGCACCAGGGCGGCTTTCCCAGGATGGGGGTCATAGCTCGAGTGGTCATCCCGGTCGAAAGAGATTGCCGAATTCGATCAACACAGGAATTTCGGCGATACTTATGTCTTGGTATAGACCTCTAGGGATGTGAACTTCTGAGCCCTCTTGGACTCGCCATTGCGCAATATCATGTTGACGTTGGTGATGGAGTGGTAGGTGGCTGGGTTGTTGAATATCACTGCATGCTCCTGGGTCCGTCAAGATGTCTGATCTTGAGGTACGAGCTCGCTGCGAGAGTCAATGATGAACTCTAGATTCCCGAAGAAGAGAACCTGGCCGACGGTATAGGTCTTGACGGGGTTAAGGCGGCTTGCCAAGTCAGCGAAGAAACTCATCAAGTCAAAAGCGAAGATCTTGCCCGGGGACGAAGATGCTATGGTTGATGATGAATCTCATCTAGATCTCGGCTCCGACAAGTGTAACATGTGTCTGGCTCACCACTGTTGGTGTAAATTCCGGCAGAGCCCTCGATAGAGTGCTACGATTAGCTAGAAATATGAGATTGGTATACTCAGGTGGTTCAGACCCTCATGATTGAGGTAAAACCCTACTCATACCCGTGTTACATTGCGATGATGTGGTGTACATGATATAATCGTGAATCGAGTGATATATTGTAAGATGTCTATTGATTAGTCCTCCCTCATCTTATAAAGGATGACGAAGGTCTAGGTTTTACAGGAGTCCTAACCGACCTAGATGCTGCGTAGAGTTCTGCTACTTCTTGAGCTTGCATTGGTGTTTCCCTTGAAGAGGAAAGGGTGATGCAACGAAGTAGAGATAAGTATTTCCCTCAGCTGAGAACCAAGGTATCAATCCGGTAGGAGGAATACACAAGTCACCAATGATTGCACCTAGACAAACAAACAAATACTTGCACCCAACGCGATAAAGGGGTTGTCAATCCCTTCATGGTTACTTGCAAGGATGAGATCTAATAGTGATAGATATAAAAGATAAGTAAAAGTGCTAAATAAAATAAAAGTAAATAAATTACAACAAGGTATTTTTGTGTTTTTGGTTTTATAGATCTGAAAATAATATGATAAAAGATAGACCCGGGGGCCATAGTTTCACTAGAGGCTTCTCTCTTGAAAGAAATCATACGATTGGTAAACAAATTACTGTTGAGCAATTGATAGGAAAGCGAATAATTATGATGATATCCAATGCAATGATCATGTATATAGGCATCACGTCCGTGACAAGTAGACTGACTCCTGCCTGCATCTACTACTATTACTCCACACATCGACCGCTATACAACATGCATCTAGTGTATTAAGTTAACAAGAACGGAGTAACGCCTCAAGCAAGATGACATGGTGTAGAGGGATAGATCCAATCAATATGAACAAACCCCATCTTTTTATCCTTAGTGGCAACAATACAAATACATGTCATGTCCTCTTCTGTCACTGGGAATAAGCACCACAAGATTGAACCCACTACAAAGCACCTATCCCATTGCAAGAAAAATCAACCTAGTTGGCCAAACCAAATCAATAGATCGGAGAGAAATATAAAGCTATCTTAATCATGCATAAAAGAGTTCAGAGAAGACTCAAATAATATTCATAGATAATCTGATCATAAATCCACAATTCATCGGATCTCAACAAACGCACCGCAAAAGAAGATTACATCGAATAGATCTCCAAGAACATCGAGGAGAACATTGTATTGAAGATCAAAGAGAGCGAAGAAGCCATCTAGCTACTAGCTATGGACCCGTAGGTCTGTGGTAAACTACTCACACATCGTCGGAAGGGCAGCAAGGTTGATGTAGAAGCCCTCCATGATCGAATCCCCCTCCGGCGGAGTACCGGAAAAGGCCCCCAGATGGGATCTCACGAGGACAGAAACTAGCGGCGGCGAAAAAGTATTTTTGGTGTGCCCTCTGGTCTATGGGGAATATTTGAGTATTTATAGAAGAAGAATTAGGGTTGGAGGAGCAACAGGGGGCCCACAAGCTTGGGGGGCACCCCCTAGGGCGCGCCCCCTGAGCTTGTCGTCTCCTAGTGGCTCTTCTGGCCTCCTCCTGAAGCTTCCAGGGTGTCTTGTGGTCCAAGAAAAATCAAGCTTCCAGGGTGTCTTGTGGTCCAAGAAAAATCCTCAAAAAGTTTCGTTCCATTTGGACTTCGTTTGGTATTGATTTTCTGTAAAGACAAAAATAAGGAAAAAATAGCAACTGGCACTGGGCACTAGATTAATAGGTTAGTCCCAAAAAATGATATAAAATAGCATAATAATTCATATAAAACATCCAAGATTGATAATATAATAGCATGGAACAATAAAAAATTATAGATACGTTGGAGATGTATCAAGTTCTTCTCGGATCCAACCTGCTTGTCTTGTTCAGATCCTTTCTTGAGGGCCCACGAGTCGGGCTAATGGTCGGGGCCGGATAATACCCCAGGAGGCCTTGGGTGGGGTGCTGGGCAGACTTCTGGTCCCATGAGGCAAGTTGCCTAAAAAAACTTGCAAGATCTTTTTATTTTTCTAGAGCTTCTAGCATGTGGGATGACACTATGTTGGGCTTCATCTCGTCGACTATTGTAATCGAACTCTTGTATTTGATGAATGAAGCCCGTTAGGTCTTCCACTATGTTATTGGTGCCATACTAGTCAAAAAGGTGCCACATCACCACTGGTGCCCAAAGAAATATTTAGGGCACCAGCCTCACAATGGAGGGCACCGTTCTATATAAGATAATAGATAAAGAAATCCATTGAACTAGCTGCTATAGCACTTTGAGCTAGCGTTGCAAAATTTGGCATCGGAGCAAGTAGGTGCTCTGATGCCCTGATTTTTTTTGTGGCACCAGCTGAACTATGTAGGGCATCAGTGCTAAAAGGGTGGAAAGAGAATTTGGCACCTATTTTGGCCTACATAGTGGAGGGCCTTAGGGAATCTCCAGCGGCAACCCGCAAATTTCCTTCCGCATCAGTCCACGGACAGGGGGGACCAGTCCGCGGGCACGGATGCGGGAGGCTGCCATCCAACCATAGCAGCATACATTTCAAACCACATTTTAACTAACCAGACGGAATTCATGCAAACCGGTCGATATTCGTCAAAGTTCGGATAGAAAATATCACAAATCATCCATACATAGCATGCAAATTAAATCTAGTACAACAATTTCTCTAATTCGACTAGATCCCGGATGTCCAACAAGTTTATCATGAACGGATCATGCCGTTCCACACATGCCCCCTTCAGCTTCATCCAAAAGTTGTATGAATGAAGTATGTCTACTAGAGGGGGGGGGGGGTGAATGGGAGTTTTAAAATTTCTTTGGAAACTTCGAAACTCTCGAAACCCAGCAGCAGAGCGAATGAAAATAGACTAGAGTGAGTGAATACAAACTAGCAAACATGAATTAAACGCATGCATAGAAGAGAATCACATGATCGAAACTTATCATACAAATAGAACAAATGAAAACAAGTGTAGAGATGAGATAACCATTGATGCTCGATGGCGACAAGGAATTTGGTAGACCAGTTCGCCCTTCTGCAGAAGGACTACATCTGGCTGGAGGGGTTGTGACTTAACACAGAAGATAACTCTCTTCGCCTTATTCTCTTCGACAATTGGTTCGTCAACCAATGCCGATTACTCGTGGTAGATGCTTGAGGTGATCTTCGAACCTTTACAGACTTCTTCTTCGAGAACCACAATCACTCTTGGTCTCTGAAGAAATTAACACCTAACCGTCTAAAGAGTTGGCAGCTCTCAAGAGTAATAGGTGGAGCATACTGGACTTAGATTTGAGTGATGCTAAATCACTATCTAATTTTTCGGCTCTGGGGTTTTTCTCTCAGTGGATTCTAAACTCAAATCACTTAGGAGAGAGGGTGTCTCAACAAACTTCTCAGAATCAAATGGAGCAGCCACCGGACAAAGCCAGTGCGGGGTGGCTTTTTATAGCCGCAACCTTCCCTGATGGGAAATGACCATTTTGAATACGCCGTCCAACCAATGGCCAACAGACACATTCTCAACGGTCGGATTTTGGGAGCAACAGTAACATTACTTGAGAAACAAAGTAATGCTAACACTTCGGTCAGAGATAAATCTCTCGCAGCGAAGAACAACACAGTCTCTTACTGGCAAGTATTTGCTCAGAGCTCAAAGAGATTTCTCTCACAACTCACATAGGATTTGGTTTAGCATCAAAGAACCAAAGTTTTGAACACTATACCCCTCTTAATAGTATGGTGGTCCTATGACTCAATAATGAGAAAGAAGAACAGCGAAATAAATGCTACGTCTTCACTTCGTCTTCAACTTCTCGGCTGCAGTCAATTCCTTCAGACAAACACCGAACCAATTGCTTTGCGTCAACCAATTTTGGGGGTCACTCTCGATAGCATAATCTTGGGTGATAATCCTCGCTGCCGCGCAGAAGATTATCTTTTGTTGTTTGAACCAAACTCCTCATGACTCCAAGGACCTGTTACTCTGTGTGCACTAGCAAACACATCAGTCCCTTATTGTTTATGTCAACAACCTCCAAAACATAAGGATGCAAATTATTGCACCAACAATCTCCCTCTTTTTGGACGATTGTTGACAAAACAGATAATCATCGAAGTAAAAATAGATACATGAAAAGTAATTCGAACGAGAGTGAACAAGTGTTACTTTGCTCGAGGATGAAATGGACTCCCCCTAAATGTATGCAGGAAAATAGATTTGAGATGTAACCTCCTGCAAGTGTTGATGTATATGGAGGAAATTTCAATCATTCGAGGCAATGATTCGCACTGATGAGATAAAATCCATTGAAAGCATAGTGCAATCATTCATAACTTACGATAACAATTCCACCTACAAAACAGATACTTCGAAGGAAATGGAGCAGCAGGAGGGGTTATTAACATTACATCATAGAAGTTATTGGAGTTTTACAACTTAGTACAGATAAGCATAGACCAGAAGTTGCAAACTAGAGAGAGAAATATCCAACTTAAAGACCAGAAAGCAAATCTATCGAAACTCGATGTAATTATGCCCCTTTTGTTAACAAGTGGCAAAAAGGTGATGAATAACATGATACTTGAAGCACATGACGTGGTTCACTCCGAGGCATCTCCAGATGAACTGACAGAGGTGACTTCTTCTTCTTCTTCTTCTTCTTCAAAAGTGACTGCAGGCACGGGAATCTCTTCGCTTTCAGCAGCAGCAGATTCACCTTCAGGTAACTTGGCTTGGGGCTGAGCAGATGAACCAGGCATGTTAGGATCAGCCAAAGGAGGAATGCAAGTTAGAACATTGCCTTCAGATGGTTCCATTATCGATGATGTGGCTTCAGACTCTTTGAGCATTTTGCAAAGCTTTAGATGAAGAAGATCAGTTGTAGGCTCATGAGCAGGCAGAGATCTTGATAACCCACAAGTATAGGGGATCGTTTGTAGCCTTCTTCGATAAATAAGAGTGTCGAACCCAACGAGGAGCTAAAGGTAGAACAAATATTCCCTCAAGTTCTATCGACCACCGATACAACTGTATGCACACTTGACGTTTGCTTTACCAGAAACAAGTATGAAACTATTTTGCAAGAATAAAACTACGGGTACTTTGCGAGAATAAAACTATGAATAAATTGCAAGGTAATAAAAGTGGATAGCTTTTGTCAACAAGAAAGTCATTTGTCCCTAGGCAATCGATAACAAGTAACGGTAATCATTCTTGTAATTTTATATGAGGGAGAGGCATGAGCTAACATACTTTCTCTACTTGGATCATATGCACTTATGATTGGACCCCTAGCAAGCATCCACAACTACTAAAGATCATTAAGGTCGTGAAACCCAACCATAGCATTAAGTATCAAGTCCTCTTTACTCCCATACGCCATAACCCACTTATCCGCGTTTAGGCTGCTGTCACCCCCGCAACACCGACAATAAGACCATGAACATATTGCAACACCCTACAGTGGGGGCCCCTCTGTTTGCGCGACACGGAGGGCACCGTAGGACAGCACCATAAATAAAATATACAATCATACCAACCAAGATCACGATTAACCCATAGGACAAAACGGATCTACTCAAACATCATAGGATAGCCAAATATCATTGGGAAATAATATATGGAGTTGAGCACCATGTTTAAGTAGAGATTACAGCGGGGAGAAGAGGTGTTACACTGCTGCATAGAGGGGGAGAGAGTTGGTGTTGACGGTAGCAAGATAGTTGATGTAGATCGCCGTCACGATCCTTGCCCCGGCGGCACTCCGGCGCCACCGGGAGAGAGGGGGAGAGAGCCCCCCTCCTTCTTCTTCTTCCTTGGCCTCCCCCCTAGATGGGAGGAGAGTTCCCTCCTCTGGTCCATGGCCTCCATGGCGGCGGAGGGGCGGGAGCCCCTCCGAGATTGGATCTCCCTCTCTGTTCTCTTCTGTTTCGCGTTCCTATTTTCTGGCCGAAAACCATTTCTTATATTCCCGGAGATCCGTAACTCCGATTGCGCTGAGATTTTAACATGATTTTTTTTCCGGATATAAGCTTCCTTGCGCCCGAAGTAGAGCTCCAACCGACGTACGAGGTGAGCACAACCCACCACCCCGCGCCTGGAGCCTGGGGTGTGCCCTGGTGTATGTTGCCCACTGTGGGCCTCCGTTTGCGTTGATTCCACCTCCCAAAAATCACATATATTCAAAAATAATTCTCCGTAAATTTTTATCGCGTTTGGACTTCGTTTGATATGGATATTCTGTGAAACAAAAAATATGCAACAAACAGGAACTGGCACTGGGCACTGGATCAATAGGTTAGTCCAATAAATCATAAAAAATGTTGGCAAAAATATGTGAAAGTTGTATAATATTGTCATGAAACAATCAAAAATTATAGATACGACGAAGACGTATCAGCTGATACGTCTCCAACGTATCTATAATTTTTGATTGTTCCATGCTGTTATATTATCATTCTTGGATGTTTTACAATCATTTTATAGCAACTTTATATCATTTTTTGGGACTAACCTATTGACATAGTGCCTAGTGCCAGTTGCTGTTTTTTTCTTGTTTTTTTTACTTCACAGAAAATCAATACCAAACAGAGTCCAAACGCAGCGAAACTTTTTGGAGATTTTTTCTGGACCAGAAGACACAAGTTGGGCCAAGAAAGTACCAGAGGGGGGCTCTGAGGGGAGCACAACCCACCTGGGCGTGCTGGGGGCCCAGGCGTGCCCTGGTGGGTTGTGCCCACCTCGGCCGCCTCCCGCACCGCCTCTTTGCTCTATAAATACCCTGAAAATCCTAAAACCCTAGGGGAGTCGACGAAACACAATTCCAGCCGCCGCAAGTTCCAGAAACCACAGATCCAATCTAGACACCATCACGGAGGGGTTCATCATCCTCATTGGTGCCTCTCCGATGATGCGCGAGTAGTTCATTGTAGACCTTCGGGTCCGTAGTTAGTAGCTAGATGGCTTCCTCTCTCTCTTTTGATTCTCAATACAATGGTCTCTTGGAGATATATTTGATGTAACTCTTTTTGCGGTGTGTTTGGTGGGATCCGATGAACTTTGAGTTTATGATCAGATATATTTTATCCATGAAAGTTATTTGAGTTTTGATCTCTTATATGCATGATTACTTATAGCCTCGTATTTCTTCTTCGAATCTTTGGTTTAGTTAGGCCGACTAGATCGATTTTTCTTGCCATGGGAAGAGGTGCTTTGTGATGGGTTCGATCTTACGATGCTCAATCCCAGTGACAGAAGGGGAAATGACACGTATGTATTGTTGCTATTAAGGATAACAAGATGGGGTCTATTCCTACATGAATAGATCTTGTCTACATCATGTCATCGTTCTTATTGCATTACTCAATTTCTCCATGAACTTAATACACTAGATGCATGCTGGATAGCGGTCGATGTGTGGAGTAATAGTAGTAGATACAGGTAGGAGTTGGTCTACTAATCTTGGATGTGATGCCTATATAATGATCATTGCCTGGATATCTTCATAATTATTTGAAGTTCTATCAATTGCCCAACAGTAATTTGTTTACCCGCCGTATGCTATTTTTCTCGAGAGAAGCCACTAGTGAAATCTACGGCCCCCGGGTCTCTTCTTTATCATATTTGCCTTTGAGATCTATTTTTATTCGCTTTTATTTTCAGGTCTATTAATCCAAAAACCCAAAAATACCTTGCTGCACTTTTTTGTTATTTATTTTATTTTGCGTTTCTGTGAGATCTATTTATCCAATCTACTACAATTTTATCTATCTTTTTTACCCGGGAGGGATTGACAACCCCTCTTACACGTTGGGTTGCAAGTATTTGTTCTTTGTGTGCAGGTACCGTTTACATAGTGTTGCGTGGTTCTCCTACTGGTTCGATAACCTTGGTCTCATCACTGAGGGAAATACCTACCGTAGCTGTGCTGCATCATCCCTTCCTCTTTGGGGTAATACCGACGTAGTTCAAGCGACATCAAAAGGAATTTCTCGCGCCGTCGCCGGGGAGGATCAAGTCAAGATAGTCTCCCGTCAACTAGCCAATTTCTGGCGCCGTTGCCGGGGAGACATCATCAACATCTATTAGGTTCCTAATCATAAATCTCATCTCCTTGTAATTTACATTATTTGCCATTTGCCTCTCGTTTTCATCTCCCCCACTTCACAAAAATTACCATTTTATTCGCCCTCTTTTTCGTTCAAGGTTTTCTCATCAGATCTGTTTTTGTGTGCAATC
The DNA here is from genome assembly GCA_011799875.1 of Thinopyrum elongatum. Lineage (NCBI taxonomy): Eukaryota > Viridiplantae > Streptophyta > Magnoliopsida > Poales > Poaceae > Thinopyrum > Thinopyrum elongatum. The sequence goes on along the minus strand of CM022302.1, from coordinate 356,239,631 downwards.
TTGTTTGCATAGTCATGACGCCTCAAAGAAAATATTATGATGTTCCTTATCCCAATATTTTGCTCAAAATTGAGAAAAGTACCAAGGAATATATGACTACATAGTTTGAGCATAATAAATATTTTACCGAAGAACTTAAGGAACACTCTGTTGTGTTGGAAGCTATAACTAAACAACTTGATGATATTAGTAGAGAAGTTTGGAATCTCCAATCTGAGTATGCTTTTGCTGAAAGTTTGCTAGGCAAAATATCTGATGCACAAGCTACCCTAGTAAATCAAATGGCCGCTAAACCTATCTCGTTAGAAGATAAAAATGATGAAGATCTTAAAATGATTAGTATTTCTTCTATTGATTCCTTGTTTAGTAAAATTAAGATTGATGATAAAGGGACTGAAGAAGAGTCAACTTTAGCTAGAAGGCGTCCCGATAATTTGGAGGGTGAAAATCTTGATAAGAAAATTGATAAAAGTGGGTTTGGAGAGGTCAAAACTTTAACTAGTGATGTGCCCACTCTTTTGGATTACAAAGACTTTAATTATGATAATTGCTCTTTGTTTGATTGTATTTCTTTGTTGCAATCCATGATAAATTCACCCCATGCTTATGAACAAAATAAAGCTTTTACTAAAGACATCGTTGATGCTATGATGAAAGCTTTGGAAGAAAAGTTGGAATTAGAGATTTCAATTCCTAGAAAATTACATGATGAATGGGAACCCACCATTAAAGTCAAGATTAAAAATTATGAGTGTTTTGCTTTATGTGACTTGGGTGCTAGTGTTTCCACAATTCCGAAATCTTTATGTGATGTGCTTGGTCTTACCGATATTGAAGAATGTTCTTTAAATGTGCACTTGGCAGATTCTACTAATAAAAAGCCTATGGGAAGAATTAATGATGTTCTTATTCTTGCAAAGAGGAATTATGTGCCCATATATTTTATTGTTCTTGATATTGATTGCAGTTCGTCTTGTCCAATTATACTTGGTAGACCGTTTTTACGTACTATTAGCGTCGTGATTGATATGAAAGAAGGCAATATTAAATTTCAATTTCCACTAAGAAAGGGAATGGAACACTTCCCTAGAACAAGAATTAAGCCACCATATGAATCAATCATGAGGGCATCTTATGGATCTAGAACCAAAGATGACAATACTTAGATCTATGCATTATGCCTAGCTAGGGGCATAAAACGATAGCGCTTGTTGGGAGGCAACCCAATGAATAAAATTTATTTTTGTCTTTTTATTTCTGTTCTTGAGTGTTTGCACAATTATGCTACTATTATGATTGTGTTTTTTATGTTTTAATTAGTGTTTGTGCCAAGTAAAGCCTTTGGGATAGCTTTGGTGATAGTTGATTTGATCTTGTTGGAAAACAGAAACTTTTGTGTCCAGTAAAATAATTGTCTAAAATCACAGAAGAGACAAAAAATCTGAATTTTGTGCACAATATTGACATACAAATTGCCTTTGTTTTCCTAATTTCTCAGAATTTTTGGAGTTACAGAAGTATGAGAACAATTCGCATCTCTACAGGCTGTTCTGTTTTTGATAGATTATGTTTTCTTTGCATTGTGTGCTTATTTTGATGAATCTATGGTTTGTATCGGGGGGTATAAGCCATGATAAAGTTAGAATACAGTAGATATAATGCAATAACGAAATTTTAATGGATTTTTTACAGTACTTAAAGTAAAGATTGGTTTTCTTAGACTAACGGATCTCACGAAGGTTTTGTTAAGTTTTGTGTGATTGAAGTTTTCAAGTTTTGGGTGAGATCACGATGGATGAAGGAATAAGGAGTAAGAAGAGCCTAAGCTTGGGGATGCCCCATGGCATCCCAAGCTATTATCTAAAAGAGAAGCAAGCAACTAAGCTTGGGGATGCCCCCGAGTGGCATCCCCTCTTTCTTCGAACGACCATCGGTATTTTACTTGGAACTATATTTTTATTCGTCACATATCATGAGTTTTGCTTGGAGCGTCTTGTATTATATGAGTCTTTGCATGTTTTGGTTTTTAGTTTAAGTCAAGTATCCTTGCTGAACACATCTATTTGAGAGAGCCAAAATTATGCTATGATTTGTTAGAATTGCTCTATGTGCTTCACTAAAATCTTTTTGAGCTAAGGAATTGCTCCAGTGCTTCGCTTATATATTTTTGAGCACGGTGCGCTTTATTATTTTTGAATAAATGCTCTCATGCTTCACTTAGATTTATTTGAGAGTAGTAAATTTTTTAGAAGGTCTCTCATGCTTCACTTATATTATTTTGAGAGAAGAAATTTTTTTATGCTCATGTTCTTCACTTAGATTTGTTTGAGCTATCAAAAGCAACATATGAAATTAGTCCCAAAGTGATAGATATTCAAGAGGAATATAATAAAAACTTTCATGAAGATCATTGGACAAAATAAACTTGATTCTTTGTAATAGTTTTGCGGTATGACAATATGATATGTGAGTCATGTTGATGAGTAATTATGGGTTAGTAAGAATATTGATGTTAAGGTTTGTGATTCCCTATGCAAGCACGAAAGTCAATATTTATGCAATGAAATTACATCCTACTTGTGGTGCATTATTCGGTGTTAGTTATGCTTAATGCTCGCTTATGAGATTTTTCATTTCTTGGTTGGATGCTTCTCAATCTTTTGCTAGCCTTCACTTGTACTAAGTGGGATTACTACTTATGCATCCAAAATCCTTAAACCAGTTTTGCCATATGAGTTCACTATACCTACCTATATGCGGTATTCTTTTGCTGTTCTAAGCAAATTTGTATGTGCCATCTCTAATCTTCAAAATAAATTTCCTTTTTATGTGGGCATTGATGAAATTTGCCCACTAGCCGAGGCACTTAATCCAGCAATGGTGGTTGTTTGAAAGCCCTCGGTGCGCTGGCAAGATGCGAGCATAACCGGTGTTGAAGCTCTTGCTGCTGCCATTAAAGAAATTTTGGCAGGTGGAGGTACTGAAGATTTTGTAATCTTGGGTGCTGAGGCCTTTGAAGTAGCCGGCTTGGCCACTGAGGGCTTTGGATCTGATGGCTTAGGCTTGTGAGCAGGCTTCTTTTACATTGATTTATTCGGTGCACTTGCACTACCAGTGCCACTTGCACTTGCGCCCGCTTCAGCTGAGGACTTTGTGGCCCTGTTGAATTCATCAATGGCCTTCTTGGCCTACTTTGCCAACTTGGCCTGACGCCTTGCCCATTCCTTGGGAAATTCCTCACCTCGCCGGATGCTTGTGGGGTCAGTTTGTTGACCTTGGGCAAGCAGTGGCCTCTTGCATGGAGGCTTCACAGCAAAGTCCTTCATGTATTTTCGAGTGACGTATCTGTAGTCTCTCCATTCATACGACCAGTATCACTTTATATTTTGCATACATGTTTTACGCTGCTCCTTGGTCTCTTTGCCATGAGTTGCTTCATATGGCGTGCAGTACCCTGAGTATATGTCATCAGGAATCTCGAAAGCTGTCTATTCCTCTTTTCATTTTCCTCCCTTTTGAGGCTTTTTGCGATCGGCCATTTTCTTCAACTGAGGTTTTTGAACACGTGAGGACTCTGAAGAGGTTTGAAGATTTTTCTCAAGCAACGCTGCAAATGAATTAATTTGATGAGAACCTAGTGATTCATCGGCAGACATTTGTACCTATGAAAAGAGTATAGTTGCGAGGAAATTGGGAAGAGTCACATGCGTTCTCAGAATTTTTCAAAATAAATTAGTTGAGGAAATTGACCCTTGTCGTCTTGAAGAATTTCACTAAGTGTTCTTGACTTATGTTTTAGAGTTGTACAGATTGAAACAATTGCACAATTGAGGAATCTATATGTTAAGCATGACTCAAATGAAGTACTCAAGACTGGCCAAAAAGAAGTGCTGAAGAATTGAAATTGAGGTAAAAACAACACTTGAAGATTTTGAGTCAGTGAAGAGATCAAACTGGGCAGTAAAATTAGCATTTAAGTACCCCAAGTATGAACTCGATGAACTGGACGATGGAACGGAAGAAATCGTCAGTTCAGATCTTCCGTGCCCTAACTTGGCAATGAAAGACAGCTATGGCAGCGGCGGAGGTGAAGAAATCCACGACCGGCGTACGACAACGAAGAAGTCGAGGCAGTGAAGCTCTTCTTCTTCGACGATGATTAATTCCAGCGCCAGTGCTAGGGTTTGAGAGCGACAAGAGCAAGGGAGCGAAGTGAACTGAGGTTGACGGGGTTAAGGCTATTTATAGCCGTAGTGAAAACCGAGTGGTCTGATACGTCTCCGACGTATCTATAATTTATGAAGTATTCATGCTGTTATATTATCATTCTTAGATGTTTTACAATCATTTTATAGCAACTTTATATCATTTTTTGGGACTAACCTATTGACATAGTGCCTAGTGCCAGTTGCTGTTTTTTTGCTTGTTTTTTACGTCGCAGAAAATCAATACCAAACGGAGTCCAAATGCAGCGAAAATTTTTGGAGAATTTTTTTGGACCAGAAGACCCAGGATGGGCCAAAGAAGTACTAGAGGGGTGCCCTGAGGGGGGCACAACCCACCTGGGCGCGCCTGGGGGCCCAGGCGCGCCCTGGTGGGTTGTGCCTACCTCGGTGGCCTCCCGCACCGCCTCTTCGCCCTATAAATTGCAAAATATTCCAAAAACCCTCGGGGTAACCCTAGATCAGAAGTTCCGCCGCCGCAAGCCTCTGTAGCCACGAAAAACCAATCTAGACCCTGTTCCGGCACCCTGCCGGAGGGGGAAATCATCACCGGTGGCCATCTTCATCATCCCGGCGACCACCATGATGAGGAGGGAGTAGTGTCGTGTATTTTCACGGGAGTGGCCAAGGGGCACCGCGTCACGGCAGATGCCACGGGGTGGCTTATCGTGGGTGGAGCAAGGCTACAGTGGAATATCCGGGACGGGTATTGCGTAATAGCACGCGGTGGTTTACCCAGGTTCGGGGCTCTCCGGAGAGATAATACCCCTACTCCTGCATGTCTGAATATATATGCAATGTACATGTAGCGGTACAGAGTTGCTCCTGTAGCTATATCTGAGATCAGTGCCGTGGGCATCTGACCTCGTATATGCGTGTGGCCGGGATGAGCATGCATGCTCTAGTGGCCAAGTGTGGCCGTATGAGTGTGGCGTGAGTGGCTTGTCCATCCTCTGGATGGATGGATGGGTGCCTTTTATATAGACAAGGGGCATGGGTGTGTATGGCTTGTGAGTAGCTTACATCTCAAGCTGTACACTATAGATGATGTCACTGATGACGGATGAACAGTGCGTGCCCATGCAGCAATAGTGGCCAGGCATGGCCGTGGTATGGCCGTCTTGTCGGTGTCGGGTCAGATGGGATGCCGCAGTTGACTTCGCGTAGCAGGCCGGCTGGAGCAGCCGTACGGGGAGCAGGTTGGAGCAGCCGGGTGGCGAGCCGGCCGGGGTAGCCGGACGAGGAGCCGTTTGGAGCGGCCGGGTGGCGAGCCGGCCGGAGCAGCCAGACTGAGGGGCGTCGGCCGCCCCGATGTTTTGAAGCGTTGTTTCGCCGTCTTGGGCCTACCCGGGGGTCATTCCCCCGACAGTAGCCTCCGAGCCTCCGGGCAACTTGGAAAAGTTGAGCGGAGGTTTTTTAGCGGACGTCAATGTAGAAGATGTTGATGATGGTCGGCTGCGGACCGCAGCCGGTGCGACTTGCTTCCGGCGGGGGCGCGCGAGCGCACCCGCTGGGTGTGGCCTCCGAGCCTCCGGGCAACTTGGAAAAGTTGGGCGGAGGGTCTTGTTGTTGAAGAAGTTGTTGATGAGAACCGGCTGCGGGTGTGCAGCCGGAGCGGCTTGCTTCCAGTGGGGGCGCGCCAGCGCACCCGCTGGGTGTAGCCTCCGGGCGACTCGAAGAGTCGGGCGGAGGGTTTTTGCTGCTTTGTTTGTCCCGTGAGGTCCATGCCGCCTGACGGTCGTGGAAAACCGCCAGGCGCGGATGCCTGCTGGTGGGCGCGTGGTGCTGCCAGACGCGGACGCGGGGTCCACCGGCTGCTGGGCGCAGGGCCCTGCCAGGCGCGGATGCGGGGCCCGCCGGCAGCTGGGCGCGGACACGGAGTCCGCCGGCTGATGCTATCGGACGCGGACGCGGGGTCCGCCGACTGAAGCTGTCGAGCATGGACACGGGGTCCGCCGACTGAAGCTGTCGGGCGCGGACGCGGGGTCCGCCGACTGAAGCTGTCGGGTGCGGACGCGGGGTCCGCCGACTGATGCTGTCGGGCGCGGACGCGGGTTCCTCCGGCTGATGCTGTCGGGCGCGGACACGGGTTCCGCCGACTGATGCTGTCGGGCGCGGACGCGGGGTCTGCCAACTGATGTTGTCGATGACAGCCGGCTGCAGGCATTCGACTGGCGCGGCGTATTCCGAGTGGGGGCGCGCAAGCGCACCCACTGGGTGTAGCCTCCGAGCGAGGAGGGGTTCCCCACGGAGATGATCGTGCAAAAAGACAAGGTTAGTCCGCGCAGATATGTCAAATGTTTGCTTTTAGCATTGCAAGTTTTATGCGGAGGGTGCCGACTCGGTTTCGTCCGAGCCCCCTTCAATCTTTTCATGTTCCCTCTGCTCTTTGGCTTGTGCTCTCGCTAGCCGGACAGCCGCATGACGGTCTGTGGCTGAGAGTGGGCCGTGGAGTGAAGCGTACAGTACTCAGACTCTGGGAGCGGATTCGACCGAGTAGATACTCATAAAGCAAACGGCTGGGTCGCCTGAACCGTTTTTCTTCCCGGACGTTTTTCGCGTAGGGTGACCTCCAGCTTTTGCTCTTGCTAGCCGGACAGCCGCGCTGCAGTCTGTAGCTGAGACAAAGAGTGGGCCTTTGGTATTGTATATGCTACTAAGCCGTCTGCGGGAATGAACAAATGGGGCCGAGCGGCCAGCCTCCGGGCCGAGACTAGCTGGCGCCGGGGAGAACAGTAATGCAACTGATAAAAATGCGAAGATAGCCCCCGAGGTCGCTCGGGGTTATCCGTGTTTGCACGTGGTGCGAAAATATGCGGGTGAGGAGCTCACATTGCTTTGACGCAGACGAGGCGAAGGTTGACGAAGACAGCCGGCGCGGCTTGGCGCTCACGGAGCGCGCCGGCACACCCGCTGGGGTAGCCTTCGAGCCTCCGGGTGCTCGAAGGGGGTCCCGGCCGGTCGGACCCGACCGATCAGGCATCGAGGCGGATGGGCAGTCAGGCGGACTCTCCAGCCAGCCCGGTGTCGAAGCCGGCGGGCGGACTATCCGGCCAGACGGCGACGCAGGCAGGCCGGGCAGCCGGCGGCCGGCTGGGCAGCCGGACTCTTTTTTCTATCCGGCTCTTCTCTTTTCTTTTTTACTTTTTTCTCCTAGCCGACCCCCTCTTTGCCTGGGCAGCCGGCCAGTGAAGGCCACAGCCGAAGTGGGAGGGCAGCCGGCGCAGGCACGAGCCGGCGTGGGGCGCGGCCGGCTTCTAACAGGCGTGGCGCAACCGGCCGCGGGGCATGCAGGCGAAGGAGTGGCGGGGCGGGGCGGGGCGGACGCTGAGCGAGAGCCGGCCCGGGCCGGGTTCGCGGAGGAGGCGGAGGCCGGGTTGCGCAGAGGGTGTGCCCGGCGCGGGTAGCCGGTCGGCAAGCCGGGTGGGGCCGCGAGCCGGAGGTGGCGCAGGATGAGGAGGCCGGACCGAGGCGCGGGGCGGCGGTGCAAGCCGGCGGGCTGGACGGCGTGTGCGAAGCCGGCGCACGCGGGGTCGGAGCCGCATGATGGAGCCGGTCCGGGATGCGAGCAGCGCGGAGCTGCAGCCGGCGCAGCGAGGTGGCAGAGCCGGCGCGGACGGCCGGGCCGACGCGGGAGGAGCGGGGGAGCCTGCCGGTGCGGTCGGCGCGGCCGGGTCCGGAGTGGGCGGGCTGCGCGGGTCGCGCGCACAGCCGCGGGAGCCGGAGCAGTTGCTGCGCGAGGCCGGGGCGATGCGGCGTCGCCGAGGAGCGTGCGGCCGGGCGCGCAGCGCGGGAGCTGCGGGGAGGTGGTGCGGGGCACTGGGCGGGGCAGGCGGAGACGCGGCGCTGTGGGGTCACGCACGCGGAGGTGCAGGAGGCAGAGGGAGGCGGCTCGGCGGCGCAGGCGAGGGCAGGCGCCAGCGGAGGACGCGACGACGCGCGCGGAGGCAGGGGCAGCGAGGCCGTGCACAGGTCGAGTGAGGACCGAGGCCAGGCGAAGAGCACAGCAGCCGGGCCGCGGAGCGCGACAGCCGCGGCCGAGCGGAGCTACAGAGGTGGTCGGGGACGGCTGCACGGAGCTCCTGCTCGCGCACGCAGCAGGCGGCCACGAACTCAGTTCGCTGCAGGAAACCGAGAGGAGGGAGAACCGCAGAGGAGAAGTGGAACGAGCCAGTGTTTGGGTAACGTACAAGCAATGTCTGGCCATCATCCGACCATTGTACGGGAAGCTTATGGCTAGTGTGTTGTCTGGCCTGTGTACGGGAGATATCCGATTAGTGCAAGACCACTATCCGGCCATTATCTGGCTAGCATACAACTATGGCATGGGATTATTTGGGTGGTGCATGGGGCTCCGACGAGCGGAACGAGGAGAGGTGGCCAATACGGCAGCGAGCAGAGGACGGGCGCGTGCGCGTGTGTCCGAGAAGCACGCGAAGGAGAGACGACGCGCATCCGGAACGGTCGTAGCGAGATGTAGCGAGCAGACGCGCGGACGACAGCGATGTCACGGTGGCGGTGACGAAGAGGGCGATGCCGACGATGAGGACGCGCCGTCTCGTGCGGCCGCCCCGGGGGCGAGTTGTTGTCGAGCCCTTGAGCGCGGCCGGAGCGGCCTGAGAGATGGCAGCGATGTCGTGGCGGAGGTGGCGAAGGTGGCAAGGCCGACGACAAGGGCACGCCGCCCCGCGCGGTCGCCCTGGGGGCGTGTCGATGTTGTCGGTGTACTAAGTATTAGGCCATTAGTACTCCGTACTTGTGCACGGGCAGTTGTAGCCATACTCGCGGCAAGGCTTGTCGGGGAACAGTTCGAGGTTGACTCAGGCTACCAAAGAAATTCTCAAGTCAAAGATCTGAGGATCAGCAGATAAAGAGAGCTAGAATCCGAAAGCCAGCTTCCCAGGCAAGATCTTGCCGGGGTGGTCTGCGAAGCCCGGCAAGATTCAGCACCCGGCAAGATTCGGCACCCGGCAAGGTTCGGCGCCCGGCAAGATTCGGCGCCCGGCAAGATTCTGTTGCTGTGCCACCGCTCTGGCACAACAACAAACTCGACATTCTGAGTCCTTCTTTGGATGCGTGGCAACGCGCCAGTGAAGGAGAGCTTAAGCGGTGCTGATGGGATGGCCCCTTTTTCCATCCCCAAGAAAGTGAGGACACCTAAACGGACACCTCACGGTGCATTAAATGCGTTCGTCCTAATCTGTCAGTGGTTAGGTATGATAACCCTGTAGCCACTTTACACCTCAATGTATATACATTTTGCCACTGTGGTGACCCCTTTGAGCATATAAAAGGAGGCCCAAGGCAACTGCTACAAGGGGGAGGATCTTCTGGCCCATTCTGCACGCGTAGCTGCTCTTTGAACGTATTGTTCATTGCAAGCGCTCCTGAAGCCTGGGCTCAAGAACATTCATAATAAAACAAGGCAGGAGTAGGGTTTTACGCTGATTAGCGGCCCGAACCTGGGTAAAATCGCCCTGCGTCGATCGTTGGTTCTGCTCTTTGCACATACCTCTCCCCCTGCCGAATCGTAAAGGGATTCCTTGAGGGTCCCATAGGTGTCGCACGCCGACAATGTCGAGCCCCCGAGCGCTACCGGAGAGATGACGGCGACGCCGCGGTGATGATGACGAAAATGGTCCCGCCCGGACCATGGTTCCAGCAGCAGCTCGCCCCATGGTGAGCGCCAACTGTCGTGGTATTTTCGTGGGAGTGGCCAAGGGGCACCGCGTCACGGCAGATGCCACAGGGTGGCTTATCGTGGGTGGAGCAAGGCTACAGTGGAATATCCGGGACGGGTATTGCGCAATAGCACGCGGTGGTTTACCCAGGTTCGGGGCTCTCCGGAGAGATAATACCCCTACTCCTCCATGTCTGAATATATATGCAATGTACATGTAGCGGTACAGAGTTGCTCCTGTAGATGTATCTGAGATCAGTGCCGTGGGCATCTGACCTCGTATATGCGTGTGGCGGGATGAGCATGCATGCTCTAGTGGCCAAGTGTGGCCGTATGAGTGTGGCGTGAGTGGCTTGTCCATCCTCTGAATGGATGGATGGGTGCCTTTTATATAGCCAAGGGGCATGGGTGTGTATGGCTTGAGATGTAAGCTATACAGTGAGTAGCTTACATCTCAAGCTGTACACTATAGATGATGTCGCTGATGACGGATGAACAGTGCGTGCCCATGCAGCAATAGTGGCCAGGCATGGCCGCGGTATGGCCGTCTTGTCGGTGTCGGGTCGGATGGGATGTCGCAGTTGACTTCGCATAGCAGGCCGGCTGGAGCAGCCGGACGGGGAGCAGGTTGGAGCAGCCGGGTGGCGAGCCGGCCGGGGCAGCCGGATGGGGAGCCGTTTGGAGTGGCCGGGTGGCGAGCCGGCTGGAGCAGCCGGACTGAGGGGCGTCGGCCACCCCAATGTTTTGAAGTGTTGTTTCGCCGTCTTGGGCCTACCTGGGGGTCATTCCCCCGACAAGTAGTCCACCCTCGGGGCTGAGGGTTTGTACCAGTAGTTATGTGTTTAATCTCTCTCTCTCTCGTGTTCTTGAGATGGCACGATCTTGATGTATCGCGGGCTTTGTTAATATAGTTGGATCATATGGTGTTTTCCTCTCTCTATCTTGTTGTGATGAATTGAGTTTTCCCTTTGAGATTTTGTTTTATCGGATTGAATACTTTTATGGATTTGAGAGCACTTGATCTATGTCTTGGCACTCAACTCGCGGATTTCCGAGGTGACATTGGGGTAATCTATGCATAGGGGTTGATGCATGTTCTTGTCTTTGTTTCTCCGGTAGAAATCTTTGGGCACTCTTTGAGATTCTTTGTGTTGGATCGAGTATTATGAATCTGAAATTGTTTGATGCATATCGCATAATCAACTCACGGATACTCGTGGTGACATTGGAGTATCTAGGTGACATTAGAGTTGGTTGATGTGTATCATATGGTATTATTTTAGTACAACCTCTTGGTTAGATCGATCGGAAAAAATAGCTTGGTGTTATTTTAGTACGAACTCTAGGATAGATTGATCGGAAAGAATAGCTTTGAGGTGGTTTCGTACCCTACAAACAATTTCTTCTTATGTTTTCCGCTAGATAAGAACTTTGGAGTGATTCTTCATCGCACGTTGAGGGAAGGTTATATGATCCAATTAGATTAGCATTGTTGAGAGATTGCACTAGCGAAAGTACGGACCCTAGGCCTTGTTTTCAAGCATTGCAATACCGTTTGTGCTCCGTTTTATCACTTGCTACCTTACTGTTTTTATTTATTCAGATTATAAAAATATATTTCTACCATCCATATTACACTTTTATCACCATCTCTTCGCCGAACTAGTGCACCTATACAATTTGCCATTGTATTGGGTGTGTTGGGGACACAAGAGACTTTTTGTTATTTGGTTGCAGGGTTGTTTGAGAGAGACCATCTTCATCCTACGCCTCCCACGGATTGATAAACCTTAGGTCATCCACTTGAGGGAAAATTGCTACTGTCCTATAAAACTCTGCGCTTGGAGGCCCAATACGAGTCTACAAGAATAAAGTTGCGTAGTAGACATCAAGCTCTTTTCTGGCGTCGTTGCCGGGGAGGTGAGTGCTTGAAGGTATATCTTTAGATCTTGCAATTGAATCTTTTAGTTTCTTGTTTTATCACTAGTTTGGTTTATAAAAAGAAAACTACAAAAAAATGGAATTGAGGTTGCATCATATTGTTCATATTTATAATGTCTTTCGTGAAAATGATGGAAAGGAAAATTGTGCTTAATTAATAGAGGAAGAATTCTATAAAATGTTTGACAATAAATATTTCAATGATGGGCATGATTGCAATGTTTCTAGTATGAATTCTTTGAATATCCATGATGCTAATGATATGCAAAGCTACAAGCTTGGGGATGCTATGTTTGATGAAAATGATATTTTTAGTCCACCAAGTTTTGATGAGAAAATTTACTATGATAAAAGCATGCCTCCTATTTATGATGATTATGGTGATGACATGTATGCTATAAAGAATAATGATAACCATGAAACTTGTCATCATGATTTTAATTTTCAATCACATGATAGTTATTTTGTTGAGTTTGCTCCCGCTACTATGAATGAGAAGAAATTTTCTTATGTGGAGAGTAATAAAATTTCTATGCTTGTGGATCATGAAAAGAATGCTTTATGTGATGGTTATATTGATGGATCTATTCATGATACTACTGAAAATTATTATGAGAGAGGAACTTATGATTCATGATGCTCTCTTTATGTTTCAATCCTTATCTTTTATGCGAGCATCATTGAACTCATCATGCCTAGCTAAAAGGCATTAAAGAAAAGCGCTTGTTGGGAGACAACCCAACGCTTTTACCTACTGTTTTTGTGTGTTCACATGGTTATGCTACTGTAGTAATCATGTTTTATTGCTTTTATTTCAATAAAGTACCAAGTAAAGCCTTTGGGATAGTGTGGATGATAGTTGACTTGATTCTGTGCAAAAACAGAAACTTTTGCGTCTAGTAACAGAATTGTTTAAATTCACTGGAGAATCGAAAAACTCTGAATTTTTTACAGTTGACGGGCAAACAAATTTTCTACGTTTTCCTAATTTTTACGAATTTTTTGATGCACATAAATATGACCTTAATTCAGATTTTTACGTACTGTCCTGTTTTTGACAGATTCTGTTTGCAATGCATAGTTTGCTTGTTTTATGGTTTCTATGGCTTATATTGCTTAATATAAATTGTGGAAATTGTAGAGTAAAGTAGGAATTGTGTGATAACAATTATGAATCTTGTCTTGATTTGTCTTTATCATACTAACCTATCTTACGAAGTTCCGTTAAGTTTTGTGTGATTGAAGTTTTCAAGTTTTGGGTGAGATATCGATATGAGGAGAATAAGGAGTGAAAAGACCCTAAGCTTGGGGATGCCCAAGGCACCCCTAAGGTAATATTCAAGGAAGATCCAAGCAACTAAACTTGGGGATGATCCGGAAGGCATCCTCTCTTTCGTCTCCGACATTATCGGTAACCTCACTTGGAGCTATAATTTTATTCGTCACATGATATGTGTTTTGCTTGGAGCGTCAATTTATTTTATTTGTATTTGCTTGATGCTATTTATAATAATGTTTTGCATCTTTCATTTCAATAAAAATGTCAAGGATAGTCTTTACCATGCTTATTTTGCAAGTCTATGAGTTGCTGTTTCAAAACAGAAAGTTTATCGCTGTTGCAAAAATTCTCTAGAAAAGTCAGAGTGTGATAAAATGTTGAATTTTTTTTGCATAGTAAGCTATAATAAATTTTCTACAGTGTGGTAATTTTTCAGAATTTTTGGAGTTAGGTAAGTATGAGTAATATTGCACTCTTTACAGACTGTTCTGTTTAGACAGATTGCTGTTATGTTTGCATATGTTTGCTTGTTTAATGATTCTATTTGAGGATAGGAGTATTAAATATGCAGAGGCATTTAGTATGCAATGTTAAATTATAATTTTAGTGATTTTCTACAGTAGAGAATGATAAGGTGTTGCATTGATTTATACTAACGTATCTCACGAGTTCTTGTTGAGTTTTGTGTGTATGAAGTTTTTAAGAATTAGGGAAACCGTGTTATAAGAAGAATGAAGAAGACACAAGAGCTCAAGCTTGGGGATGCCCAAGGCATCCCAAGTTAACATTCCAAGAAGTATCAAGCATCTAAGCTTGGGGATGCCCCGGTAGGCATCCCACCTTTCTTCATCAACAATTATCGGTTAGCCTCGGTTGAGCCTAAGTTTTTGCTTCTTCACATGATGTGTGCTATTCTTAGAATTTCATTTTATTTTGTTTTGCTTTCTATTTTAATAAAATACTTAGATCTAAAACTTTTAAATAAGAGAGAGTCCTCAAATAGCTACCCATTTACTTAACTACTCGCTTGATCTTCACTTATATCTTTTTGGAGTAGTTTGTTATTCACTCTTATGCTTCACTTATATCCTATGAGTAAATTGTTGAATGAATTGAATATCATGAAGTTTAAATTATATGTTTATATCATGCCTAGTAGTAGCTTCACATTGGGTTTAGAAAGTGAAATCTTTTGAAGCTTGACAATCACAATATTGGTCATACAAGCAATTCATGAATGATTAGTATAAGGAAGAGAACTTTCACATGAAAATATATTATCTTGGACATCTTCTATGATTGTGAATACCCATTAATTATTTTCAAACTTGAGCAAATTAGTTGAAGTTGGACAAGGAAGACTACGTAATGAGTTATGGTTGTGTATATTTTTTTTTGCATAGAAGTTATATTATTATGGATCCTCCAACATGTGGTGTTTGCTTAGGATCTTTTGCTAGCCAAAAATTCGTACTAAGTAGAGATACTACTTGTGCATCCAAAAACCCTTAAACCCAGTTTCTTGCCATGAGTGTCCACCATACCTACCTATGGATTGAATAAGATCCATCAAGTAAGTTGTCATCGGTGCATAAAGCAATAAAAATTGCTCCTAAATATGTTTGATCTTTTATTGTAAGGGAAAATTAAGCGTTGTACGAACTTGTGATGGCAAAGTAATAAAAGCGATGGACTGCATAATAAAGGTTGCTATCATAAGGGGCAATATAACGTGACATTCCTTTGCATTAAGAGCTTGGGCATCCAAATAAAAAGCGCATGACAACCTTTGCTTCCCTCTGCGAAGGGCCTATCTTTTACTTTTCAGTATTTACTTTTATGCAAAGAGTCAATAGTATGAAATCTCATTTCAACATCAACTATTCTCTAGTTGGCAAGCATCATGTGGTGGGGAAAGATCTAGGCACATATGACCAGTCAAATATATTTGATCATGATTTATTATTGTTGACAATTATCTCTATGATAAATGAGTTGGGAGGCGAAATATTAAGCCCCATATTTTTCTCTGTGTTCGATGGATGCCATTTGTTCTAAGAATATGCTTTGAGTACTAGCAATCATAGAAGACTATATGGTGATTGAGTATGTGGAGCTCTTACTTAGATTTTGTTGAATAAGTTGAATTGCAATTGTTTGGTGACTGAGAACATAGGTTGTTGAGTTTCAAGAGAATTCATTGTTTGAACCTTAACATGTGAATTGGTTGCTACTTTAACATGAGAAGTTTTATGAGAAAAAATTGCTGTTATGATGCTAGGAAAAGTGATTAAAATTATCATTGATCAAACTTATGCACTTTGCTAGCATTCACACTTCATAAATAATTTCTTTTATCATTTACCTACTCGAGGACGAGTATGAATTAAGCTTGGGGATGCTGATACGTCTCCGACGTATCTATAATTTATGAAGTATTCATGCTGTTATATTATCATTCTTAGATGTTTTACAATCATTTCATAGCAACTTTATATCATTTGTTGGGACTAAGCTATTGACATAGTGCCCAGTGCCAGTTACTGTTTTTTTGCTTGTTTTTTACATCGCAGAAAATCAATACCAAACGGAGTCCAAATGCGGCGAAATTTTTTGGAGAAATTTTTTGGACCAGAAGACCCAGGATGGGCCAAAGAAGTACCAGAGGGGTGCCCTGAGGGGAGCACAACCCACCTGGGCGCGCCCTGGTGGGTTGTGCCCACCTCGGTGGCCTCCCGCACCGCTTCTTCGCCCTATAAATTGCCAAATATTCCAAAAACCCTCGGGGTAACCCTAGATCAGAAGTTCCGCCGCCGCAAGCCTCTGTAGCCACGAAAAACCAATCTAGACCCTGTTCCGGCACCCTGCCGGAGGGGGAAATCATCACCGGTGGCCATCTTCATCATCCCAGCGGCCACCATGATGAGGAGGGAGTAGTCCACCCTCGGGGCTGAGGGTTTGTACCAGTAGCTATGTGTTTAATCTCGCTCTCTCTCATGTTCTTGAGATGGCACGATCTTGATGTATCGCGGGCTTTGTTAATATAGTTGGATCATATGGTGTTTTCCCCTCTCTATCTTGTTGTGATGAATTGAGTTTTCCCTTTGAGATTTTGTTTTATCGGATTGAATACTTTTATGGATTTGAGAGCACTTGATCTATGTCTTCGCACTCAACTCGTGGATTTCCGAGGTGACATTGGGGTAATCTATGCATAGGGGTTGATGCATGTTCTTGTCTTTGTTTCTCCGGTAGAAATCTTTGGGCACTCTTTGAGGTTCTTTGTGTTGGATCGAGTATTATGAATCTGAAATTTTTTGATGCATATCGCATAATCAACTCACGAATACTCGTGGTGACATTGGAATATTTAGGTGACATTAGAGTTGGTTGATGTGTATCATATGGTGTTATTTTAGTATGAACTCTTGGTTAGATCGATCGGAAAGAATAGCTTGGTGTTATTTTAGTACGAACTCTAGGATAGATTGATCGAAAAGAATAGCTTTGAGGTGGTTTCGTACCCTACAAACAATTTCTTCTTATGTTCTCCGCTAGATAAGAACTTTGGAATTATTCTTCATCGCACGTTGAGGGAAGGTTATATGATCCAACTAGATTAGCATTGTTGAGAGATTGCACTAGCGAAAGTACGGACCCTAGGCCTTGTTTTCAAGCATTGCAATCCCGTTTGTGCTCCGTTTTATCACTTGCTACCTTGCTGTTTTTATTTATTCAGATTATAAAAATATATTTCTACCATCCATATTACACTTTTATCACCATCTCTTCGCCGAACTAGTGCACCTATACAATTTACCATTGTATTGGGTGTGTTGGGGACACAAGAGACTTTTTGTTATTTGGTTGCAGGGTTATTTGAGAGAGATCATCTTCATCCTACGCCTCCCACGGATTGATAAAACTTAGGTCATCCACTTGAGGGAAAATTGCTACTGTCCTACAAAACTCTGCGCTTGGCGGCCCAACACGAGTCTACAAGAATAAAGTTGCGTAGTAGACATCATGGTCCAAATTTTTTGGACGGATAAGCCCCTGACCATTCGCATCTTTGTGACATGCGTCACACATGCATTTTCACACTTATCCCCGTGGGTGAAGAGTGGGATAGAGTCACCGTGGCAACCGCCAAAAAGAAACTTTTGAAAATTTTAAAATATGTTCACAATTTCTTCAACTGTCAAGGACATAGTGAAGACTTTGAACAGTGTCAAGTAGAACGCACATGAAGAATTTGTGAACAGAGTGGGTTGAGTTTAGCATAGAGGGGAGTGGGTCCAATCACATCCACATAGATGAAGAAATCAACTTGAAGAATTAGCAATATGTGGATGCTGTTGAGGACATGAAAAACTCAAATGTATAATACATACGTACATACATACATACTAGCAAAACGGCCCGTGCGTTGCAACGGGAGGAGAAAAAAATCATAATATTCAATGTCTATGACCACATTTTACTGATTTCAGCGTACTATGTACAATAATTCTGCTGTGGTGAGTCATAACAAAAATTGATTGTGAAATTGGCAAGAGATAAGAAAGATAACAACAGTTGGACTTTGTACATTGTACAGTTTGACTACGTAGCTAGCTAGCAAAGCTAGCCGTATCGAGTTGCCGTCTACCGGAAGTTCCCAGGCTCATGAGATGTCACTCAAGGATAAGGAAGAACTCCACAACAAGTCAAGTGGTGCTTACAAAGCCTCATGTGATGCTCCTACAACATCAAGTGAGAAACAAGTCTTCAATGAAGAATTGAGCTTAATGGTGAAGAACTTTAACAAATTCTACAAGAATAGAAGCAAAGAGAGAAGTTCTAAGTCAAGGTCCTACAATGACAAAAGATCTTCTAGTCGTGATCGCAATTGCTACAATTATGGAAGACTCGGACACTACTCCAATGAGTGTATGGCTCCCTACAAGAGAAGAGAAGATTCACCTAAAAGGAGAAGTAAAAGAGATGAATCACCACCAAGAGAGAGAAGGAGTAGAGATGATCGTTATGAACGAAGACCCTCTCGTAAAAGAAAGGATTCGGAAAGGAAGGACAAGTCATCAAAGAGCTACACAAGACGAAGACAGCAAGCTCATGTTGGTGAATGGGTATCCGGTTCCGACTCCGACAACTACTCCGAGAGAAGTTATCACTCCGACTCCGAATATACTCAAGATGAAGGTGTTGCCGGTCTTGCACTTGTGTTATCCAACTCCTAAGACATATTTGACTCACCAAATGAAGGAATTGGAAGATGCTTCATGGCTAAAGGCCCTAAGGTATCACATCCCGAGTATGTTGATTTAAATAGTGATGAAGATGATTTGCTAGGTGATGATGATTTACTTGTTGACAACACTAGTGATGAAAACTATGATGAAATTACTATTAATCATGCTAATCAAGATGAAATGAATGACAATGATAAGAAGGAGATTGAGCGTCTAACTAAAGAACTAAACACTCTTAAGTTAGCTCATGAAACTACTTTAGAGGATCATCGAGAGCTTTTAAAGACTCATGAGAAGTTACGCTTCGAGAAGCTCAATTTAGAGCAAGAGCATGGGTTCTTAAAAGCAATCAATGATGATCTTCGAAAGAAGAGTTCTTCTTACATTGCCAAGCATTTACTCTTGTCTACTTATATGTCACAAGTAAAATCTAGCAACAAGAACAAGAAAGATTCTTCTTCTAGTAGTAACAATAACAATGTTAAATCCAATATTGTTGCTTCTAGTAGTTCTCTTGATTCCACTAATGATTATCTTAGCCAAGTTACACTTGAGCAAGAAAATAGCTTATTGAAGGGAATTATAGAGAAAGGTGTTTGCAAGAGCCTTGCCAGAAGTAAGCAATTTGAGGAAATTGTACGCAAGCAAGGAAGGCACCGGAAGAATCAAGGTGTTGGTTTTGAACGAAAGTTCAATGCCAATGGAGTTGAGTGGGAAGAAGATCAATACCCCAAGACGAAGTTTGTTCCTCAACAAGAGAAGTATGACCCCACTTCTTTCAAGGGAATACAAGCTCAAGATGATCTTCCACCACAAGACCACAGGCTAAAAGGCAAGGACAAGCTTCAAGAAGATATTGACTCATTTGAAGAAGCTCCTAAGGCCTTGGTTAAGTGGGTTCCCAAGACTACATCAAGTTCCACTACATCAAGTACGACTACAACTCCAAGGATTCCCATCAAGTTGATGTGGGTCCCAAAGAAGAAGAACTAGAGAGTTCTTGAGGGTGACTCCGCCAACATACTTCACTCATATTCATTTTGGCAACGACAAGTGCAATCAACTCCCATATCTTGCACTAGTTCAAGGAGTCACAAACCCTCTTGTTGGTAAGACAAGGGACAAGGTAACCTAATGCTTTCATGGACATCATCATATGTGTGTTTCACTCTATGTATATGGATATTCTTGTGTGTTCCTTGTGGGACTAACCCATGTAGGTATTGAAAGTGCAACTCACTCCAATGGATTGCTCCAAATGATCTACATCAACATTGAGCATCCACATCTTCAACACCTACATGAAGTCATCATCAACAAAACCCAAGGTTAGTTCATCCCTCTAAGGGGGGATATCACATCTAGGGGGAGCTTTGCTCTAAGAATTGAGCTAAATCAACTCAAATGGTGTGAACACAACAATGCTTTATGTAAAAGTGGTAACCCCACTTGTGCTTAAACGATGAGTATGACCTATGATCAAATGTTCTCATTTGACTCCTAAGCCAATATACTCATATATAGATGACCTAGTCATCGCCATTGCTTGATAGATGCTAGAGTGTTTGTGCATGCTTTGCCACATGTTTTATTTGCTATCTTATTGTGTGAGCATGTTGGTTGCATAATTTTCTCCATTCGAGGACATCCATTTGTTGCTTTGGTTGTTTGGTTTTTCTTTTGCCAAATGGATGGACAAGAATGCCTAAGTACTCCCTCTAGCTATCTATGCTTTTCTCGTATCAAACTCTATTCATGCTACATCACAAAGTTTGAACAAGTCAAATTCGGACCCTCCGGGTGAGGAGCACTCGGAACCACTGATCCGTCAAGGGCTTAACCTCCAAAAACTCTTAATTCTCTTTGGTCAGACCAACTCACTCTAATTCAGTCTCACCAAAATCATTAAGTTGATCTAGGTTTTCATCTCGGTGCAACCGATTTGAACAATTCGGTCACACCGAGTTGCAGCAACTGCTAGCAGTTTTGCATCTCGGTGCCACCGAGTCGTTCCACTCGGTCACACCGACAGTGACTAGGTATATATACCGCGTATTGAAAATTTGGAAATTCCTCCAAACACTCGACCTCACCTCCCAGCTCTGCCGCCCCCTTGGTCTCCGGATCGTCGCCGTCGTCGCCAGTGACCCCCTGCTGCTGGTCTCCGCTACCATTAATGGGATTCTCACCGCCATTGCCGCTGTAGCAAGTTCGTCACCAAGTTAGGGTACGGACTTGACCTCTTTGTGCGTTCTATTATTCTGATTCTTGCACAAAGATCATTGCCATTGTTCTTCACACGTATGAGACAAATCTATCCACCAAAAGAATCCATTAGAATAGATTTGATGCAAAAACTTAGGGTTAGGTTTCCGCCGAACTCATCTCGGACTGACCGATCTGAGGATCTCGGTCTCACCGATTTGGCCCTAGCCATTGCACAAGTACAACTCGGTCTGACCGAAGTGTACTAATCGGTGCCACCGAAATCACTTACTCTGTGAAACCCTAGCATCTCGGAGTCACCGAACTGCATTTCGGTCTGACCGAAACTGTGTGTTTAGACTCTGTTTGTGCTTCGGTGTCATCGAGTTTGTCAAATAGGTAGCTTCGAAATGCTTTCTGTAGAAAACTAAAATTAAGTTTTTGACTCAATATTTTTGCAAAATAGCTGTACTTTGTGATGCTCATCCACTCTATCTATACCCAACTATTCACAGGGTCAATTTCAGCTATGTCAGAGAGCAGTGATAGTCAGAACAAGTCTGAAGAGCAGGTCAACCTTAGTGAGGGCACTAGTCCCTCAAGCAGTTATGATGAGGGGAGCAGAAGCACTCCCAGCAATTTGCCAAAGGCAGCAACTAGGCAAAGGAAGAAGAAAACTTCTGAATCTGAGGATGAGGACTTTGTCATTGAGGAGGAGGTGACCTCCAAGAAGAAGATACTCAAGAAAGAGTATGCTGCTCCTACTGCTGCTATCACAAAACCTGGAATGAAGAAGAAGGCTCCTGCTAAGAGAGCTCCAATGTCAAAAGCCAGAGCCTCAACTCAAGAAACCATGGAATTCACTCTTGAACCAAGAGAGGAAGAGGCTGCTGGAGGAAAGAAGAGGAAGGAGAGAGTCAAAAAGACTATTGCCAGAGTGATTGGCAGATCTTCTATGATGAGAGAGTCTGATGAGGAAGAAGATGAGGAGGAGGAAGAGCCTGCTGCACCACCTACAAAAACTCAGAAGCTTATGGGGGATGCCATAAGGACTGGGGCTGCTCCATCTAAGCCCAAGTCTGCCCCAAGCCTTCATCTCAAGCTCAAGCCCCCAAACCATCTGCACCCAAGAGATCAACGAGGAACATATCTGCTGCTGAGAAGCACAAGGCCCCAGTGCCTGAGGTTCAAGAAGAAGAAGAAGAGCAACAAGTTCTCAGAAAACTGAAGCCCAAGATTTCAGATCATAGTGATGATCATCCCGTGGCAGAAAATATGAAGCTGAGAAAGGATGCAGGTCTGAGACTCTGGAGACAGACTGATCCCTATGCCACTAGGAGGAGAACTGCTGTAGACTATCGTTTCCACACCAAGGAACAATAGGATTTCTATGAGACAGTCTTGTTAGACAAGAAGCCCATTGTCTGTGACATGAAGTGGGTTGATTGGAAATTCATTGATGACAATGAGGACTACTTCCCAGGTGTGCATGAGAGCTTCAAGATGAATGAAGTGGACAAGTTTGTTGGTCAGAAGTTGACCAAGTGGAACGATGAGATGATCATGCAATTCTACTCCACTTCTCACTTCTACCCTGATGGAAGGATTGTCTGGATGATTGAAGGTACAAGGTATCAATCAACAATCTCTGAATGGGCCAAGTTGATCAATGCCCCAGAGGAAGAGGATAATTACACTGATGTATATGCCAAGCCTAGGAAGGACCACAACTCCATGGCTAACATGTACAAGGAAATTCCTAATGATGCTCTGGAGACACACAAGTTTGGATCCATCTACTTCCTGCTGGCTGGCTTGACCACTATCAACACTATCTTGAGGCACACCCTTTTGCCTAAGTCAGGAGATCATAGGATGATCCATGGTCACTCAATCAACTTGCTCCACATGTTTGATGTACCTCAGAAGTTCAAGGTGATGAGCCTGATTGTTGAAACAGTGAAGAGAACAGCTGCTGATCAGAAGAGATCATGTGGATATGCCCCTCACATACAAATGTTGATCAATTCCAAGATGGGAACCGGGACATATCTTCTTGATAAAGAGCATCTTCCCCTGAGGCCAGATTTTGAGGACAACGAGGTTGTCATGGATGCATCCCATCCAAATTGTGCAGAAGCTCATGAGAAGAGAGAGAGAGCAAAGGCTGCAAAAGCAGCAAAGGCAGCCAGTGCACCAGATGCTTCTACAGTGATGCTCAAGACCAAGCAGGATCAACTCAGTTATCTGCTTGAGGCTACAGTGAGAATTGAGAAGGGCTTGGCCACCCTGACTCAAAATCAAGAGAGTCTTGAGAGGATCACTAAGACAAAATTTCATGATCTAGATGTGAAGGTCACAGAGATACAGACAACTGTGGAGAAGCTCCAGGAAGAAGTTGAGGACAGGAATGATAGACCTACCACAAATACTTTTCAGAGAGTGCCAAGGGCACAAAGGTCTTCAGCAGTGCCAGTTGTCAGTGACACCAGGACTTCTATTTCAGCACCTGCAGCAACTACCACGATTGCACCTCCAGTTTCAACTTCTCTAGCTCCACAGACCTCAGCCAAAGCATTTGCAGGCAGACTCCTCTCCACGCCATCTACGCACACCAGAGCAACCAGCCAGAAGACCCCTTCAGCAGCTCCCGGAGATCGTGCCTAGAGTGCCGCATAGCACTATATGTTTTCAAGCTTTTTGGTAACTTGTTACCAAAGGGGGAGAAAGTGTATAGATCATTAGGCTTCGAGAGAGAGAGAGTGTGTTTTGCCTTTTATTGGTTTTATTTGCCTCCTCTCTTGCTACTTTGATCATTTGCTTGTTTGATTCCTGTGCTACTATGTTTATTATGCTCGTGAGATACTCTTGTGATCATACTATGCCTTAATGTGTGCTTGCATGATGATATCTATGATATTTGTGTATGATCAATCATGTTTACCCTTGGTGATGAGTGCATGTTATTTAACTCTTATCATTTTGAGAGCTCCACCAAGATGTATGTGACATGGAAGAGTGACCCATGATCCTAATAGATTGTGCATTTGCATTCAAACGCAAATTTTAAATAGTGCAAAAATTTAGGGGGAGCTCTTGCTTATCACATACTTCTCAAAGCGACGATGTATTTCATTCATATTATCATTTGTCTAAGCTTTGATCTATATGTTGTCATCAATTACCAAAGAGGGGGGGATTGAAAGTGCAACTAATCCCCGGGTGGTTTTGGTAATTCATAACAACATATAGCTCATTGGACTAATATCCATTCAAGTTAAATATTTCAGAAAGTTCAGTGATTGGCATGGCATGGACTAGAGATGTGGACCCCTCAAAGTGCTAAGGACAAAGATTGGAAAAAGCTAAGACTCTTCATTTCTATTTTTAGTGATCCAAGATCACATTGAGTCCATAGGAAAGCCAATACTATTAAAAGGGGATGAGGTGTTGCTTAATGGTCTACTTGCTCAAAGTGCTTAGTGATATTGCTCAAAAACCCTCAACCACTTTGTCATTTCCACATATGTCAAAAACTTCCAAGTCAAACTCGGCCCCACCGATTTGATCTATCCGGCGCCACCGAGTTCAGTTGACATAGCCACTGCCAGAAACCCTAGACGATTTGGTCACACCGATATAGATCTCGGTCTCACCGAGATGGCCCTGCAAACTCTCTGTTTCCCTTTGTAACAATTCGGTCTCACCGAAATGAGCAATCGGTCCCACCGAGTTTGCTTGACCAACTCTCTGTTTGCTTGTTGCTGAAATCGGTCTCACCGAGTTCAAGTAATCGGTCACACCGAGATGAGGTTTTGCCCTAGCCCTTGCACATTGGTCCCACCGAGTTGTTCCAGTCGGTCCCACCGAGATTCCTAATGTTCACATTTTGAACTGAATCGGTCTCACCGAGTTCTTCTATTCGGTCTGACCGAGTTGGGTCAAATGTGTGTAATGGTTGGGTTTTGTGTGGAGGCTATATATACCCCTCCACCCCCTTCTCCATATGAGAGAGAGAGCCATCAGAATGTGCCTACACTTCCAGCCAACATTTTCTGATAGAGAACCACCTACTCATGTGTTAAGATCAAGATATTCCAATCCAACCACAAGAATCTTGATTTCTAGCCTTCCCCAAGTTGCTTTCCACTCAAATCATCCTTCCACCATATCCAAATCTGTGAGAGAGAGTTGATTGTTGGGGAGACTATCATTTGAAGCACAAGAGCAAGGAGTTCATCATCAACACAACATCTATTACCTTTTGGAGAGTGGTGTCTCCTAGATTGGTTAGGTGTCACTTGGGAGCCTCCGACAAGATTGTGGAGTTGAACCAAGAAGTTTGTAAGGGCAAGGAGATCGCCTACTTCGTGAAGATCTACCCGAGTGAGGCAAGTCCTTCGTGGGCTATGGCCATGGTGGGATAGACAAGGTTGCTTCTTCATGGACCCTTCGTGGGTGGAGCCCTCCGTGGACTCGCGCAACCGTTACCCTTCGTGGGTTGAAGTCTCCATCAACGTGGATGTACGATAGCACCACCTATCGGAACCACACCAAAAATCTCTGTGTCTACATTGCGTTTGCCTTCTCCAAACCCTTCCCTTTACCTTCATATGCAATGTTTTACTTTCCGCTGCTACACTCTTAGAATTGCATGTGTAGGTTGATTGCTTGACTTGTACTAGTTGCTAAAATCTGCCAACACTTAAAATTGGGAAAAGGCTAGATTTTTATTTGGTCAAGTAGTCTAATCACCCCCCTCTAGACCTACTTTCGATCCTACAAACTTCACACCTTACAATACAGGCAAGAACTCCTTCTTTGGCTGATCCATTTTGAACTCCTTCAAAAATATTGTCAAGGTATGTACTCATTGAAAGTCTTATCAAGCGTCTTGATCTATCTCTATAGATCTTGACACCCAATATGTAAGCAGCTTCACCGAGGTCTTTCATTGAAAAATGCTTATTCAAGTATCCTTTTATGCTATCCAGAAATTATATATCATTTCCAATCAACAATATGTCATCCACATATAATATCAGAAATGCTATAGAGCTCCCACTCACTTTCTTTTAAATACAGGCTTCACCGAAAGTCTGTATAAAACCATATGCTTTGATCACCTCATCAAAGCATATATTCCAACTCCGAGATGCTTGCACCAGTCCATAGATGGATCGCTGGAGCTTGCACACTTTGTTAGCACCTTTAGGATTGACAAAACCTTCTGGTTGCATCATATACAACTCTTCTTTAAGATATCCATTAAGGAATGCAGTTTTGATGTCCATTTGCCAGATTTCATAATCATAAAATGTGGCAATTGCTAACATGATTCGGACAGACTTAAGCATCGCTACGGGTGAGAAAGTCTCATCATAGTCAACCCCTTGAACTTGTCGAAAACCGTTCGCAACAAGTCGAGCTTTGTAGACAGTAACATTACCATCAACGTCAGTCTTCTTCTTGAAGATCCATTTATTCTCTATGGCTTGCTGATCATTGGGCAAATCCACCAAAGTCCATACTTTGTTCTCATACATGGATCCTATCTCAGATTTCATGGCCTCAAGCCATCTATCGGAATCTAGGCTCATCATAGCTTCTTCATAGTTCGTAGGTTCGCCTTGGTCTAATAACATGACTTCCAGGACAGGATTACCGTACCACTCTGGTGCGGATCGTGTTCTGGTTGACCTACGAAGTTCAGTAGTAACTTGATCTGAAGTTTCATGATCATCATCATTAACTTCCTCTCTAGTTGGTGTAGGCATCACGGGAACGGTTTTCTATGATGAGCTACTTTCCAATTCGAGAGAAGGTACAATTACCTCATCAAGTTCTACTTTCCTCCCACTCACTTCTTTTGAGAGAAACTCCTTCTCTAGAAAGGATCCAAACTTAGCAACAAAGATCTTGCCCTCGGATCTGTGGTAGAAGGTG
Source organism: Thinopyrum elongatum (assembly GCA_011799875.1). Lineage (NCBI taxonomy): Eukaryota > Viridiplantae > Streptophyta > Magnoliopsida > Poales > Poaceae > Thinopyrum > Thinopyrum elongatum. Next base: position 356,213,105 of record CM022302.1, on the reverse strand, counting down.
TACCCAATAGTTTCCTTAGGGTATCCTATGAAGATGCACTTCTCCAATTTGGGTTCGAGCTTATCTGGCTGAAGCCTTTTGACATAAGCATCGCATCCCCAAACTTTAAGGAATGATAACTTAGGTTTCTTGCCAAACCATAGTTCATACGGTGTCATCTCAACGGATTTAGACGGTGCCCTATTTAACATGAATGCGGCTGTCTCTAATGCATAACCCCAAAACGATAGTGGTAAATCGGTAAGAGACATCATAGAATGGACCATATCCAATAAAGTACGGTTACGACGTTCGGACACACCATTACGCTGTGGTGTTCCAGGTGGTGTGAGTTGTGAAACAATTCCACATTGTTTTAAATGAAGGCCAAATTCGTAACTCAAATATTCTCCTCCGCGATCAGATCGTAGAAACTTTATTTTCTTGTTACGATGATTCTCCACTTCACTCTGAAATTCTTTGAACTTTTCAAATGTTTCAGACTTGTGTTTCATCAAGTAGATATACCCATACCTACTCAAATCATCTGTGAAGGTCAGAAAATAACGATACCCGCAAAGTGCCTCAACACTCATCGGACCGCATACATCGGTATGTATTATTTCCAATAAGTCATTAGCTCGCTCCATTGTTCCGAAGAACGAAGTTTTAGTCATCTTGCCCATGAGGCATGGTTAGCAAGTATCAAATGATTCATGATCAAGTGATTCCAAAAGTCCATCTGCATGGAGTTTCTTCATGCGCTTTACACCAATATGACCTAAATGGCAGTGCCACAAATATGTTGCACTATCATTATCAACTTTGCATCTTTTGGCATCAATATTATGAATATGTGTATCACTATGATCGAGATTCAATAAACCATTCACATTGGGTGCATGACCATAGAAGGTTTTATTCATGTAAACAGAACAACAATTATTCTCTGACTTAAATGAATAACCGTATTGCAATAAACATGATCCAATCATATTCATGCGCAACACAAATAACATTTATTTAGGTTCAACACTAATCCCAAAGGTAGAAGGAGTGTGCGATGGTGATCGTATCAACCTTGGAATCACTTCCAACACACATCGTCACCTCGCCCTTAACTAGTCTCTGTTCATTCTGCAACTCCTGTTTCGAGTTACTATTCTTAGCAACTGAACTGGTATCAAATACCCAGGGGTTACTACAAACACTAGTAAAGTACACATCAATAACATGTATATCAAATATACCTTTGTTCACTTTATCATCCTTCTTATCCGCCAAGTATTTGGGGCAGTTCCGCTTCTAGTGACCATTCCCTTTGTAGTATAAGCACTCAGTTTCAGGCTTAGGTCCAGCTTTGGGCTTCTTCACGGGAGTGGCAACTTGCTTGCCATTCTTATTGAAGTTCCCTTTCTTTCCCTTGCCCTTTTCTTGAAACTAGTGGTCTTGTTAACCATCAACACTTGATGCTCTTTCTTGATTTCTACCTTCATCGATTTCAACATCGCGAAGAGCTCGGGAATCATTTTCGTCATCCCTTGCATATTATAGTTCATCACGAAGTTCTAGTAGCTTGGTGATAGTGACTAGAGAACTCTGTTAATCACTATCTTATCTGGAAGATTAACTCCCACTTGATTCAAGTGATTGTAGTACCCAGACATTCTGAGCACATGCTCACTGGCTGAGCTATTCTCCTCCATCTTGTAGGCAAAGTACTTGTCAGAGGTCTCATACCTCTTGACACGGGCATGATTCTGAAATACCAATTTCAGCTCTTGGAACATCTCATATGCTTCGTGGTGTTCAAAACATTTTTGAAGTCCCGGTTCTAAGTAGTAAAGCATGGCGCACTAAACTATCAAGTAGTCATCATATCGAGCTTGCCAAACGTTCATAACGTTTGCATCTACTCCTGCAATAGGTCTGTCACCTAGCGGTGCATCAAGGACATAATTCTTCTATGCAACAATGAGGATAATCCTCAGATCACGGACCTAGTCCGCATCATTGCTACCATCATCTTTCAACTTAGTTTTCTCTAGGAACATATCAAAAATAGTGAAGCTATATCGCGAGCTATTGATCTACAACATAAATTTGCAAATACTATCAGGACTAAGTTCATGATAAATTAAGTTCAATTAATCAAATTACTAATGAACTCCCACTTAAATTAACATCCCTCAAGTTATCTAAGTGATACATGATCCAAATCAACTAAACCATGTCCGATCATCACGTGAGATGGAGTAGTCTTCAATGGTGAACATCTTCATGTTGATCATATCTACTATATGACTCATGTTCGACCTTTCGGTCTCCAGTGTTTCGAGACCATGTCTGTACATGCTAGGCTCGTCAAGTTTAACCCAAGTATTCTGCATGTGCAAAACTGTCTTACACCCGTTGTATGTGAACGTACAGTCTATCACACCCGATCATCACGTGGTGTCTCGAAACGATGAACTTTCGCAACGGTGCATACTCGGGGAGAACACTTATATCTTGAAATTTAGTGAAGGGATCATCTTATAATGCTACCGCCGTTCTAAGCAAAATAAGATGTATAAAGGGTAAACATCACATGCAATCAAAATATGTGACATGATATGGCCATCATCATCTTGTGCTTTTGATCTCCATCTCCAAAGCATCATCATGATCTCCATCGTCACCGGCTCGACACCTTGATCTCCATCGTTGCATCGTGGTCGTCTCGCCAACTATTGCTTCTATAACTATTGCTAACACATAGCGATAAAGTAAAACAATTACATGGCGATTGCATTTCATACAATAAAGAGACAACCATAAGGCTCCTGCCGGTTGCCGATAACTTATAAAACATGATCATCTCATACAATAACGTGTATCACATCATGTCTTGACCATATCACATCACAACATGCCCTGCAAAAACAAGTTAGACATCCTCTAATTTGTTGTTGCAAGTTTTACGTGGCTGCTATGGGCTTCTAGCAAGAACCTTTCTTACCTACAGCAAAAACCACAACGGTGAATTATCAAGTTTGTTGTTTTAACCTTCTTCAAGGACCGACCGCAGTCAAATTCGATTCAACTAAAGTAGGAGAAACAGACACCCGCCAGCCACCTTCATGCAAAACTAGTTGCATGTCAGTCGGTGGAACCGGTCTCATGTACGTGGACATGTAAGGTTGGTCCGGGCCGCTTCATTCCACAATGCCATCGAATCAAAATAATACGTTGGTGGTAAGCAGTATGAATATCACCGCCCACAACTTCTTTGTGTTCTACTCGTGCATATCATCTACGCATAGACCTGGCCCTGATACCACTGTTGGGAAACATTGCATGGAAAAAATAAATCTACGCACACGCAATGATCTATCCATGGAGATGCATTGCAACGCTCGTAGACCGTAAGCGGAAGCGTTTAGTAACGCGGTTGATGTAGTCGAACTTCTTCGCGCTCCAACCGATCAAGTACCGAACGTACGGCACCTCCGAGTTCTGCACACGTTCAGCTCGGTGACGTCCTCACCTTCTTGATCCAACAAGATGGGCGAAGTAGTGGATGAGTTTCGGCAGCACGATGGCGTGGTGATGGTGATGGTGAAGTGATCTCCGCAGGGCTTCGCCTAAGCACTACGAAAATATGACCGGGGTAGTAAACGGTGGAGGGGGGCGCCGCACACGGCTAAGACAATTGTCTGTTCTTTGCTAGGCGCCCCCTCCCACATATATATAGGTGGGAGGGAGGATCAGCCAAAGGAGGCGCCCAAGTAGGAGGAATCCTACTTGGAGTCCCTCCCAAGACGCGCCCCCTCTGCCATATATAGGTGCGGGGAAAAGGCAGGGGAGGGTGGCGCCCCCCCTTTCCTTTCTCCCATGAGAGGGAAAGGCAGGAGGGGCTAGCCCTCCCTCCTTTCCTCCCCTTAGGGCCTGCTGTCCAAAGAAGGGGTGCACCAGGGGTTGGTCTATCCCCCCTTTGGCCCATTAGGCCCATACACATACCGGGGGTGTCGGAACCCCTTCGGGTGACCCGATGACTACCCGGTGCACTTCGAAACTCTACCGGTGTCCAAATACCATCGTACTATATCTCAATCTTTACCTCTCGACCATTTCGAGACTCCTCGTCATGTCCGTGATCTCATCCGAGACTCCGAACAACATTCGGTCACCAAATCATATAACACTATATCGTCAACAAACGTTAAGCGTGCGGACCCTACGGGTTCGAGAACTATGTAGACATGACCGAGACACCTCTCCGGTCAATAACCAATAGCGGAACCTGGATGCCCATATTGGCTCCTACATATTCTATGAAGATCTTTATCGGTCGAACCGTTATGACAACATACGTAATTCCCTTTGTCCATCGGTATGTTACTTGCCCGAGATTCAATCGTCGGTATCTTCATACCTAGTTCAATCTCGTTACTGGCAAGTCTCTTTACTCGTTCCGTAATACATCACCTCGTGACCAACTCCTTAGTCATTTGCTTGCAAGCTTATGATGTGTATTACCGAGAGGGGCCAGAGATACCTCTCCGATACTCGGAGTGACAAATCCTAATCTCGATCTATGCCAACTCAACAAACACCTTCAGAGATACCTGTAGAGCATCTTTATGATCATCCAGTTATGTTGTGACATTTGATAGCACACAAGGTATTCCTCCGGTATCCGGGAGTTGCATAATCTCATAGTCGAAGGAATATGTATTTGACATGAAGAATGCAATAGCAATAAACTGAACGATCATTATGCTAAGCTAATGGATGGGTCTTGTCCATCACATCATTCTCCTAATGATGTGATCCCATTATCAAATGACAACACGTGTCTATGGTTAGGAAACCTTAACCATCTTTGATCAACAAGCTAGTCTAGTAGAGGCATACTAGGGACACGGTATTTGTTTATGTATTCACACATGTATTTAAGTTTTCGATCAATACAATTCTAGCATGAATAATAAACCTTTATCATGAATAAGAAAATATAAAATCACAACTTTATTATTGCCTCTAGGGCATATTTCCTTCAGCAAGGCCCAACAGTGGCCCATTTAGGTGAAATAGGCCAGCCCAGTCAAAATTAGCAGGCCGGCCCATATAGGCCTACTTGTGTCTGGTCCATTTAGGCCCACGACCCATACGAGATGTGCCAATTCGGCCCGTCAATGACCGTTAACTATTTGACACCATTGCAACCCATTTTCAGTTCGATCCAGCTATATATTTGGGCTCAATATCGGCCCGACGTAATTTCGGCCTGTTAACAGCCCATTCAAGGGATGGGCCAATTTTCAGGGTATACGTCTTTCAGCCTTTTAGTGACCCATTTAAGTGTTGGGCCAATTTCCAGCTCGGTGTGTCTTTCAGCCTGTTAACAACCCATAAAGGAGTTGGGCCATTTGCAGTCTGACCTGAATTTTGGCCTCTTAACAACCCATGCTCTTCATGGTCGAATACCAGCCCAGTTTCTCTTTCGGCCTGCTAAAGGCCCACAACACAGTTGGGCCATATATAGTCTGACCTGACTTTCGGCCTCTTAGTGGCCCATGCTCTTCATGGTCCAATACTAGCCCGCTGTCTCTTTCAGCCTGCTAAAGGCCCACAATACAGTTGGGCCATATACAACCCGACCTTAGTATCAGCCTGTTAACGGCCCGTGAAATCGAATGGGCCCACTTGTTGCCCGCTTCGATTTCGGCCTGTTAACGACCCAAGAGGTAACTGGGCCAAGCATTGATTGTTGGCTTGTTTCAATTATAGCGGCCCAATAGAGCTTTCGGCCTGGTTACGGCCCATCAACTTATTGGGCCCACTAAAGTTTGAACATGTCTGTAGGCCCAATTAGACAAAGTCGAATTCAGCCCAGCTACAATTTGAGCCCATTACGACAAGCATTTATGGACAAGACCAAAACCGATCAATCAAAGCCCCAAGAGAATTTTGGCCCTTGCGAGCCCATTAGGGGGGCCCATTAATGGCAGTGGGCCGCTATCCTTCACAAAGGGGACACGACGGTTCATGCTAGCTATTAATTTCACAGCTTTTTTGCCTTTCTAGTGACTAGTTAGCTGGAATGCGAGGCACGCTAAGCAAATGTACGACATAATGGAAAAAATGTAGCACATCCAGCATATATTACAGGAAATTACATCCACTTGGCAATCAAAGATTGATGCGAGTGCAAATAAATGAACAGAACTTAACAATCTACAACCTCAGCGCGGATGACGCCCATAAGCATGTGAGTAAGTTCTTCCTTCTTTGCTACACTGTCTCTGAAAATATTGATCAGTTGTTGTTGCGCAAGAATGTGTACCTCTGATTCCTCCATGATTTCCGTCATTGCTTCAGCCAGTAATTGGTTCACAAACATACATTTTTTCGTTGGATTCGAGACAGAGGAAACTGAACAGATTCAGATAGCGATTTTGGTAGGCTTGTATTATTGATAGTGGATAGTGTCTTGACCACTGCATCATAACATAAATTAGGAGGGGAACCAAATAGATTAATCAAGATTTATTGCCATATTACCTTGCCTGGATTTATTGGAAAGAAACAATGGGGTTGCCTTGCTATTTTCAGAGTTTGTCTTCTTATCTTAAGTAGCCTGCACCAAATTAACACACTAGCATTGCTATCATTGGCCAGGTCAGATAATAGGAAAGCAACATTGACACAATGAACGTTTGGGCAACCAGACCACAACAGGCTACGCCAAATTAACACAATATAGCATAGCTATCATCAGCCAGGTAAGGTAATAGGAAAGCAACATTGACACAATGAATGATTGGGCAACCAGACCACAACATTACAATTTAGTAATGTGCATGATATGAGATAGTACACTCATGCAGCTCAGTATGCAAAATTACCAGACAGTTTTCCTTACAAAAATCAAGATTGTCACGTTTAGTTATAAATTTTGCTAAGTAAATTTAGATCAGATTAAGGTTGGATTCACGCCGATTAACAAAATACATGCTGATGTAAAAATATAGTGATATACAACAGGTACTTGCATCAGCATTAGAGCACAGAGAATTCCCGCAAGATACTTTCCTCAAACACGATACCAGTTTAGAAAGTCTTCTATCCTTTAAGCTTATTTTCTAAAAGAGAGATGGGTAAGAAACATGTAGAAAATATGATCTGAATGCTATAAAATTTCATGATGCGAGGATAGGCACACGCTTCTTAGAAAGGAGTTGACATATTTTTGCTGGACTGGAGCGGACTAGTTCTCTGGCCACTAGAATCTGCTTATTATCAGGAGTTGGGTTTCTCTGTGCTGGAGTAGTATCTATGAACACTGGAGTTGGTTTACTATCTCCTGGCATTTGGATCTTTTGCAAAGACCTTGTTTGTAGCCCTTCAAATTCTAACATAGCCGTCTTCCCCTTGCATGCCTTATATAGAAGAATGGTGCTTCAATTATAAACATGCTACGGCAGAGAGATGGAATAGGTACTGAAGAATAGAAAGGCATGACATATTGACATGTATTCCCTCCATCCGGAAATAAATGGATGTGTCTAGGCGTATTTTAGTTCTAGATACATCCATTTTTATCCATTTCTGCGACATGTAATCCGGACAAGGGAGTATGATGTAAGAGCTAGGGATACGTCAGGACAACAGAGTAAAAAACACTATTTGAATGTAAAACTGTATGATAGCGGAATAGGTACAGAAAAACAGGAAGGCAACATATGCGGGTATGATTGGGAAACTAAGATGGCATTGCAACAGACCAGTAGAACAACACTTCAATGTAAAAAACATGATATGGTAGACGGATGGAGTACGTACTGATGAATAACAATGCATAAGATATTCAGAAGCATGATGTCCAAACTAAGCAGATGGCATTGCGACATAGTAGAATGACAGTACTTAAATTTGAAAACATGTTATCATGAATGGAATAGGTACTAAAAAATAGGAAGGATTGACATATTTACATGCATGATCAGCAGGTCAAGCACATGGCATTGCAACAGAGTAGATGCACTCCAGGACATTATATGCATGATGTACCCATATCACGGGCCAAGTTAGAGCAAGGACCTTGTGGGGTGAATAGGATTCATCATCTTTCTGCAAGTCTTCTAAAGAACTGCCTTTAACTGTTCCATCATATTGTGAGTATCATTGATGTCAAGTTTGTTGGCCGTTACATTGCTCCGCGAGGTTCTTGTGGATATATCAGTGTGTGCAATTATGTCTGACAGGCATGGAAGACAACTAGTAGTTAGATTATGTAATGAGTGCCTAAAGGAGATGATATAAATAGTAGGACTGGACTTAAGTAGCAGCAGCAGGTCTCAAAAACTAAAGGGAGAACACAGATGAAAGCTACACAATATGTATTGTTTGTACTCGAGATTAACTAGATGGCACACAAAAGTATTAAAGAACAACAACATAGGTAATACTAGAAGTGGTATAATCACCAGCCTGTGGGATAGCATTGGCTGATGGATGATAAGTATGGAACAACGTTAACTCCTGAACAAGTCTCTTATCTGAACTATGGAACAACGTTAACTCCTGAATAAGACTCTTAAGAGATCAGCATGAATATACAGTGACATGTGATAATCTATTTTCCATGCTTAGATGAATTGCGAAGCCATAAATGTTGCACACAAGTAAGATGAGGGTCAACCTATCTGGCCGCCATCCATAGGAGTAAGCATCATCTGCTGACTTGTCGATGGCCCTGCGGTTGTTGTGGCTGTCCATGTCGGGCACGCACATTCGAGGCTGGGAACTATTGAGTGGGGACTATAGCTCCCTTCTGGTGTATTCTTCCCTTGTTGGAGCAGCTGCGGTGAGAAGGAAGATGGTGTGGCTGAAGATGCTGAAAACACATAATGTTAAGAACGACACATATCTCTGATCTGAAGAAATACCCTAAGAGATCAACACTAAGGTACGAGACTGGTCACATGTCTATTGACTGAAAACTTAATTGGGGTCACATGATTTTTATTTTTTTGGCACTGTCCGATCTACGCCGGATGGTTGGATGGCCGTCTTGTGCCTCCCGGCTGACACTGTTCAGAATCTTCCCCGAAGAGCCAGCGACCACCGGCAGAGCAGCCTGCCTCCGTCGTCCCTAGCCGCGAGAGCTCCGACCAAAACCCCGCTCCCGCCCCACCGCACTGCCGTGGTTGCGCCGCCCCCGGCCAAACCACCAAGACTCGCCGTCATCCAAATCTGGCGAAAGCAGTACCTTCAACCCACGCAACTCTACGATAGCCACCTAAGCGCTGCTTCTGCGGCGAACTTCACCCCCGCACCCCTAGGATAGGCACCGAGGCACTGCTGCCCGAGCCAGCCGGCAGCCTAGAAGCTCCGCCGCCTCGAGGGGTGCTGCTTCCCATTGGGAATCAACTGGCCCAGAATAAAAATTCAGGCAACTGATGCCTAAATAAAGTGATTTAAGATGAGTGTACGACCTATCTTGAGGCATGGTGAAGTAGGCAGCTCTAGCTGTCGAGTCAGTGAGGCCGGCGTGGTTGTGGTGGCTCCTGGCGGCAGGCAAGCAGATATGTCGCGACGGTCGACGGCTACGGGGAAGCTGCGTCGGGGCCCTGGGCGCATCCGAAGTTGGAGCCGCTCCGACGCCGTGCACAACGGCGCGGGTGAATCGGCTCCGGTACGGTTCACGCGGTCGCCGTCGAGGCAGCTCTGCAGCACGGAGTAAGAGGCACACAACCGAGTGCACGACGGCAAACAGACAGTGGCTCCGGCATTGGGGAGGAGGGCGGTGGTGAATTTGGTGCGGTGGGGGCGCCATGGAGGAGGGGCTAGGGTTTCATGGCTAGGGAGAAGGTGATTTGGCGCCCACGCTGTATGAATGGGGAATCGGGAGGGGGAACCATGTCTTACGGACGCATTTGTCTCAAATGTGAGGGAAGTTATAGTTCTACCCCTGCCTTTTGGCTTCTGGGCTTGGGTCTGTGTCTTGAGGGTCGGGGATAGTAGGGTAACTTTGCTTCTCCCAAATAGTGGGCGCCAGCGATTTCGGGCGAGGAGGGCGTGTTTTGAAATAGTGGGCGCGAGCGATTTCGGCCGAGGAGAGGGCGTTTTGCCGCCCATGTTTTATGAATTATTCGGCACCTCTCATTTCGGCCGAGGAGAGAGCGGGCTTGGATGAAGTTACGAACCCACCCTTGTTGTACGACGGGCCAATTGATGCGTGTCCCACATAGGCCGGTAATTTCGCGTCTCCAATTTATTTGCTCGGGCGAATTTCACCGAGCAGAGGGTGTTTAGCGGTTCGTTCAAATTTTGGGAGAATGAGCATCCACGTCTACCTTACCAAGTCGATTCGAATCAAATTTTGAAATATTAGCTTGCCATTTCTTTTTTAGATTGTGAGATGATGCTCGGGACTAATGTGTTTTTACATGCTCGTTGCTACCAATTTACTATTTGACAAATAGTTGACCCACTCAAAAATGGGAATCAAACCCAAAATGAAATATCTCGATTCAATGAAATAGCTCGTTCACCCGGTCAAAATTGTGGACTAAATCCAAAATTGAACACCTCAATTGAGTAGCATGTTGTATTATAGTACTCCGTGAACATGTTGAAAGTCAAACTAATGAACTTGTTTGATACGCATATCTCCGTTCATCTGTGGATTGCAAACACCATGTTCTCCAATTCAAAGATTTGAATGCAAATTTATACCAAAACATGGTTTATATCAGTCTTCGATGCATAAACCTGACCTCTCCCCTCTCCCGGACTCCCGTTCTCTCTCTATCCGACAATCTTGGTTTCTATCGCGCGCATACAAACACAATCCTTGTCGGTCTCTCCCCATCTCTCTCTAGTTCGCATGCACACTCCATGTATAGGTCTCTCTCACACACAATGTACGACTCTCTAGTCTAAGCTAAATATGTAGGGTGCACTCATCGTACGCGCACGAATTCCCTATCTCATCGTCCGTAACTCTCTCACGCACCACTCAGCAGTCTCGGGGCTCTTCCCTCTCTCTCTCGAACTCTCTATCTCCCTAGGTCACACAAACACATGCATATCTCACTCGCACTGGATAGAACCATCTAAAACTCTCTCACTCTCTCCCTCATTCTTTCTCCATCTCACACGCGCGCACACACACACAATCTCCTGCCTAGCTAAGTACGCCTATCTCTCACTCCATTGTAGGCACACGCAGCCCCCCTAGGTATATGACTATTTCTCAGTCTCCATCACAAACATGCGCATTGGCTGTTTCCCTCACTTGGTCTATCTCGATATCTCTTGGGGCATCTTTCTAGCGTGCACACACCTCGTCTCTCGATCTGCCACCCATATAGTCCCATCACAATCTCGAGGGGGTCTCTCTATCACAAACACGCTCTCTCTCCCCCCATGCCTCCATCTTCGTCTCCATACGTCCCTCTCGACCTCTATCCCTTGTTGGCCAAACCTCTCTTGGACAGGTGTTATAGGGGTCTCTCTCTCTGTTGCAAACAATCACACACTAGTTATCTCGGTGTATCTCCTCACCTCGCTTTCTATCTCGGAGATGCATGGGTGATATTTTTGCATAATACACGCACACTTTCTCTCTATTTTATCATGTGCTATCCCTTTCTCTTCCACAAACACACACTCTTTTTTGCACACTCACTCTTTCTCCTTGACACACACTTGATCTCTCTTGACTTAGGTACTCTCTTCGGTCCATAGCATATAGATTTTTCGAAAAGTCAAACCTCACAAAGTTTGACCAGGTATGTGGAGAAAAACATTTCCATCTAGAACGGCAAACACATGTCGTTAGATTCATCACAAGATGTAGTTTCATATGATGTATCTTTGGTATTGTAGATATAAATAATCTTCCCTGTAAACTTGGTCAAAGTTTCCAAAGTTTGACTTTAATTTTTTTTATGTGCACTACATTATCGAACGGAGGGAATATCTCTTTCTCTCTCTCTCAACTCTCTCACGCACCACTCAGCCGTATCGGAGCTCCTCTATCTCTCTCAAACTTTATATCTCCCTAGGTCACACATACACATATCTCACTCGCACTACATAGACCCATCTAACACTCCCCCTCTCGTTCTCTATCTACCTGACACGCACCCCCCTACATACCATAATCTCCCACTCCATCATAGGCACATGCACTCCCCCCTAGGTATGACTATCTCTCACTATCCATCACCAACACACGTATTGTCTCCTACCATCCCTAGGTCTATCATGATCCCTCTCGGGGTATCTTCTATCGCGCACACACCTTGTCACACTCGATGTCCCACCCATGTAGTCCCATCATGATCTCAAGGGGGTCTCTCTATCACAAACACACACTCTCTCCCTCCCCATGCCTACAATTTCTCCATACGTCTATCTCGACCTCTCTCCCTTGTTTGCCAGACTTTCTTTCTCTGCTGCAAACAATCACACACTATCTCCTCACCTTGCTTCCGCCCTCGAAGATGCATGCATGATATGTTTGCATAAGACACACACACTTTTTCTCTACTTTATCGTGTGTTGTCCATATCTCTTTCTCACTCTCTCTCTCTCTCTCTCTCTCTCTCTCTCTCTCTTTCTTTTTCACACACACACACACACACACTCTCTCTCTCTCTAGTTAGGTACTCTCTTAGGTCCATAACTTATGGATGTTTTGAAAAATCAAAACCTCACAAAAGTTTGACCAGGTATATGTGGAGAAAAACATTTACATCCAAAACGATCAATAGATTCATCACAAGATGTACTTAGTTCACATCATATATCTTTGGTATTGTAGATATAAGTAATTTCTTTATAAACTTGGTCAAAGTTTCAAAAGTTTGACTTTTCAAAAATTATAGGCACTACATTATCGAACGGAGGGAGGAGTATCTCTTTCTCTCTATCTACTATCTCTCACGGGCCTTCCCTCTCACTCGATCTCTCTTTACCGAGGGATTATACTGTCAACCAGTATAGCTCCGTATATTGTCTAGTTAACCTGTCAACCAGTCTACATGGTGCCTTGTCACCTCGTGTTCTCTATCTGGGTGTGCTGGCCCATTTGGCAGTGGGTGAAAATAAATAAACTAGAGGCCCATCTGACACGGGGTGAAATAAACAAACTTGAAACCACTCGCGGTAGCACCCCGCAGTGCACACTTCTTCTGCGTTACTACACACACTACACCACTGCGCGGCATGCACGTAAGGACTCACTCACGCACACCCATCACACAATACACACCAGCACACGTGTTCACCGGCGTCGCCGCCGGCTGAGATGGACGACGAGGCAGCCAACAAGCGGAGGCGGCTCGAGCCAAAACCGCATCCAACGAGCCTGGACTTCATCAGCAACCTCCCCGATGACATGCTGCTCGTCATCATTGCCCTCCTCCCCACCAAATATGCTGTGCGGACCACCCTTCTCTCCCGGTGGTGGTGCCCCCTCTGGCGCTGCGTACCCCTCAACCTCACCGTCGACAACTGCCTCTGCGACGAGGATTGCAAACGCATGGCCGCATTCTCCAAGATCCTTGCATCGCACTGATACGTCTCCAACGTATCTATAATTTTTGATTGTTCCATGCTATTATATTATCCATCTTGGATGTTTTATATGCATTAATATGCTATTTTATACCATTTTTTGGGACTAACCTATTGACCTAGTGCCCAGTGCCTGTTGCTGTTTTTTCCTTGTTTTTGTCTTCTACAGAAAATCAATACCAAACGGAGTCCAAACGGAATGAAACTTTTTGAGGATTTCTCTTGGACCAGAAGACAACCACGGAGCTTCGGGAAGAGACCAGAAGACCCACGAGGGAGCCACAAGCCCTAGGGGCGCGCTTGAGGGGGGGGGGGGGGCGTCCCCTAGGCTTGTGGGCCCCTCGCAGACCTCCTAACCCTAATCTTGGCTCCATGAATACCCAAATATTCCTTGTATACCAGAGGGCACACCAAAAATTCTTTTTCGCCGCCGCAAGCTTCTGTTCTCGTGAGATCCCATCTTGGGGCCTTTTCCGGCACTCTACCGGATGGGGATTCGATCACGGAGGGCCTCTACACCAACGTTGCTGCCCTTCCGATGATGTGTGAGTAGTTTACCATAGACCTACAGGTCCATAGCTAGTAGCTAGATGGCTTCTTCTCTCTCTTTGATCTTCAATACAATGTTCTCCTCAATGTTCTTGGAGATCTATTCGATGTAATCTTCTTTTACGGTGCGTTTGTTGAGATCCGATGAATTGTGGATTTATGATCAGATTGTTTATGAATATTATTTTAGTCTTCTCTGAACTCTTTTATGCATGATTAAGATAGCTTTGTATTTCTCTCCGGTTTATCGATTTGTTTTGGCCAACTAGATTGGTTTTTCTCACAATGGTAGAGGTGCTTTGTGATGGGTTCAATCTTGCGGTGTCCTCACCCAGTGACAGTAGGGGTAGCGAGACACGTATTTGTATTGTTGCCATTAAGGATAAAAAGATGTTTTTTTTACCATATTGATTGGATCTATCCCTCTACATCATGTCATCTTGCTTAAGGCGTTACTCCGTTCTTGTTAACTTAATACACTAGATGCATGCTGGATAGCGGACGATGTGTGGAGTAATAGTAGTAGATGCACGCAGGAGTCGTTCTACTTGTCACGGATGTGATGCCTATATTCATGATCATTGCCTTAGATATTGTCATAACTTTGCACTTTTCTATCAACTGCTCAACAATAATTTGTTCACCCACCGTATGTGTTCTTTCAAGAGAGAAGCCTCTACTGAAAACTATGGCCCCGGGTCTATTTCTCATTATATATTTTCAGATCTATAATATCAAAAACCCAAAAATACCTTGTTGCAATTTATTTATATTTACTTTATTTTGCCTTTTACTTATCTTTTATACCTATCTCTATTAGATCTCACTCTTGTTCATGACCGTGAAGGGATTGACAACCCCTTTTTCTCGTTGAGTGCAAGTGTTTGTTAGTTTGTGCAGGTGCATCTATTGGGGACTTGCTTGTGCCTCCTACTGGATTGATACCTTGGTTCTTAACTGAGAAAAATACTTATCTCTACTTTGCTGCATCACCCTTTCCTCTTCAAGGGAAAAATCAACGCAAGCTCAAGAAGTAGCACGTACCCTGGGCCAACCAGACACCTTGACATCCGCATGTTCAGTACCAACTGCAAGGTCCAAGCCAAGTTCGACGAGTGGTTCTTATCCCCCGCCCTAAATCAGCTCGAGGAGCTCAGGTTTGAAGCTGGACGATGTCACTCTCTACCGCCGTCCATGCTCCGCGTCACGCCAACGCTGCACTGCGCCAGGTTCAGCTCCTGCTATTTTCCCCAGATTAATGTCACGTCCGCCCTTCTTCTCCCTCAACTCAAGCAGCTCGACCTCTTCGACATTGGCATCTTGAAGAAGGCTATGGAGCACCTGCTCCGCGGCTATACTTCACTCAAGTACCTTCATCTTCGGTAGATCCACGGGTTCATTAGCCTCCACATCGCCTCGATGAATCTCCGATGGATTTATGTGTCTTGCTGGCCCCACAACAAGACATCAATTGGGAAGAGATCACTTGAGCGATTCCATGTTATGGTCATTGCGAATGCGCCTTTCCTTCAGAGATTGCTTGTTTCCGATCTAGAAGGTCCAACAAAAATCAGGGTCATTGACGCGCCAAAATTTACAGCGTTGGTCTACTCGTCTACCAAATTCTCCGAACTCGTTATTGGATCCATAATCGTTCAGGCACAACACTCATCTTCTTCTCCGTCTTCTTGAAATTCACATTTTTAAATTTCTTCTTGATGTATTTACGACTGTCATCCAGAAAATGATTCCCACAAGCTTGACCCAGTCTGTGCGCACAGTGAAGATCTTGGCAATAAAATCTATCAGCCCCAATCTGGATCTAGTTGTTGAATTCCTTAGATGCTTTCCGTGCACGGAGAAGCTACTCATCGAGGTGAAACTTCTTTCCTATTAGTAAATGGTAATCACAACGGAGCTCAATTTTTTCATAATTTTCCCAAATTACAATGACAAGTGTAGTGTTCAAAACTGCATCTACGCACTGCACTGCACCGAAAGAATTTTTTTTAGTATTTTTTCTCACATGATCACCTGCATCGTTTTTTTGTTGTACTAGTAGCCTAGGCTAGTCATAGCGGCAAGTAACTTAGACTAGTAACTCTATGGTTAGCCTAAGAGCAAGTACTACCTTCGTCCTGGTTTACTCTTCGTATTTTGTAGTATCCAATTTTCACCATAGATTTAACTGACAAAATGTTAATGCATGCCACTAAAAATTATATCGTTGAATTCATATTTGAACATAATTTCAAATGGTATAATTTTTGGTGACACACATTGGCATTTTCTTAGGTAAATCTATGGTCAAAATTTTACACTAAATACGAGGTAGTACAAAAGTGGGCTATAACGGCCCTCCACTATGTAGGTCAAAACACATGCCAAATTCACTTTTGATGCATTTGGCATCGATGCCCTCCATTGCTCACCTGGTGCCCTAATCTAGATCACCTACTTTGCTCCGGTGCCAAATTAACACACGCAATGAAAAAACACTTACGTGGGAGAGGGAGGGACATGACTGAGGCAATAAAAAAACACTTGTTTGAGAGAGGGAGAGCCTGGTGTAGTTGTTTTGATTGATTTGTTTATACATGTGGGTCTGTGTGCACAGTGGTGCCAACTCTCTCACATTGCTAGAGCGGTGCCAAAATCTTTTGATTTGACATCGATGCGTATTATATGGCATACTTTTGAGAAGTATGGCATCAGCCACATAGTGGAAGGCAACAAATGCCCAAGCTTTTCACGTGCTCCTAGGTAAATGAGAGGAAAGAGAAAGAGAGGGAGAGTGAAAAATTATCACTAGCCCTATAGCCAACCCTATCGTATGAGCGAATGATATTGGTAGCTCTTGATGACACGACAATCTTATACAGCCAGATGCTCTAATATGTTCTCTTCTTTTGTAGATAAAAAAAACTTGAAAGTGAAAAATGTGCTGCAATATAACAATCTCATTGAATGCCTTGATCTCCATATGACAGAAATTGATTTGATCGACTGTCGAGGCACCACATCTGAGATTAAATTGGCCAGGTTATTTGTTCTAGAGGCAAGTGTGCTCAAGGTAATGAGGTTTGGCGTTCTCTGGCGCAACGATGAATGGCGTGTTGATCACCGCAAGTGTCTAAGCCTAAATGACAAAGCCTCCGCAGAAGCAGAATTTGTTTTTGAAACATCAAGTCGCAAGAGACTGAAAAATTTATTTGCCCATTAGTGACTTGTCAGGGCGGTGGATTTTAGTTTGTACGATAATGCTGCATGCACCTAAAGTAACGAAAGTTCTTATGTAAACTTCCTAATAATTCCCTCTTCGTAGGTTCAGCATTACTCCTAGCATTGGTAATATCAGTTTGAAACTTGTAATATTATGACTATCCAGCACGAGGCACTATGTTATGATAAATGTTCGCGTGCATAGGTGCGGCAACAATATACCCATTACTCCAGTACAATATTTATTATTACTCGTGGCAACACACTGGAAATTATGTCGAACACGGCTAGTTGTAAGCAGGCTAGCTCTACAGCCATGATGATAGTGACTGCACACGGTGAGGCTGACTTTGGTATGCCGAACACGCCGCCTACACTCAGGTGTCATCTCTGTTGCAGGGTCTTGTCACTTCACTGTGGGGACCAACACGTAATAATTTGACCAATGGGTAGTACAATACTACTACATTGGTAGTACTACTAGTACTAGCACCACCGTCTGGATTTAGTAGTACTACCACCTCCGTCTGGATTTAGTATTTGACTAGCAATATATAGTAATGCATGTCACAAAAAATATACTACCCCCTCTGTAAATAAATACACTGAGTATTGTTTTATTCGGCTTTGAATGTAGTTTCCTATGATATTATACACTCTTCCTTCCGGTAGATGGCTCAAATATGAAATCTCATCAATCAGACTACTATTGTACTCCCTCCGTACTGGTGCATTATTCACGTTACGAAAACCAAATAATCCCAAAACTTTTAGGCACGGTGCATTAACTACCCACCTCGTTCCCTGTTTTTTGCCACGAAAAAAGAAATCGGCTAATAGGAGACGTGGGGTGTGTATGTATTCAATGACTTGAGACTACTTAGCACAACATGTAGTGCTCAATTTCTACATGCAATGACATTAATTACCAAACAAACATCAAGTTCTCTCATTTTTCCCCAACTTGGTCTCGGTGAGATGACTATAGTGCACCGGTACGGAGGGAGTAAGGGCCGAGGAGTAGATGGCCAACACACATGTGAATGCAACGCAGTCTGCACTTCTCATATAAAGGCTCCCCACCAGTCCAATCCATCTATGAAATCCTACGCACCTATGCACCCTGCAAGAGTGATCACTCCAATCGTAAGATCAGTTGACCAGAAGCTAGACCCATGTAGGCGATGAGCGCGAGCATGAGCCGACTGTGCCAGATGGTCCACGACGCCGGCCTGCGGCCCAGCACCGAGGAACGTCTCCAGGTCATGCTTGAGGCCGCCAGGGCGAGAGGCCTCTTGCACGACAGCTTTGTCTCCTTGTTCGACGAGGCCCTCGTCGGCTTCCTCGACATGTTCACCGTCATCAATAAGCTCGTGGACGACCTTGACATATGCCTCCAGCCCACGCGCCCAGGCTCTGTGATGCCCGCCACCCTCAACGGCCTCAATGGTGACAACCTCTTCGAGGCACTGGTGGCCCTGTGACTGCCCGCCGTCGCACCGGAGAATGTCCACCTCGAGGTCGCGCTTGCCGTGCAGTGCCTGGCTCAGCAAGACACAATCGACATAATCACCCAAGTCTACGAGCAAATTGTCCACAAGGACTACTACATGCCAGAGGAGGACGATAGGACGCTGGCGTTCTTGGACCGCAGGGCAACCTTGGACGGCATTGTTCAGAAGCACGTTGAGCTCGCCGCCAACGCCGCTGCTCCTCACCCGTCGGTTGGTGACCCGGCGCACTAGGGCGAGAGGATGTCGTTGATGGATCCGTATGCATCTTTATTTTTGTGTCAATTCCATGTATACTGTTTTTTTCTTACCTTTTGCATCAACTTCATAAATTACGTACGTACGTACCATGCATGAACCACGCCACAACCAAACTTCTTATATATTAATATTGACGTGTAATGAGAATGTTTAGGTCCCATGCAAGAAATGGGAATGGAATTCAAACTTCTGGGCGTGGTGGTTCAATTTGCGATGGTGCACACATAAACAACCAAAACAAAGTCATTTTGGCACAAAGAGCTGCCATGTTACAATCGGAAATAGAAATAGTATTGAAATCATGGGCGTTCTACTAACCATTTAAGTGCTGCCATGCATCCCTCTATTAATTGGCTACTAGGAGGCTCCGTGCGGGTGGTACTACCTCCGTCCTGGTTTATTGTTCCCCTTAAGTGTTTTGTGCCAAATTTTGACTATGAATTCAATTTACAAAATGTTAACGCATGTCACAAAAAATAGTATCATTGGAAACTATGTTCAAATACGAACCCAACCATGTAAATTTTTATAACATGCATTAAAAATTTGTCAATTAAATCTATGGTCAAAATTTGATACAAAATACGAAAGGACCAACAAATCAGGACAGAGTCTTTGAGTAGACTAGAGGCGTGCCAGCAGACCGCTGCGCAGGATCACCCCAGACGGTCGTTCCGGTCCGCCCCTCAACGCACAGTGGCTAGGCATATCACTTACATGTGTGACCGCATGTAAGGAAAGCGATGATGGCTGAAATTGGCAAAACTCCCTCGTTTATCACACGGGAAAAGCTCAGCGCTAGCGTTTTGAATCATTATTTCTATTTCTGAGGGGAAATCGTTATTTCTATCTATCAGTCACGCCAGGAGGAGAACCAAGTGTTACAACTTACCTGTACTCGTAAAAATTCAAAAGGAAAAGCCTCTTGTTTAGGTCACCCCCCACACGGTTGGTTCGGCACGCCGCTCAAGGGGGGAACATGTGCTGTCTCGCATCTTCACTTACAAGTGGGACCGCAGTTGAGGAAACCGACTATCGGCAAACCCCCACTCCGCCCGCCGTGCGATGGCTGAGTTAGAGAAACGAGGAGGGAGAAGAGATAGTTATAGCACGGAATCCAAGAAATATGGTGTCAGATGGTAGTCGTGCTGGTGGCATGTGCCATACTCCTGGACGTGAATGCTTGTTCTGGCTCATGCCACCCTACTATATATCGAGGATTCGAGGTGCTGGTTACGTACAACGAACACATTAACATATGGCCCACCTCACACTGTGGCCAAATTTCTTGTAGTCTGTGCTAGGATAAAAAGTGTTCTTTGTGAGGGTGGATGGCTGGTCTCAAGTTTAAAACTTGTTGTATTACGTATATGTAGACGTAGAGATAGTGCCAGAAGTGTTGGCGGCAAACACAAGACCCTCATATTGAATTGCATCACAGTACACATCCATGTACAGAAAGTGATTTTTGAGCAATATCCATCGAGTCGAAGGACTAAGGACGGCAACAAGCTTGTCGAAGATAGCGACAACACAAGCATTCCTATAATCCCAAGAGCGACTGGGAACTCGACAAAGTGCTATCTTCTGTACGCGACAATCACCATGATTGTATTTGAACGTACATAGATCATCGGTCTACTCAACCTCATGGCAGTCTGAGATTTTTGGAAGTGGAACCCAGTGATGAGTGTACACATTCACAAGTTCCCACTCGCAGTTGTACCGAATATAAACAACCCAATCTCCATTTGCGCCTGCCCAGGCCTTACCCTTAAGCGATGGCATCTTAGCATCACACATATCATTATCAAGCGGCATCAACTTGCACAAGGCGAGGCTTCTGTGGTCCTCGCGCCAGCGAGCAAGGTCATGGCGAAGAAGATAGGGGAGATCAAACCGCTCCTGAACCCTTGGGTTCTTTGTAATGATGTTATTTGTTGAGTCGAGAATGGTCTTGAACGAACCTGCCATGCTAGCCTGTCGGTGCAAAAAACCCTGGTGTATGTTGCCCGGACTGTACACAGGCTCAGGGGCAAGGTTACAGACAAGACAAGACCAAATTGGAGAGATAGCTCTTTGAGAAATCAAAGGGCGGATCAAGAAGACCAAGACAAGCCGAAGGAACAAGATATCACTAAGGGAAAAACCTCCCTTATCGGGCAGGTGAGCTTGGTCAGGTCGAGGTCACCCCAAGGGCAAGTCCCAAGACCTCCCCGACAAGGGTTGCCGGGATGACGACGGCCTGCTTCCCCGCCAAGGCTCCACCGCTCCACCTCACAGCAACGCAAGTCACTTATCGGTGCGGTGTCGAGCCCCCAAGTGATTAAGTGGCTGTCATTTGGCACGTGGCAGCCATTTCTGAGGAAGATCACCCCTAAATGACACCCGTCCAGGGGCGTGTCGTGTAGGCAGACGAGCAGGTGGTTGAACGGTGCGACAAGGCTTGCCGGGCTACATCCATGATGTGACACTAAGCGGTGCATTTAATGCACCTTGTCCTGTCTGCAGGGTTAGGTATGATAGCACTGTTGGCTATCTAATCACTGGATAATGACTGTTTTGCCATTGTGGTAACCCCTTGACCTATAAAAGGAGGGCCGAGGCAACCTTAGAAAGGATTCGGACCCTTGTACACTCGTACGCGCGTAGCTGCTCTCCCCTAGGCAACCTTGCCGGGCTTGAGCGCTGTTCGTTCGTCACGGTCCTCCATCCAATCCACCAAAGCAGGAGTATCATTTTACGCCTCACGGCGGCCTAAACCTGGGTAAAAACCACCTGTGCCACCGCTGCCGTGCTGCTCTACGACCTTCGCTCTTTGTGCAATGTGCCCTTCCCCCTTGCCGAACCACAAGGGGCCAATGGCCCCATAGGTGATCGTGTTGAACCACGACATCTTTGGCGCGCCAGGTAGGGGAGAGTGCTTGTGCGAACCCGAGGACGTAAACAACGCGTCAGTCTTCATCACCATCTTCTTCATCGATGGCTTCATCATCCATGGCGCCCAAGAAAAAGTCCGGCGCAGCAGCCCACCCTTCCACCTCGAAGGCCCCCTCGCATGCAACCACTGATCCCGTGGGAGCTGCGGTGGCATTGGGGGACGCGGACGCCGCGGGGAACGTGACCGGCGCGGGCGGGGCCATCACCGTTCCCCCTGCGGCCGAGGTGGGAGCAGGAGGCGCCGGAGGAGTATAGCATCAGCAGCACCCTAGCGGCCATGCTCCACAAGATGCGGGAGGGGAGAATATCCAATCTCTGCCTCTCCACCTCGCTAGAGGACGCAGCCGCAGCGATGGCGCCCGCTCCGGTGCGAATCACAACCCCCTAGCTGCCCCTGCTGCGTGCGCAGCTACGGGGCACACGCCTTCCCCAGGGCAAGGCAATCAAGACGAAGCACCGATGGGGTCGTCAACCCCCAAGCGCATCCTTCTCATCGTCACGCCACCCTTGCGACTGGCTCGCGACGATGAGAACGCGACGCTGCCACTACCGGTACCGTCAGAAGTCGGGCGACGTCGTGATCTACATCATCGTCCCTGCCAAGCACTGCTTCGGAAGCCATGGTGTGAGCCCAACTCCTGTTGAGATTCCCACCAGCTGCCGACCAAATGGATAAATGGAGAGCCACCATTCAAAGTTTGATTGGTTTCACTGAGGCGGGACGATCACAACGGGCAGGCTCGCCGCGGCATCCGCAGGCAGCGACAACGGCCCGAGCCGCTGGCCGTGCCAAAGGGGCCAATCCTATGGTGCAATCCCCCCCCCCACGGCAGCCAGCGTAGGGGCTGCAGCCAGACCCGCGCGACCAAGAACCCGACAAGGTGTCGATGGCTTCATCTGATCCTCGAGCCCGTCGAGATCAGCGGCAGGTCCTAGAAGATAGGCGGAGGGAAGACGCGCGCGTCACCATAGAACGACGCCAGGAAACCCACCGCCAGTCTGACAGGCGCAATGGCCCCGATGTCGACGAGCTTGCGCCCAGTGGAGACGGATACCTGCCTTTCGAGGTTGAGATACCAGAAAAATATGATGGAAGACTGAACCCGGCAGAGTTCTTGAGCATCTACACCATCGCCGTTCAAGCCACCAGAGGAAGAGATGAAAAGTTATTCACCAACTACTTCCCTTTGGTGCTCAAGCCAAATGTGAGGTCGTGGCTGATGCACTTGCCGGAGAACTCCATCTCGACTTGGGCTGACCTATGCCACGAGTTTGTTGGTGCCTTCACGGGCGGCCACCAAGAACCAGGGCGGCCCAGTGATTTGCAGCTCCTTCCACAAAAGGAAGGGGAGAGTTTGCGGAAGTACATGCAGAGGTTCAGCCGGGTGCACAGGAACATTCTAGATATCCACCCGACAGCTGTGATTGCCGCGTTCCAATCCAACGTACACAACCACATGATACGTTCCAAGATGAACGTCCGGTTGCCCAAGACTGTGAATGAGCTTTACACCTTGGCGGATAAGTGTGCCCGTACGAAGGAGGGGAGGCGACTCCCCGGAGAAGAGGATGATGTCGACGTTGACTCAGAAGATGACGATGATGCTACCAACCGGAAGAAGAAGAACAAGAAACGCAACAAGAAGCGCAAGGAGAAAGCAGTGCTGGCTGTCGATGGATCAGGCACTCCTAGTACCGGCAAGAAGGCCAAGACCCAAGCCCCCGGCAAGGAAGTTGCCACGTGCATCGACCGCCGGGAAGCTGCGGCGGCCAAGAAGGCTGGGAAGGCTGACGGGCCATACTGCAAGATCCATCGGACCAAGGGCCATGATCTCCAAGAGTGTCATCAAGTTGAGCAACTCGTCAAGAAGCAGAAAGCTAAGTACGAGAAGCATGACAAGGAGAGAGACCAAGATGGCATTGGCGGGAAGGGCCGAGGCGGCCGAGGAGGCTGCCCCGGCAAGGTCCCTCAGCATCAAGGGAAACCTGCTAAAGGCCATGAAAAGAAGGAATGTGGTGACGAAAGCGATGAAGGGGATGAAGAGGAAACCAGCGAGCAAGAGTTTCAGAAAGCCACTGATGCCCTGTGCATTGACGGGGGCACATCCTTGCACTCCTCTCACCGCCAATTGAAGCAATGGGCGCGTGAGGTCAATGCTGTGGAGCCAGCGGCAGATTCCCGAAAACCACTCAAATGGTTTTGCACGCCCATCATCTTTGACGAAGAGGATCACCCTGACCACACCACCGTGGTAGGGTGCTTGCCATTGTTGGTATCACCAACAATCCGCAACCTCAAGGTCACAAGGATTTTGGTTGACGGCGGGGCCGGGTTGAATCTGATTTCCCCCAAGGTAATCAGCAAGCTGCAGATAACATATGAAGAGCTCAAAGTTACTGGCACGTTCCAAGGGATCAACCCCGGCAGGAGTCGTCCAAAGGGGAAGATCACGTTGCCGGTGACATTTGGAGGAGAATTGGACTACCGAACTAAGAAGATTGTGTTTGATGTGGCCGAGCTTCCGTTGCCATACAATGGGATACTTGGACGACCTGCCCTGGCAAAGTTCATGGCGGCATCCCACTATGCCTACAATACCCTAAAGATGCCAGGACCGATGGGCGTTATTTCTATCCCATCAAACAAGAAGGACACAATTATATGCGTGGACAAGATGTACCGGGATGCGATAGCTGCCGAGGCCGCGGAAGCCGCAGTCCCCGCCAAGGAAAACAAACAAGGGAGAAAAGCTAGCAAGGATATCGGCAAGGAATCCGGGAAGTGCACCTCTCCGGAGTACGGGGCACCTGTCGATGACTTGCAGGAGAGTTCCACTAGCAAGAGATCCAAGGTTGCTGCACCCACTGTGAAGAAGGTCCCGACAGGGCTGGTTGGCGCTGATGGTACATTTACTATCAGCTCCACCCTTGACGACAAATAGGAAAGCGCGCTCATTGCCTTCCTGCGGGCGAATGTCGATGTGTTCGCTTGGCAACCATCTGACATCCCTGGTGTTCCCATGGAGGTAATCGAGCACCACCTTGTTGTCTGCCCTCATGCCCGGCCCGTCAAGCAGAAGGTTCGGAAGCAAGCCTTGGAGCGGCAGCAGTTCATTGCCGAAGAGATCAAGAAACTTGAGGCAGCTGGTTTGGTCAGAGGAGTATTGCACCCAACATGGTTGGCAAATCCAGTGGTAGTGCGCAAGGCGAATGAGAAATGCAGGCTTTGCATAGATTTCACAGATCTGAATAAAGCATGCCCGAAGGACCCATTCCCCTTGCCGCGCATCGACCAGATCATGGATTCCACCTCCGGGTGTGATCTGCTTTCCTTCTTCGATGCCTACTCCGGGTATCACCAGATATTCATGTCCAAGGAAGATGAGGAGAAGACAGCGTTCATAACCCCATGTGGCATGTACTGCTTCATACGGATGCCCTTTGGGTTAAAGAGCGCTGGGTCCACTTTTGCAAGAGCAGTGCAAATGGGGTTTGTATCCCAGCTGCACAGGAATATTGAAGCTTACATGGATGACACAGTGGTCAAGACCAGGGTAAGGTCAACGCTCATTCAGGACTTGGAAGAAACCTTTGCGAACCTGCGGAAGATCAACTTGAAGCTGAACCCAGAGAAGTGCGTGTTTGGCGTTCCCTCCGGCAAACTACTTGGCTTCTTTGTGTCTCACCGGGGGATAGAGGCCAACCCCGACAAGATCAGGGCAATCAAACAGATTCAAGCACCCAAGTCAGTCAAGGACATGAGGTGTTTAACTGGATGTGTTACCGCACTGAGTAGGTTCATTTCCAAGTCCGCCAAGCGCGCCCTACCGTTTTTCAAAATTTTAAAGAAGGCAGGGCCCATGAAATGGACCCCAGAGGCTGAAGCAGCACTGCAGGACTTAAAATCTTACCTTTCCTCTGTTCCCACCCTGGTCGCTCCTAAACCACAAGAGCCATTGCTGCTGTATCTGGCGGCAACCAGTCAAGTGGTTAGTGCAGCACTGGTGGCACAACGGGAAGTGGAAGAAGGAGCAGCTGCTGCTACTGTCCTCCCAAGAGAAGGGAATGAACCACTACAGGCAGGACTGAGTGCAAATCAAGAGAAAGAAGAGCAGAGAAGTGAAGGCAATCCCAAGACTACATCGAGGAAGAAGGTGGTGCAGCAACCAGTTTACTTTGTCAGCTCCCTGTTGCAGGGGGCTAGATCAAGGTACTCTGGTGTGCAAAAGTTGATCTTCGGCCTCGTCATGGCCTCAAGGAAACTGCGCCACTACTTCCAAGCCCACGAGATCACAGTTGTCACCCGATTCCCTTTGCAACGCATACTGAGGAACCCGGAGGCCACTGGCAGAATACTGGAATGGGCTTTGGAGTTATCAAGCTTTGGTTTGAAGTTTGAGAGCACATCAACCATTCAGAGCAGAGCACTGGCAGAGTTTATTGCGGAATGGATGCCTACCCTAGACGAAGAGGCACTGGAAACAGTTATCCCTGGCAATGAAGCGCTCCAAGAATGGATCATGTACTTTGATGGTGCCTTCTCACTACAAGGTGCAGGAGCTGGCGTGCTCCTCGTTGCACCCACTGGAGAGCACCTCAAGTATGTGGTCCAGATGCATTTCCCCTGGGAGAAGGCTACCAACAACACTGCTGAATATGAAGGACTCCTTGCTGGGCTCAGAATCACGACAGAGTTGGGGATTAAGAAGTTAATCATTCGATGAGACTCACAGCTCGTGGTGAGGCAAGTGAACAAGGATTATCATAGTCCATTGATGGAGGCATATGTGGAGGAAGTGAGAAAGCTGGGGGAGCGCTTTGATGGATTGCAAACAGAGCACATGCCGTGTGCGGAAAACAACATTGCTGATCATCTGTCAAAGTGCGTTGCGCAAAAGCTTCCTGTGGAACCAGGGACTTTTGTTCTTCACCTGACTCAACCCTCTGTATCCCCGACAACAATGGCCAGAAAAAGGAGGAAACTAGAGTCCAGCAAGCCTCTCCCGGCAGAGCTTCCCGAAGCCCCCGGCAGAGAGGTTGGCGGGAACAACTCCACTTCACTTGGTGAGCAGCACCCTCCCGCCGAACTAACAGTCCTTGCGGTTGAGGCATGCGCTCCCACGAACGAGGAGGTGCCGCTGATCCTTGTTGTCGAGCCTTAGGCTCCAATTTGGGCGCGGCATATAGTCCATTACCTCCAAACAGGAGAACTTCTCAAAGAGCAAGAAGAAGCTGAAAGAGTAGCCCGAAGGGCCAGTATGTATCAGTTCATCGGTAACACGCTATACAGAAGGAGGCCCAACGGTGTGAAATTGAAGTGCGTTTGCTGGGAAGATGGGAAGGAACTATTGGCGGAGATACACAAAGGCATGTGCGGCTCTCATATTGGATCAAGAGCCTTGGTTGGAAAAGCTTTCCAGCAGGGTTTCTACTGGCCCACGGACCTCCAAGATGCAATTGAGCTAGTCACCAGATGTGAAGCCTGCCAGTTCCACCCCAAGAATATCCATCAGCCTGCTCAAGCTCTCCAGACGATTCCTTTATCATGGCCATTTTCGGTCTAGGGGCTCGACATCTTGGGCCCCTTCCCTCGTGCTACCGGGGGCTTTTAATTCTTGTACATTGCCATCGACAAGTTTACAAAGAGGCCGGAGGTGGAGGCCGTGAGGAAGGTAACCGCATAGTTAGCTATCAAGTTATTAAAGGGGTTGGTGTGCCGCTTCGGGGTACCCGCCAGAGTAAACACTGACAACGGCACCCAATTCACAAGTCGCGCCTTCATGCAATACGTTCAAGCCCTCGAAAGCAAGGTCTTATTTGCCTCTGTTGCCCATCCCAGAAGCAATGGACAAGCTGAGAGGGCGAACGCTGAAGTGCTGCGAGGACTCAAGACAAGAACATTTGATAGGCTGCAAAAGTGTGGCAGGCGCTGGATCAACGAGCTGCCGGTGGTTCTTTGGTCCCTCCGTACGACACCAAATCGAGCTACCGGCCAGACTCCCTTCTCCCTAGTCTATGGGGCGGAAGCAGTGATCCCCACGGAACTCATATACGGATCACCTCGAGTATTTTCCTACGATGAAGTAAAGCAAGAGTAGCACCGGCATGACGATGCCGTGCTCCTTGAGGAGAACCATCTCCGGGCTGCTACGCGTGCTGCATGCTATCAGCAAGCCCTGCGTCGCTAACACAGCCGCAGGGTTCATGCCCGGAGCCTTGAGGAAGGCGACCTTGTCCTTAGGCATGTTCAGTCCACCAAGGGTGCAAACAAGTTGACGCCGAAGTGGGAAGGCCCTTACCGTGTAGTACGAGTCTCTAGACCTGGCGCAGTCCATCTGGAGACCGAAGATGGCATTCAATTGCAAAACTCATGGAACATTGAGAATCTTCGTAAGTTCTACCCGTAAGGCGCGGCTGTCGGGCCCTGCCCGACAGCCACCCTTTTGTATAAGCATTGCCGATGCTACATGTAACCCTTTGTACAAAGCTAGGCGCAGACCCTGAGCAACAGATAAATAAACAAAGCACTGGGGGCCCCAAAAACTTGCATGCATGCATAGCATAACATGAGCATGGCATGATCATGTAGATAAGGTCATATGTAGCTTTGTTTTCCTCTGCACTAAACTGCAGGGCTCTTGCCGTGGACTCGGTCCCGAAAAGAAGAAACGGAAACAAGCCTACATATCGGTCCCCGACAAGCCAAACAGATAAGTTCCTTCTTATCCATACATGTTCTGTAAGGAGAAAACTTGTGCATATAGAAACCTCGCCACCTTCGAAGCATGGGTGCTCCCATCCTTTGACCCAAACGTTGCTTCGATCAAGGTGGTTGTAGTGGCCTTTGAAGGAGAAGGTTCGACGGGGGGCTGGTCCCTTTTCATAGTTTCGAGCCCGGCAGGCCAAGCCCCGCGGTAACAAACGGAAGGCACCGGCAGGATAGCTTGCTGGAGAAAACTTGTTACTTAAACGTATAGAGGCATTCCACCTCTGCATGGACGTAATACATGCACAAGTACCCGGCAAGGCTTGTCTTTTTTCATTAATATGCGGATAAACAAATACAGATCCTACAGAGCACAAACATGGATAAAGAAGATTACATATTTAAGACCAAAGTTTGGCAAGTGCCTACCTATTTTAGACTGAAAAAAGATAAGTGCCTTGTAATCCCTTTCTTGTCCCTCTCCTCCTAGGAAATACAGTGGGAGGTGAAGAGGGCAAAAGGAGTGCCTGAGCAAAAGCCCAGCCTGACCCCGTCAAGACCCACAAGGAGCAGCCTGGCAAGATCGGGAGTGGCGAGGCTGCGAAGGCGGCGAACGGATAGAGCGGCCAGGCGGCACCCTAGCCACCACAGGGACCGCGGGGCGCGCCCGGCAGAAGGCACCAAGAGAGACTCCCCCGGCAACCATCCAGAAGAGGCTGGTGATGATGGTGCCGGGGCAGGGGAAGAGATGAAACACGGAGCAGCAGGCCAACAATACGAGACGAAGGCGTCGGTGCCATCGTAATCTGACCTGACGGCCTGCCACCCGCCTTCCTCGTCTTCGCAGGTTTCCTCCTCGTCACCATTGCTCCGAGGAGGCGTTGGGCCCCTGGCCCGATGCCTCCCCCAGAGAGACTGCTGATGATGGTGGCGGTGCCCAAGGCATGCTGAGAGCACCGTCCCCACTTCGGCGGGCAGAAGGGTGCCACCACCTCTGGCATTGCCCCTCGCCTTGCCGGGTAGAGCAGCGCCAGGGTCGTCAAAGATCCCGGGCGTGGTACCACGAGTGGGCACCAGAAGCCCAGGACGGATAGCTCGTATGAAGGATACGAACGCTCCACTGCCGAGGAGGGGCACGACGCCCCTCACACCGAGATCGGTGCGACCGCCATGGGTGCATTGCCACCAACTACGGTGGCTCCAACGACAGCCGTCGCGTCTCCTGCAACCGTGGACCAAGCTCACTCCCCGGGTATCTACACAGACATCCAAGATCATCACCCCTGAATGGAAGTGCGGGGTCGAGCCCCGGCCTCTCTTCCTAGGCATAAAGAAGACGAACAAGAAGAAGGGGAGAGAGCGAGGATGGGTGCCTCCATCCACCCTCACGCTCCCTTTTATAGACAAGCAGAGGCCCGGAGCAGGGGGCTCCTTTGGACCCGACCCGCTTGTGTCCCTGGCAGTAACCGGGCCCGTTCACCGCCCTCTCACACCAATCCGGAGCAGCCGGGTTTTTGCCACGGCGCCCTCCCCTGCGCCATCCATCACCTACCCCGCACAATGCATGCGGTATACGTGGCGGAAAAAGCGAGCGCGGTGGGAAGAGTGAGATGGCAGTTACCTCCCCATGAGTTAAAGTCATTCACGGGCCAGTGCAGAGGCGGCCCCATCGCATTCGGCGTCTTGCACGACGCACGAAAAAACCAAAAACTGACTCAAGCACAGGCTAATAAAGAAGCAAGGAAAATATCAAGGGATGAGCTACCACAAACTCTTCGCCTGTGTACTAGATAGGGCCTACCCCAACGACGCTCGGCAGCGCGTTCGGGCCAGGCCCGGGAGCTCCTGTCGGTGCAACAAACCCTGGTGTATGTTGCCCGGACTGTACACAGGCTCAGGGGCAAGGTTATAGTGACAAGACAAGACCAAATTGGAGAGATAGCTCTTTGAGAAATCAAAGGGCGGATCAAAAAGACCAAGACAAGCCGAAGGAACAAGATATCACTAAGGGAAAAACCTCCCTTACTGGGCAGGCGAGCTTGGTCAGGTCGAGGTCACCCCAAGGGCAAGTCCCAAGACCTCCCTGACAAGGGTTGCCGGGACGCCGACGGCCTACTTCCCCGCCAAGGCTCCACTACTCCACCTCACAGCAATGCAAGTCACTTATCGGTGCGGTGTCGAGCCCCCAAGTGCTTAAGTGGCTATCATTTGGCACGTGGCAGCCATTTCTGAGGAAGATCACCCCTAAATGACACCCGTCCAGGGGCGTGTCATGTAGGAAGACGACAAGGTGGTTGAACGACGTGACAAGGGTTGCCGGGCTACATCCACGACGTCACACTAAGCGGTGCATTTAATGCACCTTGTCCTGTCTGCAGGGTTAGGTATGATAGCACTGTTGGCTATCTAATCACTGGATAATGACTGTTTTACCATTGTGGTAATCCCTTGACCTATAAAAGGAGGGCCGAGGCAACCTTAGAAAGGATTCGGACCCTAGTACACTCGTACGTGCGTAGCTGCTCTCCCCGAGGCGACCTTGCCGGGCTTGAGCGTTGCAGGTTCGTCACGGTCCTCCATCCAATCCACCAAAGCTGGAGTAGGGTTTTACGCCTCACGGCGGCCCGAACCTGTGTAAAAACCACCTGTGCCACCGCTACCGTGCTACTCTACGGCCTCCACTCTTTGTGCAATGTGCCCTTCCCCCTTGCCGAACCACAAGGGGCCAATGGCCCCATAGGTGATCGTGTTGAACCACGACATAGCCATGGTGATGACGTCGCACTGATCAATGAGTTCTTCCACCACGTCATCTTTCAGATCGGGGCAAGAATAACGAGGTCATTTCCTACCTGTTCGCTCCATCGAGAAGAGAAACAATGGCAGAAGGAAGAGTCAAGGCAAATGGAGGGAGGAAGAGCGTGCGACAACAATTCCAAATCGAGAGGGAAAGGTGAAGAGGCGGTGGACGGTTGCCACGGTACAGGAAGAGGCTAGTCAGGAGCGGACGGTCGCCATGTGTCGGTGCAACAAACCCCAGGTATGTTGCCCAGACTGTACACAGGCTCAAGAACGAGATTGCAGCATCCAGGACAAGGCCAAGTAGAAGAGATTAGCTCTTTGAAGAATCAAAGGGCGGATCAAGAAGACCAAGACCAACCCAAGGAGTAAAATACCACGATGGGAAAACCTCCCCTACCGGGCAGGCAAGCCTGGCAGGGATGAGGTTGCACCGAAGACAAGTCTCAAGATTGCCCCAGCAGGCTTGCCAGGGACGCTGAGGGCGGATTACCCCGCCAAAGCTCCACCGCTCCACCTCACAGCAACGCAAGTCACCGATCGGTGCGGTGTCGAGCCCCCAAGATGCTAAGTGGCCGTTATTTGGCACGTGGCAGCCATCCCCAGAGGAAATCACCTCCAAATGACACTCGTCCAGCGACGTGTCACGCAGGCAGGCGAGAAGGTGGCAAAACAGCACGTCAAGGCTTGCCGGGCTAGGCTACGATGTGACACTAAGTGGCGCATTTAATGCGCTCTATCCAGTCTATAGAGTTAGGTATGATGGCACTGTTTGCTATCTACTCAGTACACAATGACTGATTTGCCATTGTGGTGACCCCTTGATCTATAAAAGGAGGGCCATGGCAACCTTAGAAAGGATTCGGACCCCTGTACACTCATACGCGCGTAGCTGCTCTCGCCCCGAGGCGACCTTGCCGGGCTAGAGCGCTGCGTCTCCACCATGGTCCTCTCATCAATCCACCAAAGCAGGAGTAGGGTTTTACGCCTCACGGCGGTCCGAACCTGGGTAAAAACTGCCCGTGTGATCGCTGCCGTGCTGCCCCATGCCCTCCGCTCTTTGTGCAATGCGTCCTTCCCCCCTGCCGAACCACAAGGGGCCGATGGCCCCATAGGTGGCCGTGTTTTCCCACGACATCTTTGGCGTGCCAGGTAGGGGGAAGCTCTTGCGCGAACCCTAGAGCATATGCAGCACGTCATCTTCATCATCATCTTCTTTATCGACGGCTTCATCATCCATGGCGCCCAAGAAGAAAACCGGTGCCGCGGCTCACCCGTCCACCTCGAAGGCCCCTCCATACGTGGCTGCCGACGCCGTGGGGGCTACGGGGGCGCACGGGGACGTGGACGCTGCTGGGGACGTGACCGGCGTAGGCGGCGTTGTCACCACCTGCCGCGTAGCCGAAACGAGAGCAGGAGGCACCGGAGAAGGACAGTGCCAACAACATCCCGACGGCCATGCTCCACAGGGTGCAGGAGGAGAGGTCATTCCATCCGTGCCTCTCCACCCCGCCGAAGGACGCGGCCACAACGGTGATGCTCGCCATGGGGTGAACCGCAATCCTCCGGCCACCCCCACTGCGGATGTGGCCGTAGGGCATGCGTCACCCCCAGGACGGGCTGGCCAAGCTGATGTGCCTAACGGAGCCACCGACCCCCAAGCACAACCACCTCACATCCACGCTTCCCTGGCGACTGGCTCACGACCCTGCTACTACTGGCACTGTCAGAAGCCAGGTTACGCTACGGTCTACGTCGTCATCCATGCCGAGCACTTCTTCGGAGGCCATGGCGCGGGCCCAACTCCTGTTGAGATTTCCGCCGCCGGCTGATCAGATGGATGAGTGGAGAGCCACCATTCGAAGCTTGATTGGTTTCACCGAGGCGGGAGGATCACAGCGAGCAGGCCCATCACAGCCTCCATAGGCGGCGACAACGGCCTGAGCTGCTGGCCGTACCGAAGGGGCCACCCCCACGATGCAATCCCCTCCGCGGCAGCCAGCGCAGAGGCCACGGCCAGTGCAACACAACCAAGAACCCGACAATGTATCGATGGCCTCGTCCGATCCTCCAGCATGACGAGAACAACGGCGAGTCCTGGAAGACAAGCAGGGGGAAGACGCGCGCGTCACCATCGAACGACGCCGTGAAACCCAACGCCGGTCTGATAGGCGCAATGGCTCCGACGTCGACGAGCCTACGCCCAGTGAGGGTGGGTGCCCCGCCTTCACTCGTGAGCTGCGGCAAGTCCGTTAGCCATCTGCCCGCACGTTCAAGCCAGAAATACCAGAGAAGTACGATGGAAGACTGAACCCGGCAGAGTTCTTGAGCATCTACACCATCGCTGTTCAAGCTGCCGGGGGAAGAGATGAGAAGGTGTTCGCCAACTACTTCCCCTTGGCACTCAAGCCAAATGTGAGGTCTTGGTTGATGCACTTGCCAGAGAATTCCATTTTGACCTGGGCTGACCTGTGCCATGAGTTTGTTGGCGCCTTCACGGGCGGCCACCAAGAACCAGGACGGCCCAGCGACTTACAGCTACTCCCGCAAAAGGAAGGAGAGAGCCCGCGGAAGTACATGCAGAGGTTTAGCCGGGTGCACAGGAACATCCCAGACATCTACCTGGCAGCTGTGATAGCCGCGTTCCAGTCCAACATGCGCAACCGCCGGATATGTTCTAAAATGAACGTTCGTTTGCCCAAGACTGTGAATGAGCTATACACTCTGGTGGATAAGTGTGCCCGAGTAGAAGAGGGGAGACGACTCCCAGGTGAAGAAGATGGCATCGACATCGACTCAGAAGATGACCACGATGCCACCAGCGGGAAGAAGAAGAGCAAGAAGCACAACAAGAAGCGCAATGATAAAGTGGTGATGACCGTTGAAGGGTCGAGTGCACCTGGAACCGGCAAGAAGGCCAAGACCGAGGTCCCCGGCAAGGAAGCTATCGCGTGCACTGATTGCCAGGAAGCCGCGGCTGCCGAGAAAGCTGGGAAGAGTGATGGGCCGTACTACAAGATCCATCGGACCAAGGGCCATGATCTCCAGGAGTGTCATCAGGTGGAGTAGCTCGTCAAGAAGCAGAGGGCTGAGTACGAGAAGCGTGATAAGGTAAAAAACCAAGATGGCGCTGGCGGGAAGGGCCGAGGTGGCAGAACAGGTCGCCCTGGCAAGGCTCCTCAGTATCAAGGGAAACCCACCACGAGCCGTGAGAAGAAGGATTGTGAGGATGGAAGTGATGAAGGAGATGAAGAGGAAACCAGCGAGCAGGAATTCCAGAAAGCCACTGATGCCCTATGCATTGACGGGGGTGCATCTCTGCACTCCTCTCACCGCCAACTTAAAAGGTGGGCGCGTGAGGTCAATGCCGTGGAGCCAGCGGCAGATTCTCGGAAGCCGCTCAAGTGGTCCCGCATGCCCATCGTCTTTGATGAGGAGGATCACCCTGACCGCACTACCGCGGTGGGGTGTTTGCCATTGTTGGTTTCACCAACAATCCGCAACCTCAACGTCATAAAGATGTTGGTTGACGGCGGGGCCGGGTTGAATCTGATTTCTCCAAAGGTCATCAGCAAACTCCAGATAGCAGATGAAGAGCTCAAGGTTACTGGTACGTTCCAAGGGATCAACCCCGGCATGAGTCATTTTAAGGGGAAGATCACACTGCCGGTAACATTCGGGGGGGAGTTGAACTACCGGACTGAGAAGATCGTGTTTGATGTGGTTGACCTCCCCCTACCGTACAACGGAATCCTTGGTCGTCCTGCCTTGGCCAAATTCATGGCGGCATCTCACTATGCCTACAACAGTTTGAAGATGCCAGGACCAATGGGCGTTATTTCTATCCCATCAGACAAGAAAGACACAATCATATGCGTGGACAAGATGTACCGGGAGGCAGTTGCTGCAGCAGCTGCGGAAGCCGCTGCTCCCGCCAAGGAAAGCAAGAAAAAGAAGAAAGGAAGCAAGGATGCCAGCGAGGAATCCGGGAAGCGTGCCTCTCCGGAGTGCACTACGCCTGTTGATGACTTGCCGGAGAGTTCCAATAGCAAGAGATCCAAGGCTGCCGCACCATCTGTGAAAAAGGTCCCGGCAGGGCTGGCTGGCGCTGGTGGTACATTTACCATCAGTGCCACCCTCGATGACAAATAGGAAAGCGCGCTCGTTGCCTTCCTGCGGGCGAATGTCGATGTGTTTTCTTGGCAACCATCTGACATCCCCGGTGCTCCCAGGGAGGCAATCGAGCACCACCTTGCTGTCTGCCCACATGCCCAGCCCGTCAAGCAGAAGGTCCGGAAGCAAGCTTTGGAGCGGCAACAGTTTATTGCCGGGGAGATCAAGAAACTTGAGGCAGCTGGATTGGTCAGAGGAGTATTGCATCCAACGTGGTTAGCAAACCCAGTGGTGGTGCGCAAGGCAAATGGGAAATGGAGGCTTTGCATAGATTTCACGGATCTTAACAAAGCATGCCCGAAGGACCCATTCCCCTTGCCGCGCATCGACCAGATTGTGGATTCCACCTCCGGATGCGACTTGCTCTCCTTCCTGGATGCCTACTCCGGATACCATCAGATCTTCATGTCTAAGGAGGACGAAGAAAAAACCGCGTTCATAACTCCAGGTGGCACGTACTGTTTTGTACGAATGCCCTTTGGGTTGAAGAGCGCTGGATCCACTTTTGCAAGAGCAGTATAGATTGGCTTTGAGTCCTAGTTGCACAGAAATGTTGAAGCCTACATGGATGATATTGTGGTCAAAACCAAGGACAGAATGACTCTCATTCAGGATTTGGAAGAGACCTTTGCAAATCTGCGCAGGCTCAATTTGAAGCTGAACCCGGAGAAGTGTGTGTTTGGCGTTCCTTCCGGCAAGCTACTTGGCTTTTTTGTGTCCCACCGGGCGATAGAGGCCAACCCCGACAAGATCAAGGCTATCGAGTAGATTCAGGCACCAAAGACAGTCAAGGACATGAGGCATTTGACTGGATGTGTTGCCACGCTGAGCAGGTTCATTTCCAAGTCCACTGAACGTGCCTTGCCGTTTTTCAAAATCTTGAAAAAGGCAGGGCCCGTGGAGTGGACCCCAGAGGTAGACGCTGCGCTACAAGATTTGAAGACCTACCTTTTGCTCTGTTCCCACCTTAGTCGCTCCTAAACCACAAGAGCCGTTGCTGCTATATTTAGCAGCGACCAATCAAGTGGTTAGCGCAGCACTGGTGGCACAGCGGGAGGTAGATGAAGCAGCAACCACCGCCACCGTCCCCTCTGGAGAGGAAAGTGAACCAGTCTTGGCAAGATCAGATGCAGTTCAAGACAAAGAAGAGCAAAGCAGCGGAGATAGTGCCAAGATCACGGCAAGGAAGAAGGTGGTGCAGTGCCTAGTGTACTTTGTCACCTCCCTACTGCAGGGGGCTAGGTCGAGGTACTCTGGCGTGCAAAAGTTGATTTTTGGCCTCATCATGGCCTCAAGGAAACTGCGTCACTACTTCCAAGCCCACGAGATCACGGTTGTCACCCGCTTCCCCTTTCAACGCATACTCCGAAACGCCGAGGCTACTGGCAGGATCGTGGAATGGGCTTTGGAGTTATCCAGCTTTGGTTTGAGGTTTGAAAGGACATCAACTATTCAGAGCAGAGCACTGGCAGAGTTCATTGCAGAGTGGACACCAACCCCTAATGAGGAAGTACTGGAAACAGTTATCCCCGGCAAGGAAGCGCCACAAGAATGGATTATGTATTTTGATGACGCCTTCTCCCTACAGGGTGCAGGAGCTGGCATGCTTCTCATTGCTCCCATTGGGGAGCACCTTAAGTACGTTGTTCAAATGCATTTCCCCAGGGAGGAGGCTACCAACAATACTGCAGAGTATGAAGGGCTCCTTGCTGGGCTCAGGATTGCGACAGAGATGGGAATCAAGAAGCTGATCATCCATGGAGACTCACAACTTGTGGTGAGACAAATCAACAAGGACTACCAAAGCCCATTGATGGAGGCATACGTCGAGGAAGTGAGAAAGTTGGAGGAGCGCTTTGACGGATTGCAAACAGAGCACGTACCACGTGCGGAAAATAGCATTGCTGATCATCTGTCAAAGTGCGCTGCGCAAAAACTCCCTGTGGAACCAGGGACTTTTGTTCTCCATCTGACTCAACCCTCTGTATCCCCGGCAACAATGGCCAGCAAGAGGAGGAAATTGAACTCCGGCAAGCCTATCCCGGCAAAGCTTCCCGAAGCCACCGGCAGAAGGCTTGGCGGGAACAACTCCCCTTCGATCAGTGAGCTGCACCCTCCCGCCGAATTACCAGTCTTTGCGGTTGAGGCGTGCGCTCCTGTCAACGAGGAGGTGCCCCTAGTCCTTGTTGCCGAGCCCCAGGCTCCAACTTGGGCACGGCAAATTGTTCATTTCCTCCAAATAGGAGAACTTCCCGAAGAACAAGAAGAAGCTGAAAGAGTAGCCCGAAGGGCCAGTATGTATCAGTTTGTTGACGATACGCTATACAGAAGAAGGCCCAACAGTGTGAAATTGAAGTGCATTTGCCAGGAAGAAGGAAAGGAACTGCTGGCAGAAATACACAAGGGTATGTGTTGCTCCCACATCGGATCAAGGGCCTTGGTTGGGAAAGCTTTTCCGCAAGGTTTCTACTGGCCCACTGCCCTCCAAGATGCAATTGAGCTAGTCACCAAGTGTGAAGCCTGCCAGTTCCACTCCAAGAATATCCATCAGCCTGCTCAAGCTCTCCAAACAATCCCTTTGTCATGGCCATTTTCGGTCTGGGGGCTCAACATCCTGGGTCCCTTCCCCCGTGCTACCGGGGGCTTTGAATTCTTGTTCGTCGCAATCGACAAGTTTACAAAGTGGCCGGAGGTGGAGCCCGTGAGAAAGGTGACTGCGCAGTCAGCTATCAAGTTCTTGAAAGGATTGGTGTGCCACTTCGGGGTACCTGCCCGAATCATCACCGACAATGGCACCCAATTCACAAGCCGCGCCTTCATGCAATACATTCATGCCCTCAGAAGCAATGGACAAGCTGAGAGGGCGAACGCTGAAGTGCTTCGAGGTCTCAAGACAAGAACTTTTGATAGAGTGCAGAAGTGCGGCAGGCGATGGATCGACGAGCTGTCGGTGGTTCTTTGGTCCCTCCGTACGACACCAAATCGAGCTACCGGGCAGACTCCCTTCTCCCTAGTCTATGGGGCAGAAGCAGTTATCCCCATGGAACTCATATACGGGTCTCCTCGAGTGCTTGCCTATGATGAAGTAGCGCAGGAACAACACCGGCGTGATGATGCTGTGCTACTTGAGGAGAACTGTCTCTGGGCTGCTACGCGTGCTGCACGCTACCAGCAAGCCCTGCGTCGCTATCACAGCCGCAGGGTTCATACCCGGAGTTTTGAGGAAGGCGACCTTGTCCTTAGGTGTGTTCAGACTGCCAAGGGTGAAACAAGTTGACGCCAAAGTGGGAAGGCCCTTACCAGGTAGTACGAGTCACCAGACCTGGCGCAGTCCGTCTGGAGACCAGAGATGGCATTCAATTGCAAAACTCATGGAATATTGAGCATCTCCATAAGTTCTACCCATAAGGCGCGGCTGTCGGGCCCTGCCCGGCAGCCACCCTTTTGTACAATCTTTGCCAAAGTTGCATGTAACCCTTTGTACAAAGCCAGACGCAGACCCTAAGCAACAGAGAAATAAACGAAGCACTGGGGGCCCCCCGAAACTTGCATGCATGCATAAGCATATCATAAGCACAACATGATCATGTAGAAGAGGGCGCTTGTGGCATTGTTTTCATCTGCATTAAGTTGCAGGATTCTTGCCGTGGACTTGGTCCCGAAGAAAAGGAATGAAGATGAGCCCACGTGACGATCCCCAGCAAGCCAAACAGATATGTTCCTTCTTATCCATATTTGTTCTGTAATTTGCAAATTTGTGCATATGAAAACCCCGCCACCTTCGAAACATAGGTGCTCCTACCCATTGACTTGAACGCTGCTTCGGTCAGGGTGGTCACAGGGACCTTTGACGGAAAGGGCTCGGCGGGGGGCTGATCCCTTTTTTATGGTTGTGCCCGGCAGGCCTAGCCCCGCGGCAACAAACTAAGGGTACCGGCAGGATAGCTTGCCAGAGAAACTTGTTTACTTAAATGTATAGAGGCATTTCACCTCTGCATGGAGATGGTACATGCACAAGTGCCCGGCAAAGTTTGTCTTTTTCATTAATATGCTGATAATCAAGTACAGATCTTACAGAACACAAACATGGATAAGGAAATTTACATTATTTAGACTAAAGTTTGGCCCAGGCCTACATATTTTAAACTAAAAAAAGATAAGTGCCCCGTAATCCCTTTCTTGTCCTTCTCCTCCTAGGCACTACGGTAGGAGGCGAAGATGGCAAAAGGGGTGCCTGGGCTGAAGCCCAGCCCGACCCCGTCGGGCCCCATGACAGGGAGCTCAACAAGGTCGGGAAGGCACGGGCGAAGGTGATGGTAAAGAGAGCGGAGGAAGGGTCCCCCTGACCACCGCCACCAGGGCCACCAGGACACAGCAGGGCAAACGAAGCTGCAGCCCATGAGGAAGCCTGCCGAGGTCCAGCTGGGAGACTGTTGGAGGAGCCCGGGGCACCATCCCCACCCCTGCATCCAAGTCCTCGGCAAATCACCTTGCTGGGAATGAGATGCAGGTGCAGATG
Source organism: Thinopyrum elongatum (assembly GCA_011799875.1). NCBI lineage: Eukaryota > Viridiplantae > Streptophyta > Magnoliopsida > Poales > Poaceae > Thinopyrum > Thinopyrum elongatum. The sequence continues at coordinate 356,172,868 of CM022302.1, read as the reverse complement.
ATGGTGCCGGCACCTGACGGTGATGGTACGGCTGTCGTTCAGCCGGAGCCGGAGCTATCGCCCTCCTTGTCGGCGCCGTCGTCATCGCCATCACTGCCCTCCTTATCGCTATTGCTCGAGGAGGAGCTTTCGTTGTCAGTCGAGCTCTCCGTGCGGCACCCTAAGCGAGCTCTCGAGCATCCAAAGACCTTGACGGAGAGCAGCTCAACATCCATTAATTTAAAATGAAGGACGTGCCCCTCTGACAAGCTGTGAGCGCGGGCAAAAGTCTTCCAGCCGCGTCGGAAGAGCATGACATGAGGGGCAGGGTGATCCACATCCACCCGCATGCTGCCATTACAGCAACCCCTCATGTGCAGTTTTAGCGCACGCGGTTGTTCAAACTCCACCACCCTTGCAAATGGAGTAGGGAGGCGAAGGCGGCCGTGCGGGGGCTTATACAACCTGATGATGAACTCCAGCGGTTGATCTCCGACGTGGCCTTCCATTGGGGGATGAGCGGCCGGTGGAGGTGCGACCAGAGCACCACCCTGTCCTCCTCGACCCCGGGCACCACGGCGGCCGCGACCTCGCCCCTTCCCACCTCCTCTCATGGTGGGCTCTGCCCCCACGTTCCCAATAGGAGGAGGGAGGTGCTGTCGAGAAGAAGCCCTCGTCGCCACCACCAGAGAACCACCACGACCCCTGCCCCTCACCATAGTGGGTAGGAACTGCTAAAGGGAAAGGAAGGTGTGAGATGTGTGGAGAAGCACCGTGCCCTGCGTCCCTTTTTATAGGCGAACAGGGCAGGGGGCTGGCTCCTCCCCCGTGAAGGCAGCCGCCCTACTCCTCCAATCCGGCTTCCCCACGCCACCAACGGCTCATGGAATCAAGGCCGGCCCTCAGCACCAATCCATGTTGTCTGGGTTTCTGCCATGGCACGCATTTCCATGCCCTTTGCATCCGCCAAACAACCCCGCACGACGCATGTGGTCCATGTGGCGGAAGCGCTGCAAACGGGAAAGTTAATGGAATGGCAGTTACCACCCCATGAACATGGGACGTGGGTAGCCCAGGGATCGTGGCTCATAATCTCCCCACGACGTCTTGCACGTCGCGCAGGAAAACCGGAAACTGACTCAAGCTCAGATTAATGAAGAAGCAAAGAAAATCTCAAGGGGTGAGCTACTACAGCCTCCCCTCCTGTGTACTGGACAGGGCCTACCCCGACGACGCTCGGCAGCGCGTTCAGGCCATGCCCGGGGGCTCTTGTCGGTGCAACAAACCCCAGGTATGTTGCCCAGACTGTACACAGGCTCAAGAATGAGATTGCAGCATCCGGGACAAGGCCAAGCAGAAGAGATCAGCTCTTTGAAAAATCAAAGGGCGAATCAAGAAGACCAAGACCAACCCAAGGAGTAAAATACCACGATGGGAAAACCTCCCCTACTGGGTAGGCGAGCCTGGCAGGGACGAGGTTGCCCCAAAGACAATTCTCAAGATTGCCCGGTAGGCTTGCCGGGGACGCTGAGGGCGGATTACCACGCCAAAGCTCCACCGCTCCACCTCACAGCAACGCAAGTCACCGATCGGTGCGGTGTCGAGCCCCCAAGATGCTAAGTGGCCGTTATTTGGCACGTGGCAGCCATCCCCAGAGGAAATCACCTCCAAATGACACTCGTCCAGTGACGTGTCACGCAGGCAGGCGAGAAGGTGGCAAAACAGCACGGCAAGGCTTGCCGGGCTAGGCTACGATGTGACACTAAGTGGCGCATTTAATGCGCTCTGTCCAGTCTGCAGAGTTAGGTATGATGGCACTGTTTGCTATCTAATCAGTACACAACGACTGATTTGCCATTGTGGTGACCCCTTGATCTATAAAAGGAGGGCCATGGCAACCTTAGAAAGGATTCGGACCCCTGTACACTCATACGCACGTAGCTACTCTTGCCCCGAGGCGACCTTGCCGGGCTAGAGCGCTGCGTCTCCACCATGGTCCTCTCATCAATCCACCAAAGCAAGAGTAGGGTTTTACACCTCGCGGCGGCCTGAACCTGGGTAAAAACTGCCCGTGTGATCGCTGTCGCGCTGCCCCGTGCCCTCCGCGCTTTGTGCAATGCGTCCTTCCCCCTACCAAACCACAAGGGGCCGATGGCCCCGTAGGTGGCCGTGTTTTCCCACGACACCACGGTATAGAAAGAGGCGCCCCGACCTACATAGACGTCTGTTCGGAAATTATACAAAAGGACACGCCGTCGTCTCACTGACATGTTGGAACGGGACCACATGTCAACGAAACATGGTGTGTCATTTCTCGTGCAAAATGTGATCTGGCCGCGTTGTCCCGTGGTGCCGCATTATTTCTCGACTTTATATTTTAGTGGCGTGCCGTTCAGTTTTGAAGCACAACTAATTGGTACTGTATGCAGAGAAAATATAAACTACTCTACCACTACTCTACCTCTAGTATTTACTAGTACTAGTAAAGTATATAGGCTGGAGCTTCAGCACTTGCTTGCTAAGGGCTGCCCACTTGCTTCTCACACTATCACCCTCTCTCCAGATCTAAAAAAGATGGCGGTGGCCCCTCTCTCTCCCTCCTCACCGGTGGTCACAGATGCGCCGGGGAAGAAAAGGACGTGTAACATTGACGCACTCATCGTCGGCGAGCGAGGTCACACACTGACGACAAGGCCGTCCTCTCAGACCTAGCGCCAGTGCGGGATGGCCTCCATCCCCAAGCTCGCTGCCGTAGTGTGTGTGGAGGACGATGACCACGAGCGAAGCCACTTCCCGCTGACCCTCTGGTATGCTACCTCTTTTTGAACCATACCCTTCTTCTATTGCCCCATCTGCCACATTGCTGCATGTGGATTTTTTCCCACTCCCCCATCTCCCCAATTTACTATCCTCTGCTCTGCTGGCCACGCAGACAAAAACCTTAATTTGCACTATTTAAGGAAACCCTACTTCATGCAGACTAATCCAGTCTGGGTTGAATAAGGAAAGAAAGGGAGAAAGTACTGTAGAAGAGACTAGGTATCGAACCTGCATCTTAGTTGAAAAGGGGAAAATTAGTATCTAAGGAATGGGTCTCTTGTCTCTTGGTTGAAAAAGGGTGGAAAGGCATGACAACGCAATAGAGAATGACCAGGTCGATCGGTTTGTTGTCCTCACATAGGAAAAAGGTGGCTAAGGAGAACAAAAATGGGACGTAATCCACATATACTGCCTGGATATTTGTTGCTCTGGGCAACCATCCCTCCCTCACAACTCTATGCGTCTGTGGAGGTACATCGTACTGGTGTGCCCACTATCCGAATGGGCCTCCCCATGCTCTTATTGCCACTTTTTTGCTTAGTATAATGCCACCGGTAAAATCAAGCAATGCTACTGCTAAAGTGATGCCACATTTAACTAATGCCACAGTTAGTCTAATGCCATCAATAAATTTAAGCAATGCCATTTAATGTCACTGGATTATTTCAGGGTTAGCTGTTGAGTGTGGATGTATTAAAGATTTTTGAGCTAAGGCATTCTAATGTTGTTGCACAACCAGTATACCAACGATGAAACTTGTTACTCCCTTTAGATTTTTGCACTGTTAATGCTTATAGATTACATACCTCACTTCATGATGTTATGATAAGTCAATTTTTTTTGTACAGTGTCACCAAAATGCCAAGGCGGTGATGGCATTTTATTTTAGTTAAACTGCATAAAAAATTATGAAGAGAAGAGGAAAGGTCAGGAGTGGGCACCTCCTCCTCCTGCTGTTTTCTTGATTCGTTTGATCAAGTTTTTATGTTTGATAGATTATCAAGATTGGGATAGCAATTTTGTAGGTCCCCTCGAGTTCGAAATGATATTTACCTTGAAGGTACATGGTTTGCAATTTTTTATACCGTATTAGTTAATAATGCTAGTTACCTTCAGACTTCTGTATTTGGTCTAATGCTGTTGCACATCCAGTATACCAATGCTGAAACTTGTTACCTTTAGATTTTGTATAGTTAATGCTTATAGAAATCTTCCAGTGCTAGCTTATGGAAATATGTTCAGTAAAACCATTGTACTGTACCCCGTAATAAAAAAACTACTCTACTGTTGCACTAGCCATTGGATTAGTGTATACTTGTACTATTCAAATGGTGTTGCATTAGCATATGGACATATATAAGGTGTGGCAAGCTTTCCCAGATATGTGCTCAAGAAAATACTACCTGTTTTTCTAAATACTAGATGTTTGGGTACTTTAAATTGAACTGCGAAAACATCTTATATTAAGGAACATAGGGTGTAGAGTTCATTCAAATTATGCCGGCAAAGCTAGTCACACCTTTGTTAAAATTAATGTTCACCATGTTATTGGAGGAGGTCTGCATGTTTGTCTCTATTGCTTGTCGATTACATACCTGACATCATGATGTAATGGTAAGTCATTTTTTTGTACAGTGTCATCGAATTGTCAAGGCGGTGATGGCATTTTATTTTAGTTGAACTGCACAAAAAATGCTTAAAAGAAGAGGAAAGGTCAGGAATGGTTCAATCTTTCAGAAAATACTATGTATGCCTTCCTGACATCGGCCGCTGTTGCCTTATTTATTCCTTCAAACCGGTGGTTAGAAACAGTCTTGCTACCTTTTCCCATTAAGGAATTGGAATGCTTATATTTGTGAGTCTATGCTTCAACTAGTGCCACTGTTATAGTAATCACACTTTCAATATCTGTGCAAACAGGGATGCTCAATTTTAGTGGAACTCCACAAAAAGTCCAAATGGTTCAACATTATGAGCATTTTTCTTCCAAACAGTTATATCCAATTGGTGTCACTATGACCTGTTCATTACCAAGGTACATGCTTTGCTACTATCTTGCTACTGTTTTTGTACTGTCATTAGATAGTAATATTAGTGGTTTGCATGTAAATTTATTGGCAGGGTGGACCTACATTGGTGGTGCAGGACATGATTCAATGTTTGGATGCTCAATTTCGGTTGTATAGATTTCACCTCTTCCATCACTGCAAACAAAGTGACCTCAATTTTTGTGGAACTGCACAAGAGAATAGTATAGTCACTACATGCAGTGCCATATGAAAATAGACACATAAAGATTGGATAGTCACTTCATGGACTGCACAAAAGTAGTTCTATACTATTTATTGGCCAACACTAGGTGCTTCATTGCTTTGGTCTAATTATCCAGTGGGCATCATTTTGCCTAAGTTAAAGTTGTATTCTGAAAATAGTCTCGCCGTATGATCGATAGATGACCAATTCATATTTTAGTGGATGTTCCTCCATCATGTGTGGTTCATTCTCATGGTTCCACCTGTTGGTGAAACCACTTACGTTTGCAATAGGAAATGTAGACTTCACAAACAATTTTTTCTTTCACTCTGTACTGAATGTTGGCCCAGAGAAGCATCCATGTTAGTAGCAAGAACATATGTTTTTTCTTGATCTTTGCTTTAGGAGCTACATATTGTATATGACCTGTGAATCATTGAGACGCATTAATGATACGTCTCCAAGGTATATATAATTTTTGATTGTTCAATGCTATTATATTATTTGTTTTGGATGTTTTATATGCATTAATATGCTATTTTATATTATTTTTGGGACTAACCTATTAATCTAGAGCCCAGTGCCTGTTTATGTTTTTCCTTGTTTTTGAGTTTTACAGAAAAGGAATATCAAATGGAGTCCAAACGGAATGAAACTTTCGTGATGATTTTTCTTGGACCAGAAGACACCTACGTAACTTGGAGAGAGGGCCAGAGGAGTCCCGAGGAGGCCACAAGCCTGCAGGGTGCACCCCAGGCGGGCGCCCCTGGCTTGTGGGCCCCTCGGAGCTCCTCTAACCCTAGTTCCACCTCTATAAATTCCAAAATATTCCCCAAACATCAGAAGCGTCCACCAAAATACTTTTTCGCTGCCGCAAGCCTCTATTCCCGTGAGATCCCATCTTGGGGCCTTTTTCGGTGATCTACCGGAGGGGGATTCGATCACGGAGGGCCTCTACATCAACCTTGCTGCCCTTCCGATGATGCGTGAGTAGTTTACCACAGACCTACGGGTCCATAGCTAGTAGCTAGATGGCTTCTTCTCTCTCTTTGATCTTGAATACAATGTTCTCCTCGACGTTCTTGGAGATCTATTCGATGTAATACTTTTTTGCAGTGTGTTTGTTGAGATCCGATGAATTGTGGATTTATGATCAGATTATCTATGAATATTATTTGAGTCTTCTCTGAACTCTTTTATGCATGATTAAGATATCTTTGTATTTCTCTTCGAACTATCGGTTTGGTTTGGCCAACTAGATTGGTTTTTCTTGCAATGGGAGAGGTGCTTAGTTTTGGGTTCAATCTTGCGGTGTCCTCACCCAGTGACAAAAGGGGTAGTGAGGCACGTATTGTATTGTTGCCATCAAGGATAAAAAGATGGGGTTTATATCATATTGCTTGAGTTTATCCCTCTACATCATGTCATCTTACTTAAGGCGTTACTCCGTTCTTCTGAACTTAATACTCTAGATGCATGCTGGATAGCGGTCGATGTGTGGAGTAATAGTAGTAGATGCAGGCAGGAGTCGGTCTACTTGTCACGGATGTGATGCCTATATTCATGATCATTGGCTTATATATCATCATAACTTTGCGCTTTTCTATGAATTGCTCAACAGTAATTTGTTTACCCACGGTATGCTATCTTCAAGAGAGAAGCCTCTAGTGAAACCTATGGACTTCGGGTCTATTTTCCATCATATATTTTCAGATCTATAAACCAAAAAACCCAAAAATACCTTGCTGCACTTTATTTATATTTACTTTAGTTTGCTCTTTTATTTATCTTTTATACCTATCTCTATTAGATCTCACTCTTGTTCGTGACCGTGAAGGGATTGACAACCCCTTTTTCGCGTTGTGTGCAAGTGTTGGTTAGTTTGTGTAGGTGCATAGATTGGAGACTTGCTTGTGCCTCCTACTGGATTGATACCTTGGTTCTTAACTGAGGGAAATACTTATCTTTACTTTGCTGCATCACCCTTTCCTTTTCAAGGGAAAAATCAACGCAAGCTCAAGAAGTAGCAATTAACATGGTGATCTTATGTATGGGAATTGTACTAGTTGGTTGTGAATTTGGGCTACTAATGTGAACATATTACAATGCCAGGCCTGTGAGTCTCGTGTGAACATTTCGAACGGATCGGCTCTTACTACTGTGCAGTGTGCATAACATGATCCTTATTTCTATGTGCTCATTGTTTACAAGTTACTAGTAGCTCCTTATTTCTCTTTGCTCAGTGTTTACAAGTTACTGATCGATCACTAGCTAGCCTACTAATGCGCTCCTGGCAGTTTTAGTTGCGATGGAAGATCCAAAGGTGGCAGTTTTTTGAATAAAAATGCCTACCTCTGAAGAAACTGACATGCTATTCTGAAGAAAATGCCATGCGAATCTGAAGAAACTGCCAGCAAAAACGTTTGCAAATGCCTTATCTCCCAGCAAACGTTCATCAGCTATTGCGATCCTACACGTACGCTATCCGACCGACTCGATCCTATGCGAATAACCAGCTGTCGTGGTAGAACACAACCACCTATGAGGCCATCGGCCCCTTTGTGGTTCGGCAAGGGGGAGGACGCATTGCACAAAGAGTGGAGGCCGTGGGACAACATGACAGTGGTGACGCTGGTGGTTTTTACCCAGGTTTGGGCCGCTGAGAAGCGTAAAACCCTACTCCTACTTTGGTGGATTGATGGAGAGACCGTGAAGAATGCACGGCGCTCGAGCCCGGCAAGATCGCCTCGGGAAGAGCAGCTACATGCGTATGAGTACCCGAGGGTCCGAATCCTTTCTAAGGTTACCACGGTCCTCCTTTTATTGGCCAAGGGGTTACCACAATGGCAAAACGATCATTATCCAGTGATTAGATAGCTGACAGTGCTATCATACCTAACTCTGGTAGTTAGGACAAAGCGCATTAAATGCACTACCATGTGTCGCGCTGTGGATGCGGCCCGGTAGGCTTGCCGCGCCGCTCTAGTCATCTTCCACCTGTCCGCTTGACACACCTCTGGACGGGTGTCATATAGAGGTAATCTTCCTCCTAAATGGCTGCCACGTGCCAAAAGACAACCACTTAGTTATCTGGGGGCTCGACACCGCACCGATGGATGACTTGCGTTGCGATGCGGTGGAGCGGTGGAGCTTTGGCGGGGATGTAGGCCGCCGGTGGCCCTGGCTATCCTTTCCAGGGAAGTCTTGGGACTTGTCTTCGGGGTGGCCTCGACCTGACCAGGCTCGCCTGCCCGGCAAGGGAGGTTTGTCCTTAGTGATATCTTGCTGTCTTGGCTTGTCTTGGTCTTCTTGATCCGCCCTTTGATTTCTCAAAGAGCTCTCTCTGACTTGGTTCTGTCTTGAATGCTTGGTGTTGCCGGGCCGGAGGCCTACTGTCCGTGCACAAGTCAGGGGAAACATACACCCCTATTTGTGTACCCCGACAGAAGCCCCCAGGCTTGAGCCATACGTGTCGCCGGGCACGTTGGGTTAGGCCCCAAATAGTGCATGAACACGTGTCGAAGGAACACTGTGCGTGCAGTGGTTTGTCATGATGACTAGTCGACTCAACATCCCACTCGATGCAATTACCGCAGGTTGTGGGGTCATGGGACTATAGCAGTTAATGTAAAACGGTAACTTTCTGGGAGAAAGCAGCGAAGAGACATCCTCCCCACGTTCGTTCCTCATAAAAGAGAAAACACGAAGGGGCACTGCTCATTCGCATCCGTTTCACCCTCCATCATCTTCCTCCTCAAGCCAAGCGACTGCTCCCGCACCCACATTCGCCTCCGATCTCCCATCAGTCTTCCACCTCCCTTACAGCCCCGAAGGATGGCGAAGAAAGCCGCCGGAAGGGGGAAGCAGCCGACCAATGCGAAGGAAACCACGGCAGAGGGGAAGAAGAAGAAGGCGGCGGAGTTGGACAGGAAGCGGCAGGAAGATGTAGTGTTCTTCCCGTCGAGCTTGGATAGCAACGCCCTGGTTGTGAGGTACACGTACATGTGGGGGAGGTATGTCCCGAAGGGGCACGGCGCACCCGCGGTTTTGGCGGAGGGGAAAGAGGACCCACCAAATTCATACCACTTTTTTTGCGTGTATTTCCTTTGCGGCCTCAGCCCTCCTTTCTCTAATTTCTTTGAGGCGATAATGGTGGTGTACGGATTCCACCTTTTGGATTTCACGCCAAATGCAATGGCGTGCATGGCGATTTTCCCCCATCTGTGTGAGAACTTCGTCGGAGTCGCCCCCAACGTGGATCTGTTCAGGCATTTCTTTGTTCCGCGGGTTGAAAACAAGGCGCACCGCTCGGGGAACATCAGTTGGATCCCCCGGGAAAAGAGGAATGCTTGGGATTATCTTCCTGGTCAGCAGTGGGGCAGATGGGAAGAATGGAGGGCGGACTGGTGCTGGATCCAGGACAAGGAAGCTCCAGAGTACTGTCGGGCACGGGCAGAGTGCGTCGTGTGCGGCAATGAGTGGAGGGAACTAGGCCTTACCAACGACAGGCTTCGCCCGGTGCTGAACATGATTGCTCGTCTTAAAGCTGCCAGGCTAACCATCGAACAAGTGGGTGCCGATTTCCTCCGACGCCACATCGCGCCGCTATAGAAGAGGGACAGGTTCGCCTGGCGGTATGGGGACGCTGGGGACAGGATGCGCCTGTACCCAGGCCTTACCAACAACTTGTCGGTTTACGGCCATGGCTGGCTGTGCGAATAGCTGTTCGGGAGCCTTGGGTCATTCAAATTGCCGGCAAATGTCGTCCCGCTGAACGTCAACTCTGCTCGGGACCAGATTTTGAAGTGAATGCCCGATTGCAATGCATACAGGGTTGCGGCTGATTGGCAACTACCCGAGCTTGGTGCAAAGATGGAGTGGGTCTCCGGTCTAGAGGAAAGGGCCTCCAGAGTGGAGAGCAACATGTTCAAGCGCACCTCCATGGTGGAGGCGGAGTTTATCAAGAGGCGGATTGAGGAGGACAAGGCGGTTCGGGCTGCCGGTAAGGCAAAGCCCATAAGAGTGGAGGAGGAGGAAGAGGAGGAGGCTGAAGACGAGGGCTCTTCCCATGGCTGGAGCGAGGGGCACGCCATGGAGGAAACTGCCAGGGACGAGCCTGCCAAGGGTGATCCTGCCGGGGATGAGCCTGCCGGGATTGAAGCCTTGTATGCTGCGGCAGCGGAAGCCCAGGAAAAGGACGAGCTCGAGGAGGTGGAGCAACCTAAGGAGGAGTGGCTCACAGCAGTCCCTCAAGCCCCCGAACCAGACCTGGAGCAGCGTCCCCGCGGAAGGCCTAGCCGGGAAATCGCGGACCCTATCCCCGCGCCCATCGCCAAGAGGGAGAAGAAGACCATCTCTAGGGGCGATGGGCCGGACGTGGTGCGCCGCCATTCTTCTCATCTTTCTAGGACCAAGACCCCTCCCACCAAGCGGTGAGCCATCATAGGGGTCGACCCCAGCTCCGAATCAAGCTCGTGCTCTTCGCGCAGCTTGTCCTCGCTGGAGCCCCCAGCCTCCTCAAAAGGCTTGAAGCTGCCGGGAAGCACCGCTCCTCCGACCCTGAAGAGAGGCAGAGCGACCCCACCGCCTATGGAGTTCGCGCTGGGCTCCATGCTCATTGATTCAGAGTAAGGAAAATGTCATCTCTTGTCGAGGCATCATGCACTTGTAGGTTTGCTGACCCAATATTGCTTTGTCGATTTTGGTAGAGATGAGGAAGAGACCCTCGCCCACCGGGCCAAGCGAGCCAAGCAAGTGGATGCGTCAGGGCCTTCGGAGGGCACGGGCTTGGCGGGAGGTAGCATGGATGATCCCACGCCAAGCCCCCGGCCCAGCCCCCGGCACGAAGGTATGGGGCAGGCCCTCCCCGCCAACGAGGGCATGCGAGAGAGAGTCCCTTCTTTCGCCAAGGGGAAGGGAGAGCTTGTCCAGAGCGAGGCTCCCCAGGGGGGCTCACCCTGCTCGATGCCCTAGCCGAGAAATCCCCGGCAAGGGCCTCCACGGAAGGATCGGCCGATGCTGACGTTGTGACTACCGAGGAAGGGGGCGATGGTCACGCCCCGGCAATGGATGTCACTGGGGAAACCAATGCCCTCCCACGGCAAGCATCTCCAGGTAATCTGCTTGCTCTTTACATTCTGTTGCTCGTTTTATTTTTGCTTCAAGTCTCTAGCTTCTTGATGCATATTATTTCCTTGTCGTCCCTTGCTGATCTCACTTGCAATCCCAGTGGCCGAGGAACCAGAGCTGCTGGAGGAGATTGCCAGCATTGGTAAGGTCGCTGCTGAAGAGGCCGCCAGGATTGCTACCGCGGAGGGCCAGGAACATACTACCGGGGATATCCGAGAGGCCCCAGAGAAGGCCCCCGATAGTGTGCCAGGACTGGGGGTAGTGGTCGAAGAGAAGGTGCCTCTTCAGACCATGAGCCCCCCTCCCCAATTTGGCCCCTCGGCCACGGCCATGTAGCCATCTTCGAGTAGTCTAGCGCTGGTCCTTGCCCAACCTGGTCTCGGAGCCCCCGGCTCATCCACGGTAGTGAGTGCAGATCTTGTTGAGGAGATCCAACGCATCATTGCACCGCTATCCCAGCAAGCCGAAGAGGCCGAAGACTTGGTCAGTGCAGTCTTGGACCTGTCCTTTCTGGAGTCCGTGGCAGCATGCACCAAGGGGATGCAAAACAGGTATAGCCAGAAAGGGCAGACACTCAAGGAGCAACGCAACTCCGCCAACCTCATGGATCAGAAGCTGAGGGACAAGGGCAATGAACTGCACGAGTGGCACGACAAGCAGTTCCAAATCCTTCAGCGGCAACAGGAGGTGATCACGATGGCCAAGGAGGACGTCACTGCCCGGGAAGCTCGTTTGGCGGAGCGCGCAATGCTTCTGGACGCCAAAGAGAAGGAAATGTCTTCCCGGGAAGAGAAACTCAAGACCACCCTCCGCAATAAGGACGAGGACTGGAGGTCCTCGTCCAGCAGCATACCAAGGATCTGGAGGACAAGCACAAGGCGGCCCTCGACATGCCCACCCATGATTCTGCGGCCTAGCTGAGGAAGATTGCTGATGACCTTGCCACCGCGTCCATTGCCAAAGCTGATCTCGACCAACAAGTGTCCAAAATGACAGAGGAGCTTGTCGGGAGTGCCAAGGAGACTGCGGCCCTCAAGGAGGAAGCGCAGAAGGCAGAAATCCTTCTGAAAGCGGTGCAATCGCAGCTTTCATCCAAGAGCCAGGACCTTAACACTGCCAACGGCTCCATCACTGATATGAAGGCACGGCTTGGTACTCTGGAAAGCAAGGTTGAGTCTGCCGACGCCCATGAGAGTCAGCTGATGAAGGACCTGGACAATGCGAGACTCCACCGAAAAGATGCGGAGGACAAGCTGGCGAACCAAGTCGGGCAGCATGATGTCTGGATCAAGAATCTGGTGGATATCGCCGAGCGCCTCTCTGCCCAGATCGCAACAATGAAGATGAAGAGCTGGGCTTTCTCCGTGGGCCAACATGAGGTTCCCAGTGTCAAGCTGTCGCTCTTCTTCGAGGGGTTGGTTGAAGGGTTGAAGACGTATGAGGACGAGAGGGACGCATGCTTCATCCACGAGTCCCGAAAGCTCACCCGCGACGCCCTCTTCATGGTCCTGAGCAATCTCACCTTTAGCCATCTGGACCTCGACCTCGCCGATGGCTTTAGGAGGCTGCCGGCGGGCGCCGATGTCTTTGCCGCCGAGGAGAAAGTTGCCCCCTTCACCGACAAGGTTCTTTCCATCCCCAGGGTCTGAGAAGACCGCCAGGCACAGCCGTGAACCATTCTTGTTGCCGTGGCACCCTGTAACAAAAACATAATGCATGTCTCGTATTTAGGCCCTGTACTATATTTGCTTTTGCACTCGTCGAACTGGTATTTAATTAAGCTTAAGCACATGTTATCCATCTTGTGTTTTCCCCATGGATGCTCGTATGGTTGGCTTCTTTTCGTGCGTTTTGGTTGCCCGCCAGTAACATGCTGCCGCGATTGCTGTGAGGAACGGGTCCTTAGCATTCAGCTGACGAGGACATGCCCCAACAGGTTTTTCCTTAGGAGTCTTTGACGCAGCCGCCCACTTTGTTGAGCAGGCTCGAAACAAAGCAGGGGCGCAGACAAATCCGGCAAGGTGCCATCACACGAGAGATTTAACCATACAAAGAAAACTTGGGTGTCCGAGGGATAAGCAAATGCAAAACTCTGGAGGGAGAGTTGGTGAGCATGTTGACTTAGCTTTTTTTTTTGTTCATGCTTTCCTCCTTTTGTTGTTGACGATACCATGGCTGTAGGCATAAGGTCACACTGGCGTGGACAGCCCTGCCGGAGCACGCTTGCCGGGGCGTCAATCAACGGATTTGCACCAGCGCTTCACTGGGGATTTTCTCTCATCAGGGTAAATGCTGGACCGAGTTCCGCGTGGGCTCATCGATGTCAATGATATTTTCACCCAACCCAGCAAGTCCGTGGATTTCAAAAAAGATGCAAATGGGTTTTAAATTCTAACATAATATATAAACGGGCTGCATAGATGCTACATCATTGTTTCACCCAGCCCACCAAATGGGCTTAAAAAACCAAATGGACTGGCTGACATGTGGGCCAGTAGGTCGAAGCCTAAGCACTTTCGCAAAAAAGGTCGAAGCCTAAGAAAGGCGTTGGATTTACATCCAACGGTCGGCATTCTTCTTCAATCTCTTGTCTTCTTCCTCCAGCGCTGCCGGGAGCGCCTGCTCCAGCCTCCGGCGTCTAGCGGCGCTGCTTCGTGTGCCTCACAGTGAAACGCTACCCCACCGACGGCCAGGCCATCTCTCCACTCCTCCGCACCTTCTGTTATTCTCTGCCGAGTGTAGGCCCACCCCGCACTCGAACCAGTCAAGTTTCCCACTCCTCTCCATCTGTGACTCCACTGCCGCATCTTCCCCATCTCTGGGTCGTTCCAGTCTGGGGCCTCGCCGTCGTCCACCGGCCTTGGTGCGCTAGACACGGTGTGGTCAACGTGGTCAACAAACAAGAGTCATCGAAAGATGACTTTACGAGGAGAGGCTGATAGTGGAGACGCACCACACCCATGGACGCATGCATGCAACTGCATCCTTTTTATGCTGAAAAATAATGTTTTCTCCCCCTGGCAGGTGGGACCCACCAGCTACATGTTCGCACGCTAGGAAGTGCGTCCTTATTATGGGCAAGAAAATGATTCCTCCCCCTGACAGCTGGGACCCACCAGCTATATCTTCGCATGCAAGGAAGTGCCTCCTTATCCTCCCTGACAGCTGGGACCCACCCGGTCTAAGCGTACGTAGGGTTGTCTCTCTGGTCGTGAACGTGTACGTACATACTGGTCGATCGGTCTCTCTGCAAGGATGAACCATGCCCGAGCAAGGAGCGGCACATGTGACGTAGCAGTTGAGGCAGTCCTATCTAAATCATGTACACGTACGTACAGCCACGCTGCAAGAAAGTAAATACGGCTATGTACATACATACGGGCGGGGTCTCGAACGCGTACAGCGACGGCGTCCTGTTCATTGGCAGCCAACCGGCAGGGTCGGAACGGAGGAAACCACGTCGTGTTCATCGGGAGGCAAGCGACTGGGTCGGAATGCGTCCTGTTCATCGGGAGCCAACCGACTTGGACGGAACAACCCAAACCGGGTCCTGTTCATCGACTCGAGGTCTCGCGTCTCGCAAAACAGAGGAAACGGAGTTCTCTTCGACCGCCTACGGTTGAAACAGGGTCCTGTTCATCGGGAGGGGTCTGGCGTACCGCAAAACAGAGGAAACGGACTTCTCTCCAACCGCCTACGATCGAAACAGGGTCCTATTCATCGGGAGGGGTCTAGCGTACCGCAAAACAAAGGAAACGGACTTCTCTCCAACCGCCTACGGTCGAAATGGGGTCCTGTTCATTGGGGGGTGTGGTGTACCGCAAAATGGGACTCCACGGGCTACTGTTCATCCACCGTCGACTTCCTCCAGCCTCCACCAGCCACTGTCCATCCACGTGCTACTATTCGTAGAGCCTCCATGGGGTCCTATTCATCCAGCGGCAACCGCCTACTACCACGGGGTCATGTTCATCCAGCTGCAACCACTTACACACGGCTGGGGTCCTGTTCATATCCAACCCCCACCGGGAACTGTTCATCCATAGCCAACCAACCGGCTAGGTCGACTCACCAAGTCTCGATTCGTTCTACGTACCACGCGCGCGGCAGCAACTGGCACTGTTCATCCAGAGGCAACCCTACACACCGGGTGGCTACGTCTCGCAAGGGGGCTCGATCGGCTTCAGTAATTGCTCGGGTTCAGTTAGCAGCACCAGCCAAGGAATCGCTCGGGTTCAATTAGCAATGAAGGGATCGATCGGCTTCAGTACGTAGCTAGCTAGTGGGATCGATCGATCGCTTGGCTTCAGTGAGCGAACGCCTCTCTCGCTCGGTTTTAGTTATAGTGAACACGGCTCGCACACCACGCGCGCGTACGAGAGAGAAACGGGCAAACCACAGTGCATCGCTCGGCCTCGACCACCCATCGTAATTAACCAGGAACTCCGTGAAAATTTCCTCGCCCTCACTTCTACCACGATTTTTATGTCATGGACGGCCCAAAGAATGTCATGCAGGTGCGTCCCCGGCCCGCCCAGGACGAAAACCACATTTTCTTTCATGATTTTTCGTCATAGAAGTAGGAGCCCACCACATCTATGATAATACGTGGTTTTGTCACAATTATCGTCATAGAAGTGTCATAACCATGACAGAAAAAAAAATGTTAGGGCCAAAATGTCACGGATGTGTCTTTTTTTGTAGTGTCTTCACCAACACCTCCATCACCTTCCCTCATCTATATTCAGCGGTCCACTCTCCCGCAACCCGATGTACCCCCTACTTGAACATGGTGCTTTATGCTTCATATTACTATCCAATGATGTGTTTCCATCCTATGATGTTTGAGTAGATTTTTATTGTCCTTTCGGTTAATTGGTGAATTGCTATGATTGATCTAATTTTCTTGTTGTTATGTTGCTGTCCTTTGGTGCCCATCATATGAGCGCGCGTGTGGATCACACCATAGGGTTAGTTGTATGTTGATAGGACTATGCATTGGAGGGCAAGAGTGACAGAAGCTTCTTCCTACCATAGAAATTGATTCATGCGGGATTGAAGGGGGACCAATATATCTTAATGCTATGGTTGGGTTTTACCTTAATGAACGTTAGTAGTTGCGGATGCTTGCTAATAGTTCCAATCATAAGTGCATAGAACTCCAAGTAAGGGATGATATACTAGCAGAGACCTCTCCTACATAAAAACTTGCTACCGGTCTAGTAACTTAGCCAATTGCTTAGGGACAATTCCGCAAATCCTACCACCACTTTTCCGCACTCGCTATACTAATTTAATTGTACTTTTGTTAGAACAGCACCTAATCTTTATTTTTACGTTCTTTACTATCTTGCAAACCTACCCCTTTACACCCACAAAGTACTTCTAATTTTATACTTGTTCTAGGTAAAGCAAATGTTAAGTGTGCGTAGAGTTGTATCGATGGTCAATAGAACTTGAAGGGAATATTGATTCTACCTTTAGCTCCTCGTTGGGCTTGACACTCTTATTTATCAAAAAAGCTACAATTTATCCCCTATACTTGTGGGTTATCAAACTTCCTCTGTTCTCTACTGGTGCTGGTGCAAAAGGTCCCCTATTCAACAGAAATGAGCATCCGCAATTCTTTCAAGACACCTCTTATGACAGACCACGTACTTCTGAATCTCCTCATTTCTAGACCAAGGAACAGGCGATCTATCACTCTCGGGTTCTGTATGAAAGCAGAAAGATATTTCCTCACAAATATCCAAATCTCCCAGCCATCAGAAGCCTTGGATGTTTCAGTCAATTGCTTCAAGACTTGGATGGTTTCTGTCTGACAAAGGTGTTTGAATTCGAGTACCCATGGAACCGAGAAATAATCCTCCAATTTTATGCCACTCTCTATATCACTGGTGATGAATCTGATAGTTCCAAGTGGATTATGGAATGGATGACTGAAGCAAAATGTATCAAATGCACTTCAACAGATTTCATTTTGCACTTCCATTTCCGTCGCTTTGAGCATGGAGAAAAAGAAATTCGGGTGCACAACATTGATGTCATTTCAGATGAAGATTTTCGGTACACAATGGACAAAGAAAAGATTTGTGACTACTCTGGTCCTCCCCGTCCTGAGCACGTAACCTTCGAGAACCAGACGTTGTATCATATGCTATCCTACACTATTTTCCCTCTGGCCAGAATGAATCCGGACAAGTCCATCTCAGATGTTCATCGGAATGCCATATATGCAACCTCTAAGAGTTACATCTTCGATATTGAGGATATGTTTCAGCGTATTCTGAAGGATTCTGCAAAGTATCCATTTTGCATCAAAGTCTACGCACCCTAGATCCAAAAGGTTATTGATCATGCTATGGGAACAGTGTATCTACCGAAGGCAAACCACAAAAGCTTTGTACCTCCTATTCGCGATACATTGCAAGTTATGGAAGATTTTACTTCGGGCAAATTGTAAGTGCATCAAGTGCCCCCTTAGTGGTTTTGGAGTATTGAAGACAAATGGGTTGAGGGACTAATGTGTTTGTGAGTGTACACAGGAGTTATAGTCCCTGAAGATTTGGTTTAACCCATGGAAAGCGACCCCTAAAAATATATTTCTTCAAGTGATGAAATTGGTACGGCCTTTGAAGAAATTAATGTGAGACTTTGAAGCTTGAAGACTTTTGTTTTCGTAGTTTCTTTGTTCTTATTTGAGTCATAGGAAAAACCATACTGTTAAAGGGGATCTAGGTGAATCATATTTTACATTTCCAAAGTGATGCTCAAACCTATACATACCCAAGCTACTTCGTGTGAAGCCTTTGGAAATCTCCGGTACAGCTGAGGAATTTGCTAGTGACAGTGACGAAGTTCATCTAGTCGCTGACGAATTTTGTCAGGCTGAGGAGTTAGGATTTCTCCAGTGCGATCTGCCTATTGTGAGGAAATTGAGTGCCCCGACAAATTTGACAGTTTGAATTCCGACCGTTGCTAGGCCGCATGCCAGCTGTCGAGTGGATCCTTATCCTAACAACGGTCATATCAGAGAAGGGCATTTATGACAATTCATGTCGGGTTGCCCTCCGGCTATAAATAGCCGCCCCCACAATCACTTGTTGGTTGGCTGCTCCGAGAGAACTTGACACTTGTCATTTGAGAGCAACCCATCCTCTGACGACTTTGAGAGAATCCAAGTGAGGAAAAACCCAGAGCCAAAGTGATTGAGCATCACTGAAGAGATTGATCTGTGTGATCCGACGCATGTTACCTTTGAAAACTGACATTCTTCCAGACAGTTAGACGTCAAGTTCTGAGCACCCAAGAGTCATTGTGGCGTGCCGATGAACAAGTCTGTGAAGGTTTTGGGAGTCTACCTTGAAGACTTACCACGAGTGATTGGGCAAGGTCTAAGTGACCTTAGCTCAAGAGGAATACGGTGAGGACTATGTATCCTCTGAGTTCATCTCAGCAGCCTCAACCAGACGTACAGTTGATACAGCAACTGGAACTGGTCTACCAAATTGCCGTGTCTTCATCAAGCCAACCTGGTTTCAAATTCCTCACCCTTACTTTATGTTATTCCGCTGCTGAAGAATTTGTGATCTACTTTCTAAAGAACTTGAATTGAAGACTTTCATCATGCTATTTTTAATTTCTTCAGTTCGTCTTCCTCATGCTTGTATGACTATATGATTGCATGTTCTTTACCTATATGTATCCTGTGTGCATGCTTGTCATTTTTGTGATGATTTAGTTTCCTTGTGTTTCTATTTCTTCACTCTGATCTTCTTCAAATTCATCAGAGTTTGACGAATTTCAAAAAATCTCCCATTCACCCCCCTCTGGGAGTAAAACTATGCTTTCAATTGGTATCAGAGCAAGGTACTCTCTTGTTCTGTGTGATTTTGGTTTAACCACCTGGAGTTTTAGTTATGTCGACCACAGGTATGATCAAGGTCTCCGCTGCGTGCCCCATCTTCGATGGCATAGACTATCCTTATTGGAAGAACAAGATGCGCATGCATCTTGAGGCAATTGATAACGACCTCTAGTTCGTCGTTGAGAACAGCGTTCCCTCTGTTGGTCCTAGCACCAATGCTGCTGACGTGAAGAGATTCAAGCAACTCGCCTCTCAAGCAAAGAACATCATATGTGGACATCTCAACAAAGGACATACGCCGAGTGAGTGCACTAGAAACATCAAAGCCTATCTAGGGTAGGCTTTCCAAGGTGATTAAGGGCGTCTCCACTCAATGTGACTCTCGTGTTGACGTTCTTCGCAATCTCTTCAACCGCTTCAAAAGACTTGAGAATGAAAATGTTCAGCAAACCTTTGATTGCCTCACCGATATCTCCAACGAGCTTCAGGGTCTCGGTGCTGCTGACATCACTGATCACGAGGTGGTGAAGAAATTGCTGAGGTCCCTTGATAGTTCCTTTGACACCTTGGCACTGATGATTCAAGAGTGTCCTGATTACAAGTCATTTGATCCGGCTGATATTCTTGAGAGGCCCCATGCTCATGAATTTCAGCAAGCTGAGAAGAGAGATATGTATGGTCCCAGCTATGGATGACCTCGCACTGTGAAGGCAAAAGCAAAGGCCAAGGCAATTTCTTCATCTGAAGAAGAAGCATCTGAATGCAGTACTGATGGTGCTGAGGAAATCGGCAGAGAGCTGGCTATGCTTGTGAGGAAGTTCCAAAAGTTTTCCAAGAGAAATCGCTTTAGGAAATCTTCAAAGTATGACTCAAAGAACACTGAAGAAGCTTCTGCTCGAGACTATGAAAAGAGAACTTGCCACAAATGCAAGAAGCCAGTCCACTACATCGCTGACTGCCCTCTCTAGAAAAAAGGGTTCAAAGAAGAAGAAATCTAGCAGAGATGGTGACTCTGATGACAAGAATAAGAAATCCTCAAAGTCGTCATCAAAGTCTTCATCATGTAAGAAAACCAGCTCTGGCAAGGCTCGTGCATTCACTGGGAAGGAAATGGATTCTGAGGAAGAATCATATCAAGAGGAAGCCGAGGAATCTGAGGAAGAGTTCGACACTGGTGTGGCGAGCCTAGCCCTCGCTACAAAGTTTGTCAGCAAGTCCATCTTCAACACTGAAGACAATGGTGACTCCACCAACAATGAGGACTATGTTGATGACTACACTCCCACCTATTTCTTCATGGCAAGAGGTGCAAAGGTAACCTCACGAGAAGCTTACTTCAATACCTCAAGTGATGATGATTCTGAATGTGAAGCAAAACCTAGCTATAAGAAACTAGCTAACATAGCAACTGAACCACAAACTACTATGGAAAAGATGTAAAAACTGCTATGCAAAAACTGCTACGCAAAACTGATGATCTGTTAGATGAGGAAATGGATCGTAGTCAGGCTTTGTCTGAAGACCTCAGACATCTTAAGTCAAAATATGACAAACTTGAAAGTCGTCATGTGGCCCTCTCAGAAGAACACGAGAAGCTGTCCTATGAATTTCTTCAAAGGAAGCAAGATCTCGAGAAGCTAAGAGCGTCTCATGATGATCTTCAGAAAGAGAATGGTTCATTACTCGCCAAACAGATCAACACCTCTCAGGAAGAATTTGCTGCTCCTTGCTTAAAATGCCTTGAACATGAAAATGCAAATTCTTCAGCTGAATGTTCAAATGCTTCAACTGCTGCTATATCTTCAAATGTCTCTGTGGCTTCAATCCCCTCATCTGAGGAGACCACAAGTGCTAACTGATGAAAATGCAGGTCTGAGGAATTGTACGTCATAGGCATGTACAAAAGACTCGAAGGGCATCAAACCCTTTGTAATGTGCTCAAGAAGCAGGTTCTGAATAGGAACCCTAGAAAAGAGGGTATTGCTTTTGAGAGAAAGCCTAACACTGATGGTTCATATTGGAAATCTGAGCAGTATCCTAAAACCACATGGTTGCTGCAAAAGGACCTCCAGTTGATCCATCCACTCTATCTGGTTATAGCTGTGATAGTTCATATTCTTCAGATGAGTCATTTGACTCCTATTACAAACTGTTCAAAATCAGAATGGTGAAGTATTTGCTAGATTTGTTGGTACTAACTGCAGGAACGATCCCCCGATGAAGAAAATCTGGGTGCCCAAAAGTCTTCTTCAAAATCTTCAGGTGAATGTCATCATGACACCACCAAATAAGAAAAACCCCAGGGCAAATTCTTCACATGGACCAAACTCGTCAAATGGACGCAGACCAACTCAAGGCCACACTAATGCCTCTGTTTCACAGGGAAATAAACTGCGTTTTGATGAATATGTGCATTATTCTTCAAATCACTATGTGCACAAAACTTCGAAGAATTTCTCAGCATATTCCTTCGAGTACTATAAGCCCCCTGTGAAGAGAAATGCATATTCGTCAATGCGTAAGTTCTCTATCAATGCATTGTGCTACATTGCTTCTCAGCCACCCATTCAAATGTGGGTGGTTAAGAAGAAGAACTAATCTCTTCTACAGGGTCAGGTCTTCAGACAACTATAAATGTCTGATGAATTTGCTGAAGACCTGACATATGCTCGATGGGATGCGAGCTAATTATGTTGAAATGAATTCTTCATTTCACACATCCCTTATGCTGCTAGTTATACATGTGCTATTGACGAAATTCGCTGATGAAATTGATCATCATATTCTTCAAACTGAAGTATATGAATTTGTAAGTGAGACTAATGCTTCTACAGGATGACACACCTAAGGCTACCGAATGGGTTCTGGACAGTGGCTGCACGAATCACATGAATGGTGACAGGAATCTCCTCACCAATGCTCCCCTTACTCCATCTCATATGAAGCATATCACCTACACTGACAAAGGAAAAAAGCAAGGTATTGGATCTAGGTAAGGATGCTATTTCAAAGGATCGACACATCAAAAAGGTGATGCCTGTCGAGTCGCATGGATACAACCTCATGTCCGTCTCAATGCTTTGTGATCTCGATATGATTGTCATCTTTGGAAAATATAGATGCATTGTGCTAACGGAATCTAATAAGTCCAAAGTCTTCGAAGGCTTTAGGAGAGGTGATTTGTACATTGTAGATTTCTCTCTAGGTCCTCAGCCTGCCATGTGTCTACTGGCAAAAGCTTCAAAGTGTTGGCTCTGGCATCGACGACTTGGACATGCTGGCATGAGGAATTTGAGCACACTCATCAAGAAGAAGCATATCAGTGGCATTGAGGGCATCAAATTCATCAAAGATCACCTTTGCGGTGCTTGTGAGTCTGAAAAAATGACCAGATCCAAGCATTCCGCGAAGACAATCATGAGCACTACTCGTCCCTTTGAATTACTTCATATGGATCTCTTTGTTCCTACTCATTATGCCACACTAACCAATGCACCATCACTCTATGGATTCTCATAGTTGATGATTACTCTTGTCACACCTGGGTGCATATCATTACCTTCAAGAATAAAGTACAGGGTGTCTTCAGACGGTTCTCCAATCAGGCCATGACGAATTATGGTCTCAAGATCAAGCACATCAGAAGCGACAACAGCACTGAGTTCAAGAACACCGTCCTTGATGACTACCTGGACGAACTTGGTATCACTCATGAGCTGTCAGCTCCATATACTCCTTAGCGGAATGGAGTAGCTGAACGCAAGAACAGGACACTCATCGAGATGGCTTGCACTATGCTTGATGAATACAAGATGTCTCGTCGATGGTGGCCTGGAGTAATTGATACTGTATGCCACATCATCAACCGGGTATATCTTCACAAATTCCTCAAGAAGACCTCATACGAGCTACTCACTGACAAGAAATCGAATGTGAGTTATTTCAAATTCTTCGGTGCTAAATGTTGGATTAGAGATCCACATCACAATTCTAAATTTGCACCGAAAGCACATGAGGGTTTTATGCTTGGTTATGGAAAGGACTCGCACACCTACAGAGTCTTCAACACCTATCACAACAAGGTTGTTGAAACTATAGATGTGCGGTTTGATGAAACTAACAGCTCGCAAAGACAGCACCTGCCTCCTGTGCTAGATGGAATGCCTCCCGAGGAACTCATAAAGTTGATGGGCACTGGTGAAATAGTGCCCAGTGAAGAAATAGCTGATGAAGAAGTGATCATTCCCCATTGTGAAGAAACTACTGATCCTGAAGAAAAATGACTTTGAGGAAAATGCTCAACAACAAGGCCCTCGTCCAGCTCATCCACAAGTGACGAATGAAGTGCATATTGAGAAGATCGTCGACAACATCAATGCACCTGGTCCCCTCACTCGCTCAAGAGCTTCACATTTAGCTAACTTTTGTGGGAATTTGGCATTTGTCTCTATCACAGAACCCACCAAAGTTGATGAAGCATTTCTGGAGCATGAGTGGATTCAAGCCATGTAAGATGAATTGCATCAATTCAAGCTCAACAATGTGTGGGAGCTTGTGAAGCGTCCCGATCCACGCAAGCATAATGTCATCGGCACCAAGTGGATCTACCGCAACAAGCAAGACGAAAATGACCAAGTGGTGAGGAATAAGGCCCGTCTTGTTGCTCAAGGGTACACACAGATTGAGGGTATTGATTTCGATGAAACATTTGCACCTATTGCTAGGCTTGAAGCTATTCGTATATTGCTTGCATATGCTAACTATCACAATATTCTCTTATATCAAATGGACATGAAAAGTGCATTCCTCAATGGTAAGCTTGAGTAAGAAGTATATGTTGCTCAACCACCAGGTTTTGAGGATCCAAAGCATCCTGACAAAGTCTTCAGACTCAACAAAGCTATCTATGGCTTCAAGCAAGCCCCACGAGCTTGGTATGGTACACTAAAGGAATTCCTGGAGAAACAGGGTTTCAAACCCGGTTCACTTGATCCTACTCTTTTCACAAAATCTTATGATGGTGAACTGTTCATATACCAGACATATGTTGATGATATTATCTTTGGTTGCACTAACAAGCGTTTCAATGACGAATTCGCATACGTGATGCGTGAAGAATATTAGATGTCTATGATGGGAGAGTTGAAATTCTTTCTTAGTATTCAAATTCGTCAACAACCCAATGGCATCTTCATTTCTCAAGAGAAATACCTCAAGACTGCCTGAAGAAATTCGGCATGCAAGACTGCAAAGGCCTCAAAATTCCAATGCCTACAAATGGTCAACTCTGCACTGACGAAAATGGTAAAGATTTCGATCAGAAGGTATACCGCTCCATCATTGGTTCATTGCTTTACCTATGTGCATCTAGGCCAGATATTATGCTTAGCATTTGCATGTGTGCCCGATTTCAAGTGACACCGAAGGAATCACACCATCAAGCTGTGAAGTGAATTCTTTGATATTTAGCTCACACACCAACGCTTGGATTATGGTATCCCAAGGGCTCATCTTTTGATCTAGCTGGATTTTCTAATTCTAATTACGCTAGAGATCGTGTGGATTGCAAGTCAACATCAGGCACATGCCATTTCCTCGGACGATCTCTTGTTTGCTGGTCCTCAAAGAAGTAGAACAGCTTCACACTTTCTACAGCAGAGGCTGAGTACATTGCCGCTGGTGCCTGCTGCTCACAGTTACTATGGATGAAGCAGACCCTCAAGGACTATGGCGTCAACGTGAAGAAAGTCCCTCTCTATTGTGACAATGAGAGTTCTATTAAGATCACCCACAACACCGTGAAACACTCAAGGATGAAGCATATTTAGATTCGTCACCACTTTCTTCGTGATCATGTGCTGAAGGCACTACAAAAAAAAGACACATCCGTGACATTTTGGCCCGAACGAAAACTTTTTCTGTCATGGTTATGACACATCTATGACGATAATTGAGACAAAAACACGTATCATCATAGATGTGGTGGGCTCCTACTTCTGTGACAGAAAATCATGACAGAAAATGGGCTTTTCGTCCTGGGCCGGCCGGAGACGCACCTCCATGACATTCTTTGGGCTGTCCATGACGTAAAAAATCATGGTAGAAGCGAGGGCGAGGAAAATATCAGGGAGTTCTTGGTTACGGTGGGTGGTCGGGGCCGAGCGATGCAGTGTGGTTTGCGCGTTTCTCTCGTACGCGCGTGTGTGCGAGGCGCTCGCTAACTGAACCCTTGCGAGACGTTCTCTTACTGAACCCGAGCTATTGCACTAGCTATCTACGTACTGAACACGAGGGATCAATCCCGCTACGTACTGAAGCTGATCGATCCATCCCTTTGCTGCTAACTGAACTCGAGCGATTCCTTGCTGCTAACTGAAGCCGGTCAATTCCTTCACTGCTAACTGAATCCGATCGATCCTTCTCGCTGCTCACTGAAGCCGATCGAGCCGCCGTGCAAGATGTAGCCAGCCGGTGCGTTGGGTTGCCTCTAGATGAACAGTGCCCATTGCTGCCGTGCGCGCGATACATAGAAAAGAGTCGAGACGTGTGGTGACTCCAGCCGGTTGGTTGGTTGTGGATGAACAGTTCCCGTTGCTGCCGCCCGCTCATACGTACGTATATGCCCCACCCCAGCTGATG
This sequence comes from Thinopyrum elongatum, assembly GCA_011799875.1. Classification (NCBI taxonomy): domain Eukaryota; kingdom Viridiplantae; phylum Streptophyta; class Magnoliopsida; order Poales; family Poaceae; genus Thinopyrum; species Thinopyrum elongatum. The sequence continues at coordinate 356,147,181 of CM022302.1, read as the reverse complement.
GAGGTTGGATGAATAGGACCCCGTGGTAGTAGGCGTGATTGCCGCTGGATGAACAGGACCCCGAGGAGGCCGCCACACCTAAGCCGGTTGGGGGTGGATGAACAGGTCCCCGAGGAGGCTCTATGAACAGTACCCGGTGGAGCCTACTAGAGGATGATGGTGGATGAACAGTAGCCCGTGGAGTCCCATTTTGTGGTATGCCACACCCCTCCCGATGAACAGGACCCTGTTTCGACCGTAGGTGCTCCAACATAAGTCCGTTTCCTTCGTTTTGCGGTACGCCACACCCCTCTCGATGAACATGACCCTGTTTCGACCGTAGGCGCTTGAACAGAAGTCCGTTTCCTCCGTTTTGCGGTATGCCAGACCCCTCTCGATGAACGAGATCCCGTTTCGACCGTAGGTGGTCAAACAGAAGGCCGTTTCCTCCGTTCTGCGGTACGCCAGGCCCCATTTCGGCTGTTTCGTCCAAGTCGGTTGGCTCCCGATGAACACGACGTATTGCGTTGCCTCCCGATGAACACGACACAATTTCTCCATTCCGACCCAGCCAGTTAGCTGCCGATGAATAGGACGCCATTGCTGCCATCCGCTGCCTCTCCATGTACACGATCCCTGGCCGTACGTACGCCCGAGTAGGCGTTCGAGACCCCGCCCGTATGTACGTACATGGCCGTATTTTTTGGCATGTGGTTGTACGTACGTGTACATAGTCTAGAAGGGACTGCCTGAACTACTACGTCGGGGGCTCTACTACTACACGTGTTGCTGCTTGCTCGGCCACGGTTCATCGTTGAAAAGAGACAGATCGACCAGTATGTACGTACATGTTCGCGACCAGACAGACAATGCTACGTACGCTTCGACCGGGTGGGTCCCAGCTGTCAGGGAGGATAAGGACGCACTTCCTTGCGTGCGAAGATATAGCTGCTGGGTCCCAGCTGTCAGGGGAGGAATCATTTTTATTTTGTGAGTAATAAGAAGGCACTTCCTTGTGTTCTAACATGTAGCTGATGGGTCTAGCTGCCAGCCTCACCGACTAAAGTCCTCTTTGGATGACTGTCGTTCGTTGACCTCGTTGACCACGCCGTGCCGAGAGCATCAAGGCGGTGGACAACGGCGAGGCCTAGGAAGGGAACGATGCGGAGCCATGGAAGACAAGGCAGGTGGATGCCCATGCGGAGGGGAGTACGAGGGTTCATTGGTTTGGCTGCGGTGTAAGGCTACCGTCGCCGGAGAATAATAGGGGGTGTGGGTGAGTAGAGCGAAGGCCTGGCCAGCGGTGGGAGTAAGGTGGGGCGGTGAGGCCTGCGCGGCAGCACAGCCAGCCATCGGAGGCAGGAGCAGGCGGTACGGCTGGCACTGGTTTGGGCGGCTGGAGCAAGAAGATCAGAAGTTGAAGAAGCAGCATGGCCGTTGGATTAACATCCAACAGTCACTGCTGCTAGAATCTATTGTTGACTAAGTTGACAAAGCCGTGCGTACGAGTCACCTTAGTCGGCCCACAAGTCAGCCACCTTACCTGGTGGACCCAGCTAGCAGCGGGAGGAATCATTTTTCTTGCGCGTAATAAAGAGGCACTTCCTTGCGCGCGAAGATATAGCTGGTGGGTCTCAGCTATCAGGTGGAGGAAAAAAAATCCCAAGTAATAAGGAGGCACTCCCATGCCTGCGAAGATGTAGCTGGTGGGTCTCAGCTTTCAGATGGAGGAAACTTTTTTCTCGGGTAATAAGCAGGCACTCCTTGCCTGTGAAGATGTAGCTGGTGGGTCCTGATACGTCTCCATCGTATCTACTTCTCCAAACTCTTTTGCCCTTGTTGTGGACTCTAATTTGTATGATTTGAATGGAACTAACCCGGACTGACGCTGTTTTCAGCAAAATTGCCATGGTGTTATTTTTGTGCAAAAATCAAAGTTCTCGGATTGACCTCAAAATTTACGGAGAATTTTAATGGAATATATAAAAAATACTGGCACAAGAATTAACCAGAGGGGGTCCACCCAGTGGCCACAAGCCCTGGGGGCGCCCCCCCGGGGCACGCCTAGCAGGATTGTGGGCCCCCTGGACCTCCTTCGACCCTAACTCCAACTCTATAAGTACCTATTCGGGGAGAAAAAATCTGAGAGAAGGAATCATCGCGTTTTACGATATGGAGCCGCCACCGCCTCTTGTTCTTCATCGGGAGGGCTGATACGGAGTCCGTTCGGGGCTCCGGAGAGGGGGATTCGTCGCCATCATCATCATCATCAACCTTCCTCCATCACCAATTTCATGATGCTCACCACCGGGAGTGAGTAATTCTATCGAAGGCTTGCTGGACGGTGATGGGTTGGATAGGATTTATCATGTAATCGAGTTAGTTTTGTTAGGGTTTGATCCCTAGTATCCACTATGTTCTGAGATTGATGTTGCTATGACTTTGCTATGCTTAATGCTTGTCACTAGGGCCCGACTGGCATGATTTCAGATCTGAACCTATTATGTTTTCATGAATATATGTGAGTTCTTGATCCTATCTTGCAAGTTGTAGACACCTATTATGAGTTATGATCCGCATACCCCAAGGTGACAATAATTGGGATTCTTTCCGGTGATTACCGTAGTTTGAGGAGTTCATGTATTCACTAAGTGCTAATGCTTTGGTCCAGTTCTCTATTAAAAGGAGGCCTTAATATCCCTTAGTTTCCATTAGGACCCCGCTACCATGGGAGGGTAGGACAAAAGATGTCATGCAAGTTCTTTTCCATAAGCACGTATGACTATATACGGAATACATGCCTACATTATATTTATGAATTGGAGCTAGTTCTGTGTCACCCTAGGTTATGACTGCTACATGATGAATATTATCCAACACAATCATCATTGCCGATCCAATGCCTAGGAGCTTTTCACGTATTGATCTTTGCTAAGTTACTTTCGTTGCTACTGCTGTTACAATCACTACAAAACTGCTACTATGACTTTTGCCACCGTTATCGTTACTTCCATATTACTTTGCTACTAAATACTTTGCTGCAGATATTAAGTCTTTCAGGTGTGGTTGAATTGACAACTCAACTGCTAATACTCATGAATATTCTTTGGCTCCCCTTGTGTCGAATCAATAAATTTGGGTTGAATACTCTACCCTCGAAAACTGTTGGGATCCCCTATTGTCGGTATCAAAACCGGCAGACCTCGGGGTAGGGTGTCCTGAGCTATGGATCTAGGATCGATAGGTAACAAGGGACGACGAACACAGATTTTACACAGGTTCGGGCCCTCTCGAAGAGGTAATACCCTACTTCCTGCTTGATTGTATTGATTGTATATCGTGGTTTACAGAGTAGATCTACCTCGAGATCAGTATGAGCTAAACCCTAGGCTACGGGGGGATGAAGATAGCTCTCTCTCTAATGTCTACAACCCTCGGTTTATATAGACACCAATAGGGTTAGGGTTACCGAAGATAGATTACAACAAGAAGGAAAGAGATCTCGTCCGCCCTTGACTTGGAGGGCACCCCACGGCTTCACAGGTCTTCGGTCACCACACGGCTCCACCAGTCCGGCCCATGCACAACGGGCCGTCGCCCCGAGGACCCCTTAGTCCTTGACTCCCTCAGTAGCCGCCGAACTTGCCTCCAATGCCTAGACTTGTATCTGGTATCCATTCCGACCTGTATTCGGTTTGCGGGGCGAGTTCCTCAGCAAGTGTTCCCCATGTTCGGTACCAAATGATGTTCGGAGTCTGAGACGGCTGTTTTACTTAACACCAAAGGTAAAAAAATATCGCTCAAGCGCAAATAGTGTCTTTATCTGACAACTTTTTCTCCTTCAACGAAGAGTCGCTTCCGGCCATAACGCCAAGCAGTTACTATTTCTCGAAGCGCGGCTCAAGGCTGACGCCACGCTTGACACGTCCCTTCAAGGTCGAGATCATGTCCCGCTTTTCGGGGGATATGGTTAATGATTTCGATTCCCCTCCCCGCTCATTACGTTGCGGAGATATCGGGAAGTGGAGAGACCAACGGCATGAAAAAAAGGGATCTCTGGCCTGCCCACAGTCTATAAAAGGGAGGGTGCTACAGTCTGCATCCCACGCCTTCTCCTGCCTTCCGCACTCGCGATTCTTCAGAGCTCCAACGCCCTTTCTCCCTGCTTCCATAGACAATCCCACTTTACCTCCTTCGACCATGGCCGGATCCGGCGCCAATGGGAAGTGAGAAGCCTCCTCCGTCACCAACGAGGATATACTAAAGCTGAAGGAGGTTGGTTACTTGCCGGCCAACATCGCCCACCGAGCCCCCGAAGAGGGCCAGTTCATCCCTACGCCCAAGCCGGGCGAAAGGGTAGTTTTTCTCCCCCATTTCCTTAGGGGACTTGGATTTCCACTGCACCCCTTTGTGTGGGGGCTAATGTTTTACTATGGGCTAGATTTCCACGATCTAAACCCCAACTCCCACCTCCACATTTTGACCTTCATCGTCGTCTGTGAACGCTCCTCCGGGTCCAGCCGCACTTCGGCTTATGGCTGAAGGTGTTCAACGTGAAGCCCAAGGCGGTCGGCGGTGAACACGTGGACTGCGGAGAGGCCATGATCAGCAAGCTGACATGGGTCCAGTGGCCGAACGACCACTTCGTCGACACCGTCCGAATGTGGCAGAAGGAGTGGTTCTATATCACTGAGCCGAGAGAGGCCGCATGGGGAGCGGCCCCCGCCTTTCGGTCCGGACCCCCCACCAGATTGGCCTCCTGGACCACCAAGAGTCCGGACTGGGGATGTGTTGCCGATGCCAAAGCGCTGCAGAAGCATGTCGATAACATAATGGAGACCAGCGCGAAGCTGGTCGACGTGTTCCAGATCATGCTCCACCGCGGGATCCTCCCTTGCCAAGAGAGGGCCAAGCCCATGTGGGAGCATGAGCCCGAGGATCCGGCCACTGTGCGGCACCTCTTCGGCACGACTCCTGACAAGATATGGGGCCAACTATTCCAGCCCCAAACGGAGTGGCTGGCCGAGGGGAAGGACATCGGTCTTGACGCCGCGAATCCTGCAAGGGAGGTGAGTGGCATGTCTCTTCGAGGAGTATTCGGATATTCACATTTCGTGAGATTTGATCTAACCTGGTTATGTGGATTCTGCAGGGCTAGCTTGCCAAAGCCAAGAAGATCAGCGGCCCGGTGCCACTGCCAAAGGGGCCCCGATCAGAGCAGCTGGAGAAGATGCTGGTCGTAGTGCCATACACGGCACCCGCTAAGAAGGGCAAGAAGTAAGAGGCACCGGAGACCAGGGAGGGCCTCCGCCACAGGATCCGTCAGGGTAACCGGTCCGGAGATGCTGTGGCCTCATCCGTACAGGATGGGGGCACGGAGGAGGAGGACGAAGAGGAGAGTGCCTCTTCGCGCTCCAAAAAGAGGCTGGCGTCCGAGGACGTTGAGGAGGTCCAACCTTCCCCGGCCCCAAAGAGATGACACCGGCCTGACCTGGTTATACCTAATAGCTCGGATGATGAGAAGTCCGAGGCATCTGAGGAACTCTCGAAGAAGGGATCCAGGGTCAAGCCCCGTGCCAGCGGGTAAGGTGTCTGTATTTTTAGCTATTACGCTTTCAGTAGTTTGTTTTAGTTGAAGGTTAACCCCTCCAAATTGTAGTCCCCCGCATGAGCGCCCCACCGAACAAATCTCGGAAGGGACGTCTCCGCCCGTCGAGCTGGCGGACAGTGGGTCTATGGCACACTCCGTGCCTCCTTTGGTCCCTGAAGAGGCTGAGGAGGTGCGGTCCCAAAGAACTCCTCCTCCTCCGAACACGGAGGGGGAGGTAGATGCCGTAATGGCTGAGATCAACACCTAGGTCGCCGAAGACCAGGAGGGAGCGTCCCTCCTGGCCGATGAGGGAAAAGAGTCCGGGCCATCCGGACCCTCTCCGTCGACCGCTCCCGAGCCTCCAAGGCCCTCAATGGCACAGATTCCTCCCAGCGGGGAGGGGGCCGGGGAGCCAACGCCGGCGTTGAACACCTATGCACGGGCAGTGGTGGGCTGGCCGGACACGCTGGAGGAGTTGGTGAGCAACTCCGTCATCGTTGAAGGTCACCGCACCCTTATGGGTGCGGTTATGCAGAGTGTTCGGTCCGTCCAATCCGAACTGAATGACGTTGTCCAAGGCCTTCTAACAGGCTTTGAGGTAAGTCAAGTAATGATCCTCATAATGCGGTTATAGTTCTTAGTTTAAGTAGGCCGCATACATAGCAACCCCCAAGACTCTGACAGGATCTTCGAAGAGACCTGCAAAGGATCAAATTCGGTAGGTCGGCTAACAATGTTGACATTTGTGATGCTAACGCAGGCATCTTCCGTGGCTGCGGCTGCTAATGTCACGGCATTAGAGGAGATGGATCGGAAGCTCAAGCTTTTCGGTCAAGAGCTGGACCTTGTCAACAAACGGCTTGACGAGGCGCAAGGTAAGCTATGGAGATAGATGTGTATTTGCCAGATAGGGACTAGCTGGAGCATTGACTGATCCTTTATCTTGATGATCTTGCAGCTGCTGCCGCCGAGGTCGAGGGCTTGAAGGAGGCCCTTAAGAAAGCTGAGGCCGAGGCGGCCGAGAAGAGGACAGCCGCTGAGAGGGCGGTGTTCGAGCTTGAGCAGGCCAAGCGTGTTGCTGAGCAGCATGAATCTCGGGTAACCGAGGTCCAAGGGGAGCTCTGGGATGCCGCTGAGAAGCTTGAGGCCCTTGAGAAGGGGTGGGAGGAGCAATCCTCCCGTCTGTCCAAGGCAGAGAAAGAGCTCCAGGAGGCGAGGAGTGACGCCTGAGGTGTCCGGGAGGAGCTCTGGCAAGCCGCACAAATCGCCAATGGTAAGAAATATTTAATGCAGAGTGTGTTCGGAGGCAATAGATTCGCCCTGCTGACGAGGGTCTGGCACTCCGCAGGCATCTTCGCTGAACTCCCGAAGAATGCGGTGGCCTCGGCGAGGCACTATTCCACTCGTGAGGAGGATTCCACGCAACGGCTCTTTTGGTCACAGTTTCCGGACTCCGAGCGTCCTCCCCTCCTCCGCGATCAAATGAAGCAGTTGATGGAGATGCATCGGATGTCTGAGCTGGCCTTGAAGGACCTCTGTGTCAGCCTGTGGCCGGCCGAGCCTATTCCGGACACCTACTTCAACCTTGTGCAAAGGCTGCGGGAGGCGCCGCTCCGGATTGACGCCATGAAGCGGTCGGCGTGCCTTGAGGGGGCGAGGCTCGCGTTTGTGAAGACCATGGTTCATTGGCCAAGGATTAATCCAATGGAGATGGCCACTGGTCCTCCGCCCCAGGGGAAGGAGCATCGTCGCCCCAAGCTGTACTTCGCGCAGGTGATGACTGGAGCGCGGGCGATAGAGGGCCAGTGTTCGAAAAATGTAATGCTTGAGTAGATGTAACAAGCTTGTACCAAGTGGGATTTATGCTTTATTATGCGCCCGGTGAACTTAGTGATTAAATTTTGACTCCTGTGTGGTCGTATGTTTAGTTCTGAAAGCTACCAGTCGTCGGCTTCAGCCCCCAAGTGAATATCACGAAGGGTGTTTTGTTTCCGCACTGTTACCCTTAGCCATCGTCTTGGTGCCCGGAGGTGGTAGTGCGGGAACGAAACCAGGCGATTAGACTATTCAGTTTTACAGCTCTCACTTAGCCTTAGGAGCTTGACGGTGGGGACTAGGGACTAGCCCCCGGTGTATTTGTGATGTACTTGGGGGTCGAAGCATGCCCTTTCCGATCACATGGTTTGTGTTAAGACAAACCCTTCGTGTGACACGGCGAAATCGCCAATGATTTTAAGAGTCCAGCCTCATCATCGGATCGCAGACCCGTTCGCGCTTACTATGACGATCAGTTTTCGGCTTTTTCCTCCTGAGGTACTTGACCAGGCGAACCAGTAGTACAATCGCAGGGGTTCTCCCTTTGCCCTCTTAGCCGAACAAGCGGAACATAAGGGGCAAACACAGGAGCCGGGCAACCCAACTATTGACCCAAGACATAGTTCGGAACAGATGCATATAGTGCAATATCCGAGACACCGGACACCTAGCGGGAAGCGGTGCCGGACTTAAAGATATTGAGCTGATGTATAAATCGAACTCGTAACTGATTAATATATTTTCATGTCGGGCTGTTCGAAGAGCGAGGAGAGAAAGGGAAAGAATAATTACAACATGCAGATATCCGAACACCATAAAGGGTATTTTTATTATTTCTCGTAAGCTCAGGACATTTAACTGTACAATTCGAACTGTGAAGGCAGTACTTGCAAGAGAGAAAGAAAAAGAAAATTCACAAAGTAAAGGTTGACGCAGGGCATTGATGCGTGTGTTAAAGCCTTCACTGTGCCCTGCTGCATGTCTGCACCTTTGCTTCTGACAGGTGGGGGCTAGGACCTTCGATGAGACCTTGATGGGCGAGGACCCTGCCGATGAAGTTTTAAACTTGGGGGTATCTAGAATTGGTCCCCGGGTCATCCGAAGACGAGATAATTCCGAAGTTCGGTTTAACCGAATATGTACTTCGGATTACTGTATGCCTCACGGCTGCCCATGGTATTTTGAGTGTGAAGTTGTGCTGACGAGGCACATGGAGCATGAAGAATGTGGGCGTGCCATGGGGCGCGTATCCCTATTTGCGGCGAACGCATGCGAGTTCCCCTAATGGGGAATGGGTTCAAACCCGTTTACTATTGTCGCCGGCCCTTACAGTGGGTCGGCATCCGGGCCTATATGGGCCAGTGTGGTCTTCGGCCGCTAGGGCCATAGTGTGCTCTTCGGTTTGAAGTGAGCGTTCTGTGTTGCCGTTGATAGTTATGACACCCGAAGGACTGGGCATTTTCAACTTGAGGTACGCGTAGTGCGGGACGGCATTGAATTTAGCGAACACTGTTCGGCTGAGGAGTGCATGATAGCAACTGCGAAAAGGTGCAATATAGAAGATCAAGTCCTTGCTTCAGAAATTATCCGGAGATCCGAACACCACTTCGAGTGTCACGGTGCCCGTGCAGCGGGCCTCTACTCCCAGAATGACTCCCTTGAAGGTGGTGTTACTGGGTTTAATCCTTGATGGATCGATCTCCATTTTCTTCACTGTATCCTCGTATATCAAGTTGAGGCTACTTCCTCCGTCCATTAGGACTCTAGTGAGGTGGAATCCATCGATGATGGGGTCCAGCACTAGGGCTGCAGACCCTCCATGGCGTATACTGGTGGGATGATCCCTGCGATCGAACATGATCAGACAGGCTGACCATGGATTGAACTTCGGCACTACTGGCTCGATGGAGTATACGTCCCGTAGCGCTCGCTTCCTCTCCTTCTTTGGTATGTGGGTTGCGTAGATCATGTTTACCATCTTGACCTCGGAAGGGAAGGGTTTCTGGCCTCCACTATTCGGCCTGCGGGGCTCGTCATCATCCTTGGTTCTTGGGCTTTTGCCCGAGTCTTCGGCTGTGAGTTTGCCGGCCTGTTTGAGCACCCAACAATTTCAGTTGGAGTGGTTGGCGGGCTTCTCTGATGTGCCGTGGATCTGGCAAGGCCTGTCCAGAATTGTGTCCAGCCTAGACGGGCCATCACTATTGCCTTTAGGGGCTTTCTTTCGGACTTCCGGTTTCGGAATTCGGCATTTACTACCGTATCCTCACCCTCGCTGTCATTGTGGTGATGTTTATTCTTGCTGCGTCGGGGCTTTCCATTTCCGTCCCGAACCTCGGAGGTATCGGGTGTGTTTGGGTTGATGTTCTTGCGAGCAAGCCAACTGTATTCGCCTGCGCAAAAGCGGGTCATGAGGGAAGTAAGGGCTGCCATAGTTCTTGGTTTGTCCTGGCCGAGCTGCCATACAAGCCATTCATCCTTGACACTATGCTTAAAGGCAGCCAAGGCTTCGGCATCCGGACAGTCTATGATCTGATTTTTCTTAGTCAGGAATTGGTTCCAAAATTGTCGGGCAGATTCTCTGGGTTGTTGCGTGATGCGATTTAAGTCGTCAGCATCCAGAGGCTGGACATAGGTGCCCTGGAAGTTTGCTCGAAAAGTGTCCTCAAGCTCTTCCCAACAACCTATAGAGTCTTCGGGAAGGCTGTTCAGCCAGTGTCGAGCTGGGCCTTTAAGCTTGAGCGGTAAATATTTAATGGTGTGGAGGTCGTCTCTTCGCGCCATGTGGATGTGGAGGAGGAAATCCTCTATCCATACAGCCGGATCTGTGGTTTGGTCGTATGATTCGATGTTCACAGGCTTGAAGCCTTCTGGGAATTGGTGCTGCATTACCCTCTCTGTGAAGCATAAGGGGTGTGTGGCGCCCCGAGCTCGGGCTACGCCGCGATGGAGGTCTTCGGCCCTCCTACTCTGTTGCTGCTCCCGGACTCTATCATTTCGGTTTAACCGATCATAGTATCCTTCCCGGTATGCGGGCGGATCTTCTCTGGGTCCGTAAATGGACCTAGTACGGCCTCCACGAGCATCTAGGTCATGGCGGAGGTCGTATTCGTAAGTGGGCCGCACCTGATCCTTGCTATGACGGCGAGGTGGGGCGGCTGGATGTTCTGCCTCGTCAGCTTCCCTGTCCCGCCCTCTAGGGGGTCGGTCTGGCTGTTCGGCGTTTGTATTGGCCGGGCGTGTTAGCTCTATAGCCTCGTCATTGAACTGGGGCAATAGCCTTTGTTTAGGATAAATCCTAGTTGGCTGAGGGTGTCCTGTTCAGCCTTGATTTTGGCAGCTAGGACTTTAGTCCATCGATAATTGAGGGTGTCTTGTTCAGCCTTGATTTTGCGTTTTTGCTTCTTTAGGCTGCGGGCGGTGACTAAAAGCCTCCGCTTGAATCGTTCTTGCTCTAGAGGGTCTTCGAGGACGATAAAATTGTCCTCCCCGAGACTGACCTCCTCTTCGGAGAGTGGGAGGTAGTTGCTATCCTTGTAGTCTTCGTGGCTTTCCGGATTGAGCGGGTCCTCCTGCCCCGCGGGGTCATCCTGTTGATGCTCGTTGGCTGCGTCTCCGGCGAGGTCATCCATATTATTTACGGTGCCGTTCTCCGCCGAGTCTACGTTGCTTGCGTGGCTTCGATGTGGTTTTGATCGACGGCGCTATTTTCGACGTTTGGGAGGCTCATCTCTAGGCTTGCCTCGGTCCTGCTCAAGAGTGTCGTTGCCGTCCTTTGGGGTGTCCACCATGTAAATGTCGTAGGTGGATGTGGCCGACCAGTGGCCCGTGACGGGGGGACCGACCTCAGCATTAGTCGCAGTTACGTCCTCCTCGTCCATGTATTCGGCATTCTCCGAATTATAGTCTAACATATTGGTTAAATCATCGATAGTTGCTACCAAATGGGTGGTGGGTGGGGCGCAAAATTCCCTATCGAACGCCTCAAAGGGTTGGTGATTGAAGGCGGAGGTCAGGTTCTCCTGGATATTCTTTTTCTGAATTCGGTCGAGCGCCTCGTTCAAAATATCGAGGGTTGGCGGACTTGAGGGCTCTAGGCCGGACATTGTGGTGACAAAGCGGAGGTCGGTTTGTGAGTCAACCGATCCTTGGTCCCGGACGGACCTATCTTCGGGATTCGGGACCGAAACCTCGAGGGGCATCGAATTATCCTCAGAAACTGAGGGTGTGCTTTGATCCTCCTGTGCACCTTCCACGCCAATGTTTGAGGTCGGGTTGTTTTGGGCCAGGGGTGACCCCTAGCCGCTATTCGCTGACTCAGGGTGTGGGCTCGAGGCCAGCAAGGTGTTGTGGGGGAGGAGCTTGGCCGAGATTGAATCTTGGCTTCTGACCTCTGGTTCTTCCTCGAGGGCCGGGGATAAATCATCCGCCGATGTGAGTTCGGTTGACGGTGGGGTGAGGTCCCATCTCTCAGGGAGTCCTTCCTGGCTCAAAGCCATTTGGTGGACTGGGGCCGATTCACAGATCGGATCGGAGGTGTACGTCGGAGCAGGCGTGGCAAGGCCTGCGGGGGTGGTGAATCCGGTGAAAACCAAATCCCCCCGCGCGTCAGTGACGTACTCCAGATTGCCGAATCGAATCCGGTGTTCGGGAGCGAAGTTGTCAACCTGGTCAAGACAAGGGACGACAAACACAGTGTTTACCCAGGTTCGGGCCCTCTCGAAGAGGTAATACCCTACGTCCTGCTTGATTGTATTGATTATATATCGTGGTTTACAGAGTAGATCTACCTCGAGATCAGTATGAGCAAAACCCTAGGCTACGGGGGGATGAAGATAGCTCTCTCCCTAATGACTACAACCCTCGGATTGTATAGACACCAATAGGGTTAGGGTTACCGAAGATAGATTACAACAAGAAGGAAAGAGATCTCGTCCGCCCTTGACTTGGAGGGCACACCACGGCTTCACAGGTCTTCGGTCACCACACGGCTCCACCAGTCCAGCCCATGCACAATGGGCCGTCGCCCCAAGGACCCCTTAGTCCATGACTCCCTCACCTATACTTGTGGGTTATCAAGAACTCTTTCTGGCGCCGTTGTCGGGGAGCATAGCTATATTCTCTGAGTCACTTGGGATTTATATCTGTTGCTCACTCTGAAGAATCTGATAGATACCAAAACCAAGATTTTTCCCTCTACTATGAGGGGAGGTAAGGAACTGCCATCACACTCTGCACTTGATTCACCTTCTGTTTTGAGTAAGCTTGCGACACCTACACCTGCTATTAATTCTGATATGTCGCATGTAATTGATGATGCTACTTCTGCTATGCATGATGCTTATGATTATACTACTACTTTGCTTGATAATACTGGGCCACTGGGTGAATTTCTTGATGAACAACTTGCTAGAGCTAAAGATATTGAGAATGCTGAAACTGATGAAATTATTGAGACTGAAAACTTTCAAACACTCATTAGACCTAGCTCTCCTAGATATGAATTGCCTGTTATACCTGAGGGTTATGTTATGGATGGAGAGGTAGCTAGGGACTTTCTTGCTTGTAAGGATAGGGATGACCTTAAGAAATTACTATGCAAGTGGAAAGAAAAATCTTTGAATGCTAGAATGCAATATGATCCTAAGTTTGCTACTTCACCTATCCTTGTTAATGATAAGGATTATGAATTCTCTATCAATCCTAAGTTAATTACTTTGGTTGAATCTGATCCTTTCCATGGTTACGAATCTGAAACTGTTGTGGCACATCTTACTAAATTGAATGATATAGCCACCCTATTTGCTCATGAGGAAAAAATTTGCTACTACTATATTCTTAAGTTGTTTCCTTTCTCATTAAAGGGTGATGCTAAGATATGGTTTAATTCTCTTGCTCCTAGTTGTGTGCGTAGTCCCCAGGATACGATTTATTACTTCTCTGAAAAATATTTTCCTGCTCATATGAAACAAGCTGCCTTACAGGAAATATTTAACTTCGTGCAAACTAAAGAAGAGAGTCTCCCACAAGCTTGGGGGAGGCGTCTCCAATTACTTAATGCTTTGCCTGATCATCCTCTCCAGAAAAATGAAATACTTGATATCTTTTATAATGGACTAACTGATGCTTCTAGGGACCACCTAGATAGTTGTCGGTACAACAAACTCTGGGTCTGTTGCCCAGACCGTGCACAGGCCCAAGATCAAGACTGCAACATCCAGGACAAGGCCAAGGTAGAGAGATAGGCTCTTTGAGGAATCAAAGCGCAAGTTGAGAAGACCAAGTCAAGCCAAGAAGCAAGACACCGCTAAGGGAAAAACCTCCCTTGCCGGGTAGGAGAGCCTGGCGAGGTCAAGGTTGCCCCGGAAGCAAAACCTCAAGCCGCCCCGGCAGGCCTGCCGGGGGCATACGGAGGCAAAACGCCCCGCCAAGGCTTCACCGCCCCACCTCATGACAACGCAAGTCACCGATCGGTGCGGTGTTAAGCCCCGAGATGACTAAGTGGCTGCCTTTTGCCACATGGCAGACATTTCCTATAGGAATCGCCTCCAAATGACACCTGTCCTGCGACGTGTCATGCAGAAAGGAGAGAAGGTGACCAAACAGCCCGGCAAGGCATGCCGGGTAGGCCATGATGTGACACTGAGCGGTGCATTTAATGCGTACTGCTCTATCTGCAGAGGAGATATGATAGCACTGTTCGCTATCTAATCAGTACACAATGACTGATTTGCCACTGTGGTGACCCCTTAATCTATAAAAGGAGGCACATGGCAACCATGGAAGGGATTCGGACCCCTGTACACCCATACGCGCGTAGCTGCTCTCGCGTCAAGGCAACCCTGCCGGGCAAGAGCGTTGCGTTTCCACCACCATCCACCATCAATCCACCAAAGCAGGAGTAGGGTTTTACGCCTCGCAGCAGCCCGAACCTGGGTAAAAACTGCCTGTGTGATCTCTGCCGTGCTACGCTGTGCTCCTCTGCTCTTTGTGCAATGCGCTCAGTCCCCCTGCCGAACCAAAAGGGGCCCTTGGCCCCATAGGTGGCCGTGGTTTCCCATGACATCCTTGGTGCGCCAGGTAGGGGGCTACGCTTGCACGAACCCAAGAAGTGTACGAAGCGCGTCATCTTCACGCCATCTTCTTCGTCATCGGCTCCATCATCCATGGCGCCCAAGAAGAAGCCCAGCGCCGCATCTCATCCATCCACCTCGAAGGACCTGCCACACACGCCCGCCGATGCCGCAAGGGCTACGGGGACGCCTGGAAGTGTGGATGCTGCGGGGGACGTGGTCGGCGCGGGCGGCGTCGTTACTACCTCCCCTGCGGCCGAAGCAGGAGCAGGAGGCAGCAGAGAAGGACAACACCAACTACATTCCAGCGGCCATGTCCCATGAGGTACGGGAGGAGAGATCATTCCATCCGCACCTCCTCGTCCGGCCGAAGGGCACAGCTGCAGCGGGGGTACTCGCTCTGGGGGGAATCGCAACTCCCCGACCGCTCCCACCACGGGAGCGGCCGTAGAACATGCGCCACCCCCGGAACGAGCCGACCCAACCGCTACGCCAAATGGAGCCACTGGCCCTCGAGCGCCTCCACCTCTTCCACATGCCGTCCAGGCGGCTGGCTCACGACGACAAGAGCACGACGCGACCGCTACCTGCACCGTCAGGAGCCGGGCGGCGTTATGATCTTCATCGACATCCATGCCGAGCACCGCTTCGGAGGCCATGGCGCGAGCCCAGCTACTATTGAAATTCACACCGGCAGCCGATCAGATGGATGAGTGGAGAGCCACCATTCAGAGTCTGATTGGCTTCATCGAGGCGGGAGGATCACAGCGGGCTGGCCCGCCACGGCCTCCCCAGGCAGTGGCAACGGCCCATGCTGCTGGCCGTGCGGATGGGGCCACTCCCATGGTGCAGTCCCCTCCGCGGGAGCCGCGCGACCAAGAACCTGACGACGTCTCGATGGCTTTGTTGTAACACCCTGGATTTTGCCCATTTTCTTTTTCTTTTGATTTTGGTCTGGATTTGCTTTTCAGTGGCTTAGTGGTCTTGAAACCTGGAGAGATCACCTTTGATTCCTCACCCCAGTGGCTTGCCAACCTCAAAATCATCTCAAGACCTTTCCATTTCCGTCTTGGACCAATCCCAATATTCTTTTTCTTGGGAATATTCCTTTTTCTATTAAAGGAATAACCCTGTCTGCCCTGGATTGTGAAGCAACCCACACTTCCATCATTCCATAGAATCCCAAATAACTCCCATAAATTGTTTGGGTCAAATATTCCTCAGATATATCAAAATCCTTCCTTTCCATGACCAAAAATATTCCACCAATATTCCTTTTCTGATTCTGCCCTAGGTGGCAGTTTGTGAGGCAAGTACCCATTATCTTTGCTTGCTTGCTCTCAAACTTTTTGTGCTTTCTTTCCCATCCATATAATTTCCTCATGCCAAATTTCAACTTCATTTGCCTAGTGAATATTCCTGAGCAATTTTTCAAAGTTTCTGTTCAAACAGAGGCCTTGTGAAGGAAGTGCAAGCTAGGCATATCCAAATGAGTTGAAATTTTGCAAGTATCTTCATATGCTCAAATTAACACTCTCCACAAGATTTGAGCATCATCCCATCTTCTAGGAGAGCACACCTTCCAATCATTGCTTCTGGTCATATTTTTTCTGTTGTGAAGCAACTATATTTTATATTGCTTCATAATTTCTGAAATTTTACCAGGACAATCTCCCATCCATATTAACCTTCTCCACCAAATTTGGGCTCATTTCAACTTCCCAATAATTCCCTAGAATTTTTCTAAGATTCTGTCCAGTGGGATGCTGTGTGAAGGAAGTACCATTTTGGCTTATCCAAATGGTATGAAATTTATACAGTATCTTCATATGTCTATATAACTCACCCCCTACAAATTTCAGATCAATCCAAGCAAGTATGTGAGTGCCACTTCATCCTTTGCATTTCTGTCCAATAGAGCCCATTGAACTGCAAGTGCTATTTATATTCATCCAAATGAGCTGAAAGTTTGCAGAGGCAATCACCCTAGTATGTGATCACTCTCAGCCAATGACCAGAGTCTATCCCCTGCTCAATCTCTCTCGCGTTGGATCAAACACATTGCTGTCAGTTACTGTTTTACCATCGATCAGTCTCATTCGAGCTCTCTTTTTCTGTCTGATGGTGCACGTCAACTATTTGCGGTTGAAAGCGCATGCCAGACATATTTTTGTCTCAGTTCAGCCCCCAGTCCACATGGTGCCGGCGGTGACCATGCAAGGGCCAGGCCAAAACCGAGCTCCATAGTGCGCCGCCATATCCGCCCAAGACGAAGCTCCTCGAGCACGCCAGCCCAGCCCTCGCACTGCTCCTCGTCAGGTCGCCGCACCGCGATGCCGAGCTAGCTACCACTGACCCGAGTTTGTGCACTAGAGCTCCGGTGACGTGTCCTGCAGCCATGCTTGCTCACCCGTGTCGCCCAGAGCCTTCCCGAGCTCTCCCCGGCGCTATAAATAGCTGCCTCGAGGTCTCCCACATCTCATCCACCCTCCCTTGCCTCTCTCGCCCACCGGAGCCCCTCCAACTCACCTCTGTCCATCGCCGTCCACCATGGACGCCGCGGAGCCCTGCTCAAATTCGAGCTAGCCGAGCCCTCCCCTACACCCCTGGCCTCTCCAGCAGATTCCCCGTGCTCCGGCGATCCTCCCCACCCACTTGCCCCTCGCCGGAGTAGCCCACATCGCCGGGCCCCAAGTCACCCGCCGCTGCCCGAGATCCTCTGTCCTCCATCGCCGCCGTCGCTCCGTTCCTCCCCGACGCTCCCTCAGCTAGGGGATGGACGCGGCGCATCTCCCCGAAGCCGCCAGTGCCCTCTCCACAACCGGAGGTGGCCGGAGGCAGCAGGCCCAGTGACGGCCGCGCCCCTGCCTTGTCTCTCTGCTCCGTCGCGAGTCGCCACAGCCTCGGCCTTCCCTCGACACCCGTGGACCCCTGGTTGGGTGCAGCTTCGCCTCTCGCATCCGCCGGTGGCCGGAGACGGCTTGAGTCGCCGGGCCGTGCCGACGCCGCTCGCCCGCCCCGCCTCTATTCTCTGTCGCGAGCACACACGGGAGGAAGAAGGAGAAGGCTGAAGAGAGAGAGGTCAGCGGTGGGGCCCGCCTGTCAGCCTAATATGCAAGTCAACCCCCGGGCCCGCACTGTTTAAGTGGAAGCGCACTTTGCAAAGTGCGTTTTCCCCGTTTGAAAGCGCATTTCCTTCTACTGCGGCGAAGTTTACGTTTTCCTTTTCGGAAAACGTATTTAAGCCAAGTGCGCTTTCGGTTTAGCCGTCAGGGACCCGTCTAAGAATATAATTTTTACAGATCAGTCCCTGTGCTTCAAACGGCTATAACTTTTTGCTCGTGACTCCGATCGAGGTGAATCCAAAGCCCACTTCTTTGTCTCTTTGAGCCCGTTCTATTGGTACCATATTTATCATGTATTTTCATAGTGGAAATGACCATTTTGCCCTTGTCCGTAAACAACCCCTCCAAGAGAGAACTGTTTCCGGCAATCGTCTCCGCGGACTCTCCGCACTTCCTCCCGGTGGATCCCTCATCCCCAGGCAAGCCACGACAGCCACTTGCATGACAGATTTGCAGTAGCTATGGTTTCTACTTGAATAATTATTTAATATGTGCATTTTAATATTTATATGCTCATGTGACATGCTAGCTATCAAGTACTTATTGGTAGAGTTATGCTCATGCTTAATCTTTGCAGTAGTTCATGCCAGGATGATAACATGTCTGCTTGTTCATTAATTGATTGTTATAGACATACTGAGGTTATTCATGCTCATCATGATCATCCGCATTTAGCTGGAGAAATGCTTGCATGCTGTTGATACTATGACCAGCTAGTATGCTTTCCATCCCTGCTTAGGTTGTATCATATTCATATGCAATATGATGTCATCATGTTATTATGACTCAGCACATCATCATTCAAATTTAACCGAATGTTAATCGAACTCGAACACCTGTTGGCTGAGTCATAGTGCGGACCGAAATGGGCGCACCAGTGCAACCACACTTGCTGGGATGGGGCAGCCCTAATTCGATCTATTGTCATGCCTCTCGCCGGTACCTCCAACTAGGGAAGGTTATGAGCGCGTGCTACTTTGGGCCCGGTAGGCGGCTATAACCTTGTGAACCCAGTTTTGGTATTGAGCTCAGGTCCTCGTTTGGGACAGTTTTGTTTGGCCATGACGATGGCAGGTGTCGGAGGGACACATGGGTCACCCATGACATAGCCCAAAGGAGAGTTTGTCGGAGTGGCTGGGAGAGTGCCATGCAATAGATTGGGTTTTGTCGTAACGTCGTTGGTCCACCCGAATGGGAGCACGAGGCCATGAGTTCCGTGGTGTGGGTACAGTGTACTAACCTCTACAGAGTGTATAATCTATCGATAGCCGCGTCCTCGGATATGGGCACAGTTCGTAGTAGGACACACTATGGGTCAACAGTATAATAATCTTGCTTATAACAACCCTGTTTGATGAGAGAGAAGTTGGTTGATCTTTATGTGATCGCAAGAGGATCAATGTGGTATCGAGGATACCGATGTTGGTTGATCGTGATCATGTGAGGATCACCGAGGTATCGTGGATACCGGATTTGATGTGGTGATCTCGGGTAAAGACCAAGCTCCCTGTGATCATGTTATCACTACGGTATTGTAATACCAAGTTTGGTTGGTCCCGAGGTTATCGTGTGGCACACACAATTGTAAGTTCTTACATGTGAGGGTTACAGGGTAACCTCACGACAGAGTAAGTTGCAACCTGTTGCATGTAGTATATGCCATGCCATGTTATATTGTTCTAGCATCATCATGTTTACACCTGCTTAACCTATAAATACCATGATGTTGCTTGTCTTGATTGCTTTGGTTGCTGTGAGCTTGCGAGTACATTCAAAGTACTCACCTGGCGTGTCATGCCAGTTTGCAGGTCATGCCATGATTGCTTGCTTGTTGAGGATCCTGAGTTTGCGATCTAGGATACGCGTTCCAGCCAGAGTCCCTGCAGAGTGGAGTCCATCTCCGCCATCGTTGTTCCGTTGCCGAGAGATTACTCCGCTTCCTCGGGTTGTTCCGCTGTTAGCATAGAGCTACCCTGGGCAGGCGTAGCATCGCCGTGCTGATGTAATCGTTGTACCCTTGTAACCTTATTCATAGTAATAAAGAGCTGATTTGTTCTATGCCAACAGTGCTGTATTCCAGAAGACTTGTCTCTGGGCTGGAATACGGGGCGTTTCGGTTTCCTCTGAGCCGGGGTGCCACAAGCATTGGTATCAGAGCAGGTCTGGCTGTAGGACGCCCTAGACCGCGTGAACGTTAGAAATCGGTAGTACGGGATTCAGTTGGTTTGCTGCACTTGTTTGCTGCATTTGTTTGTGCATAGCATGCATATAGACTAGATATCTTATCACTAACGGTTGATCTGGTGAGTGTAGGTGACATCGGTTTCGACCCACTACCTGCACCCTCCAGTTGCATCCTGGTTCCTTGGTGTGGCGTTATCTCCGTCCCAGCGGAGTGATGCCAAGGTGCTTAGTGTTGTCAATCACTTGTAGGATTGATGCACCGGGACCACACCAATATATCCTTTTCAGCCACCCCTATCATTTGGGTGATAGACATGTTTCTATCCCGGATCGTGCCATCCCTCTAGCCGCTTTGGTAACCCTTACTGATCTTAGTTATCAGAAAAGGGCAATGCTGCAAGCCTTTCTTTCCATCAATTATCCCACTCTGCCATCCATTCCCTGGACAAGTACGGTTTCTTCCGTACGCTTGATGATGATGTGGTCGTGACCTCCGTGTTCCGACCCCTGATCACCAAGTCTGTCCTCGCCTCCGTCTTCGTCCAGCTGCAACCAGTGTTAAGCCCGTGTTTGGTATAGCTTTGTTTACACCAACCCCTTCCACACGTGGATTCACTTTCGTGCACATCGCCACAGCATGTTAGACCGTAGTACCAGAGTTTCCGCGAGATTTGTGTGCTTAGGTAGGCATGCATATTATTGCTGTGTATAGTTGTATTGCTTGTGTGTGATCTCGTTACTTTGTGTGTTTTTGTTAGTTTTTCTTTTGCTTCTTTCTTTGGGCCCTTGGTGTTACCTTATTTCCCCTTATGGAAGTTGCTCACTGACACTGTACTCAAAGAATCAGTGAAGAGGCAAGCATTTGGAAGCTCAGCTCAATAACATGGAATTTTTCGTCGACTACCTGATATTGGGAATATCTGGTCTGACAACAAATGGTATTCTGGATGGATTATCAGCATCGAATATACATCAATGTGTAATCTTCACCGCAGTAATAATCAAAGCAGCAAGAAGGCAAAGATGTGTGCATGATCAACAGTACATTTCGAGTCAAAGGTATGGGTTATATATAAGATGTTTCCTAGTCAGTTGGCAGCATATGACCATGCATCCCAAGGATCAGCTCCACAACAGTTTGGTCAGAAGGCAAGAATCGGTCAGGATGCAAGTCTGCCTCAGAAATCAAATGCCCAGCTACACATGTTTCCATAGCTATGGTGAACATGATGCCAAGGTAATACGAGTTACTCATATAATGATGACAGCCCGTGAGCTGTATGGGACGCTACTGATCCCTTGCCTGCCTTCATTTAGTAACGGCACCACGCCTGTGTTCTGAGCTATTTACGGCCGTCCGGGGTGGATGCCAATTTTTATTTCTCTTGTTAGCAACTGTCCGTGTTTTGAGCTGCTTTTCGGCCGTCTCGGGCAGCTGTTGAATTTCTTTCCGTAGTAGTGACCCTATGTTCTGAGCTGTTTTCGGCCGTCTTAGGGAACTGCTACTTTCTTCTTATCGACACCGTCTCATGCTCTGAGCTGCTTTTCAGCCGTCTTGAGTCGGGGTTGAGTTACTCCAGTAATGTCCCAGATCTGAGTTGTAAAGACCGTTCTGGTGGCTACTGGTTTATTTGCCAGTTTCATCCAAGGGTTCAGACGGTCGTTACCCTAAAGCTACAACTTGTAAAGTAATATGCCTGCCGGAATATTGTACCTAACAGCACCCATGGTCACCCGAAGAATCAAGAATATGTAAGGCCAAGCTCTTTCAGCTAAGGATCCAGGCAAAGAAAACCATAATGAAGGAGCAAGATTGGCCATATAGGTATGATAATGGTTGCATGATACCGATACTCTGGACAGTATGGATCGGTACCGATCACCATGGGTACACACCCACGGGGTCTATTCCATTTGCAAGGACCCCATATCGAGTCAAACCGCTCAGCCAGCTATATATTCTCAGAATCGTCAAAAGAGGGTATTCAAGCCTGTCAAGTAAGACCGAAGCGTCAATTCAGCAGTTTGATTTTAGCAACCATGTTAAAGCATTACATGGCCTACCATCCACATAGAAATGCCGTCAGACTGAGCACTCAGAAGGACGAGCAACCGTCTCGAAGCATATGTCCTCACATATGGGAATCAGTTAAAGAATAACTTGCTATGAACAACATTCTGCTGCCAGGACCACTGTCAGTCAGGTATATGGATAATATCGTAAAAAGACCTTACACCTTTATGCTGGTCACGACAAGTGACAGTCAAATCTTTGGTACGAATGTGATACCCGAGACAGTGAAGATACCCAAGATGATTCAGCAACCCGTGCGAAAGGAGTCAGATACCGCCAAGAGAGCGGTACGATTCACGGTACTATTTTACACCTGGAGGACACACAGCCAATTGAAGCCACCCAATGCAATGAGCAAAAGATTTCGTGTCCACTGAGAGAATTTGTTCACCACTCAATAGACGGTCATCCGTATTGGACTTCATTACAACACGTCCATGGGGAAACAACTCTCGGACTTGCGAGAAGGACAGGAATTTCAGGATAATTCATCGCACCCCGGATAAGGCAATAGACATAAAAGGAGTGAAGTCAGAGCAATATATGAGGTAAGATTTGCCATAAAAAGGATCCAGTGAAACAAACCACCCTGAAGTCAGGTAGTCAGACAGATGAAATTTAAAGGGAGCATTATACAAAGGCAAAAAAAGGAAACCTGAGTTGGAAACAGTTTCCTCAAGTGGGAATATTCATGTTTGACCCCTGAGCAACCAAATCTTGAGGACGAGATTTTTTTAAGGGGGGTAGGTTTGTAACACCCTAGATTTTGCCCATTTCCTTTTTCTTTTGATTTTGGTCTGGATTTGCTTTTCAGTGGCTTAGTGGTCTTGAAACCTGGAGAGATCACCTTTGATTCCTCTCCCCAGTGGCTTGCCAACCTCAAAATCATCTCAAGACCTTTCCATTTCCGTCTTGGACCAATCCCAATATTCTTTTTCTTGGGATTATTCCTTTTTCTATTAAAGGAATAACCCTGTCTGCCCTGGATTGTGAAGCAACCCACACTTCCATCATTCCATAGAATCCCAAATAATTCCCATAAATTGTTTGGGTCAAATATTCCTCAGATATGTCAAAATCCTTCCTTGCCATGACCAAAAATATTCCACCAATATTCCTTTTCTGATTCTGCCCTAGGTGGCAGTTTGTGAGGCAAGTACCCATTATCTTTGCTTGCTTGCTCTCAAACTTTTTGTGCTTTCTTTCCCATCCATATAATTTCCTCATGCCAAATTTCAACTTCATTTGCCTAGTGAATATTCCTGAGCAATTTTTCAAAGTATCTGTTCAAATAGAGGCCTTGTGAAGGTAGTGCAAGATAGGCATATCCAAATGAGTTGAAATTTTGCAAGTATCTTCAAATGCTCAAATTAACACTCTCCACAAGATTTGAGCATCATCCCATCTTCTAGGAGAGCACACCTTCCAATCTTTGCTTCTGGTCATATTTTTTCTGTTGTGAAGCAACTATATTTTATATTGCTTCATAATTTCTGAAATTTTACCAGGACAATCTCCCATCCATATTAACCTTCTCCACCAAATTTGGGCTCATTTCAACTTCCCAATAATTCCCTAGAATTTTTCTAAGATTCTGTCCAATGGGATGCTATGTGAAGGAAGTACCATTTTGGCTTATCCAAATGGTATGAAATTTATACAGTATCTTCATATGTCTATATAACTCACCCCCTCCAAATTTCAGATCAATCAAAGCAAGTATGTGAGTGCCACTTCATCCTTTGCATTTCTGTCCAATAGAGCCCATTGAACTGCAAGTGCTATTTATCTTCATCCAAATGAGCTGAAAGTTTGCAGAGGTAATCACCCTAGTATGTGATCACTCTCAGCCAATGACCAGAGTCTATCCCCTGCTCAATCTCTCTCGCGTTGGATCAAACACATTGCTGTCAGTTACTGTTTTACCATCGATCAGTCTCATTTGAGCTCTCTTTTTCTATCTGATGGTGCACGTCAACTATTTGAGGTTGAAAGCGCATGCCAGACATATTTTTGTCTCGGTTCAGCGCCCAGTCCATGTGGTGCCGGCGGTGACCACGCAAGGGCCAGGCCAAAACCGAGCTCCACAGTGCGCCGCCGTATCCGCCCAAGACGAAGCTCCTTAAGCATGCCAGCCAAGCCCTCGCACTGCTTCTCGTCAGGTCGGCCGCGCCGCGACGCCGAGCTAGCTGCCACCGACCCGAGTTTGTGCACTGGAGCTCCGGCGACGTGTCCCGCAGCCGTGCTTGCTCACCCGCGTCGCCCAAAGCCTTCCCGAGCTCTGCCCGGCGCTATAAATAGCTGCCTCGAGGTCTCCCACATCTCATCCACCCTCCCCTGCCTCTCTAGCCCACCGGAGCCCCTCCACCTCGCCTTTGTCCATCGCCGTCCACCATGGCCGCCGCGGAGCCCTGCTCAAATTCGAGCTAGCCGAGCCCTCCCCTCCACCCCTGGCCTCTCCAGCAGATTCCCCGTGCTCCGGCGATCCTCGCCACCCACTTGCCCCTTGCCAGAGTAGCCCACATCGCCGGGCCCCAAGTCACCCGCCGCCGCCCGAGCTCCTCTGTCCTCCATCGCTGCCGTTGCTCCGTTCCTCCCCGGCGCTCTCTCTGCTCGGGGATGGACGCTGCGCATCTCCCTGAAGCCGCCAGTGCCCTCTCCTCGACCAGAGGTGGCCGGAGGCAGCAGGCCCAGCGCCGGCCGCGCCCCTGCCTTGTCTCTCTGCTCCGTCGCGAGTCGCCGCAGCCTCGGCCTTCCCCCGATGCTCGTGGACCCCTGGTTGGGTGCAGCTTCGCCTCTCGCATCCGCCGGTGGCCGGAGCTCGGCCGGAGACGGCTTGAGTTGCCGGGCCGTACCGACGCCGCTCGCCCGCCCCGCCTCTGTTCTCTGTCGCGAGCACACACGGGAGGAAGAAGGAGAAGGCTGAAGAGAGAGAGGTCAGCGGTGGGGCCCGCCTGTCATCCTAATAAGCAAGTCAACCCCCGGGCCCGCACTGTTTAAGTGGAAGCGCACTTTGCAAAGTGCGTTTTCCCCGTTTGAAAG
Source organism: Thinopyrum elongatum (assembly GCA_011799875.1). Taxonomy (NCBI): domain Eukaryota; kingdom Viridiplantae; phylum Streptophyta; class Magnoliopsida; order Poales; family Poaceae; genus Thinopyrum; species Thinopyrum elongatum. The sequence continues at coordinate 356,122,302 of CM022302.1, read as the reverse complement.
CGCATTTCCTTGTACTGCGGTGAAGTTTATGTTTCCTTTTCAGAAAATGTATTTAAGCCAAGTGCGCTTTCGGTTTAGCCGTCAGGGACCCGTCTGAGAATATAATTTTTATAGATCAGTCCCTGTACTTCAAACGGCTATAACTTTTTGCTCGTGACTCCGATCGAGGTGAATCCAAAGCCCACTTCTTCATCTCTTCTAGCCCGTTCTGTCGGTACCAACCTTATCATTTATTTCCACAGTGGAAATGACCATTTTGCCCTTGTTCGTAAACAGCCCCTCCAAGAGAGAACTATTTCCGGCAATCGTCTCCGCGGACTCTCCGCACTTCCTCCCGGTGGATCCCTCATCCCCAGGCAAGCCACGACAGCCACTTGCATGACAGATTTGCAGTAGCTATGGTTTCTACTTGAATAATTATTTAATATGTGCATGTTAATATTTATATGCTCATGTGACATGCTAGCTATCAAGTACTTATTGGTAGAGTCATGCTCATGCTTAATCCTTGCAGTAGTTCATGCCAGGATGATAACATGTCTGCTTGTTCATTAATTGATTGTTATAGACATACTAAGGTTATTCATGCTCATCATGATCATCCGCATTTAGCTGGATAAATGGTTGCATGCTGTTTATACTATGACTAGCTTGTATGCTTTCCATCCCTGCTTAGGTTGTATCATATTCATATGCAATATGACTTCATCATGTTATTATGACTCAGCACATCATCATTCAAATTTAACCGGATGTTAATCGAACTCGAACACCTGTTGGCTGAGTCATAGTGCGGACCGAAATGAGCTCACCAGTGCAACCACACTTGCTGGGATGGGGCAGCCCTAATTCGATCTATTGTCATGCCTCTCGCCGGTACCTCCAACTAGGGAAGGTTATGAGCGCGTGCTACTTTGGGTCCGGTAGGTGGCTATAACCTTGTGAACCCAGTTTTGGTATTGAGCTCAGGTCCCCGTTTGGGACAATTTTGTTTGGCCATGAAGATGGCAGGTGTCGGAGGGACACGGGGGTCACCCATGACATAGCCCAAAGGGGAGTTTGTCGGAGTGGCTGGGAGAGTGCCATGCAATAGATTGGGTTTTGTCGGAACGTCGTTGGTCCACCTGAATGGGAGCATGAGGCCACGAGTTCCGTGGTGTGGGTACAGTGTACTAACCTATGCAAAGTGTATAATCTATCGATAGCCGCGTCCTTGGATATGGGCACAGTTCATAGTAGGACACACTATGGGTCAACAGTATAATAATCTTGCTTATAACAACCCTGTTCGATGAGATAGAAGTTGGTTGATCTTTATGTGATCGCAAGAGGATCACCATGGTATCAAGGATACCGACGTTGGTTGATCGTGATCATGTGAGGATCACTGAGGTATCGTGGATACCGGAGTTGGTTGATAGTGTTATGTGGTGATCTCGGGTAAAGACCAAGCTCCCTGTGATCATGTTATCACTATGGTATTGTAATACCAAGGTTGGTTGGTCCCGAGGTTATCGTGTGGCACACATGATGGTAAGTTCTTACATGTGAAGGTTACGGGGTAACCTCACGATAGAGTAAGTTGCAACCTGTTGCATGTAGTATATGCCATGCCATGTTATATTGTTCTAGCATCATCATGTTTACACCTGCTTAACCTGTAAATACCATGTTGTTGCTTGTCTTGATTGCTTTGGTTGCTGTGAGCTTGCGAGTACATTCAAAGTACTCACCTGGTGTGTCATGCCAGTTTGCAGGTCATGCCATGATTGCTTGCTTGTTGAGGATCCCGAGTTTGCGATCTAGGATACGCGTTCCAGCCAGAGTCCCTGCAGAGTGGAGTCCATCACCGCCATCGTTGTTCCGCTGCCGAGAGATTACTCCGCTTCCTCGGGTTGTTCCGCTGTTAGCATAGAGCTACCCTGGGCAGGTGTAGCATCGCCGTGCCGATGTAATCGTTGTACCCTTGTAACCTTATTCATAGTAATAAAGAGCTGATTTGTTCTATGCCAACAGTGCTGTATTCCAGAAGACTTGTCTCTGGGCTGGAATACGGGGCGTTCCGGTTTCCTCTGAGCCGGGGTGCCACATTTGTCCGACCCTCGAGCGTGTCAAGGCCCATGGCAAGTCCTAGAGGACAGGTGTAGGGAAGGCGCGCATGTCGACACCGAGCGACACCGCGATGCCCATCGCCAGTTCGATAGGTGCGATGGCCCCAATGTCGACGAGCCCTCACTCACTGACGGCGGGTACCTGCCTTTCGAGGCTGGGTGCCCTGCCTTCACCCGCGAGCTGCGGAAAGTCCGTTGGCCGTCCACTCGCACGTTCAAGCCAGAGATACCAGAGAAGTATGATGGAAGACTGAACCCGGCAGAGTTCTTGAGCATCTACACCATCGTTGTTCAAGCTGCCGGGGGAAGAGATGAGAAGGTATTCGCCAACTACTTCCCTTTGGCACACAAGCCAAATGTGAGGGCTTGGCTGATGCACCTACCGAAGAACTCCATTTCGACTTGGGCTGACCTGTGCCATGAGTTCGTTGGCGCCTTCACGGGCGGCCATCAAGAAGCAGGGCGGCCCAGCGACTTGCAGCTCCTCCCGCAGAAGGAAGGCGAGAGCCTGCGGAAATACATGTAGAGATTCAGCAGAGTCGACAGGAATATTCCGGACATCCACCCGGCAGCTGTGATAGCTGCGTTCCAGTCCAATGTGCGCAATCGTCGGATATGTTCCAAGATGAACATTCGATTGCCCAAGACTGTGAAGGAGCTTTACACTCTGGTGGATATGTGCGCTCGAATTAAGGAAGGGAGGAAGCTCCCCAGAGAGGAGGATGGCGTCGACATCGATTCAGAAGATGATGACGAGGCCACCAGTCAAAAGAAGAAGAACAAGAAGCGCAACAAAAGGTGCAAGGATAAGGCAGTGATGACTGTTGAGGGATCGGGCCTGCCTAGTACCGGCAAGAAAGTCAAGGCTGAGATACCTGGCAAGGAGGTTGCCGCGTGCACTGACTGCCGGGAAGCCGCGGCTGCCGAGAAGGCTGGGAAAGGCGATGGGCCGTATTGCAAGATCCATCGGACCAAGGGCCACGATCTCCAAGAGTGTCATTAGGTTGAGCAGCTTATCAAGAAGCAGAGGGCTGAATATCAGAAGTGAGATAAAGAGAAAGGTCAGAATGGCGCTGGCGGAAAGGGCTGGGGTGGCGGAGCAAGCCGCTCCAGGAAGGCTCCTCAGAATCAAGGGAAACCCGCCAGAGGCCGTGAGAAGGGGGATTGCAATGATGAGAGTGATGGAGAAGATGAGGAGGAGACCAATGAGCAGGAATTCCAGAAAGCCACTGACGCCCTGTGCATTGACGGGGGCGCATCTTTGCACTCCTCTCACCGCCAACTTAAATGGTGGGCACGTGAAGTTAATGCCGTGGAGCCAGCAGCAGACTCTCGAAGCCGCTCAAGTGGTCCCGCACGCCCATCATCTTCGACGAAGAGGACCACCTTGACCGCACCACCGTGGTAGGGTGCTTGCCGTTGTTGGTATCACCAACGATCCGCAACCTCAGAGTCACAAAGATGTTGGTTGACAGCGGGGCCGGGTTGAATCTAATTTCTTCAAAGGTCGTCAGCAAACTCCAGATAGCAGAAGAAGAGCTCAAAGTTATTGGTATGTTTCAAGGGATCAACCCCGGCAGGAGTCGTCCTAAGGGGAAAATCACGTTACCAGTAACATTTGGGGGAGAGTTGAACCACCGGACTGAGAAGATCATGTTTGATGTGGTTGACCTCCCCCTGCCATACAATGGAATCCTTCCTGCTTTCCTTCCGGGATGCCTACTCTGGATATCATCAGATTTTCATGTCCAAGGAAGACGAAGAGAAGACCACGTTCATCACCCCATGTGGCACATACTGCTTCATGCGGATGCCTTTCGGGTTCAAGAGCGCTGGGTCTACTTTTGCAATAGCAGTCCAGATTGGTTTTGAGTCACAGTTGCACATGAACATTGAGAGCTACATGGACGATATTGTGGTCAAGACCAAGGACAGATCAACCCTCATCCAGGATTTGGAAGAGATGTTTGCTAATCTGCGCAAGATCAACTTAAAGCTAAATCCGGAGAAGTGTGTGTTTGGCGTTTCTTCTGGCAAGCTACTTGGCTTCTTTGTGTCCCACCGAGGGATAGAGGCCAACCCCGACAAGATCAAGGCTATCGAGCAGATTCAAGCACCCAAGACAGTCAAGGACGTGAGGCGTTTGACTGGATGTGTTGCCACACTCAGCAGGTTCATTTCCAAGTCTACCGAGCGAGCCTTGCCGTTCTTCAAGGTTTTGAAAAAGGCAGGGCCCATGGAGTGGACCCCCGAAGTAGACGCCGCACAACAAGATTTGAAGGCCTACCTTTCCTCTGTGCCCACTTTGGTTGCTCCAAAACCTCAAAAGCCGTTGCTGCTATATTTGGCGGCAACTAATCAGGTGGTTAGCGTAGCACTGGTGCCGCAGAGGGAAGTGAATGAAGCAGCAGACGCAACAGGTGTCCCTTCCGGGGAGGAAAGCGAACACGCCCCGGCAGGGTCAGGTGCAGATCAAGGTAGAGAAGAGCAGAACAACGGAAGCAGTTCTCTGGTCACGGCAAAGAAGAAAGTGGTGCAGCGCCCAGTATACTTTGCCAGCTCCCTGTTGCAGGGGGCTAGATCCAGGTACTCTGGCGTGCAAAAATTGATCTTTGGCCTTATCATGGCCTCAAGGAAACTGTGCCACTATTTCCAAGCCCATGAGATCACAGTTGTCACCCGTTTCCCTTTGCAACGGATACTCCGAAACCCTGAGGCTACCGGCAGGATAGTGGAGTGGGCTTTAGAGTTATCCAGCTTTGATTTGAAGTTTGAGAGCACATCAACCATTCAGAGTAGAGCATTGGCAGAGTTTATTGCAGAATGGACGCCAACTCCTGATGAAGAGGTATTGGAGACAGTTATCCCCGGCAAGGAAGCACCCCAAGAATGGATCATGTATTTCGATGGTGCCTTCTCCCTACAAGGTGCAGGGGCTGGCGTGCTTCTCGTTGCTCCTACCGGAGAGCAACTGAAGTACGTCGTCCAGATGCATTTTCCCCGGGTGGAGGCTACCAATAATACAACAAAATATGAAGGGCTCTTTGTCGGGCTCGGGATTGCAACAGAACTGGGGATCAAGAAGCTGATCATCCGTGGAGATTCACAACTTGTGGTGAGACAAGTCAACAAGGATTACCAAAGTCCATTGATGGAGGCATATGTTGAGGAAGTGATAAAGTTGGAGGAGCGCTTTGACGGATTGTAAACAGAGCACGTACCCCGTGCGAAAAACAGCATCACTGATCATCTGTCAAAGTGCGCTGCGCAGAAGCTCCCTGTGGAACCAGGAACTTTTGTTCTGCATTTGACTCAGCCCTCCGTATCCCCAGCAACAATGGCCAAAAAGAGGAGGAAACTAGACTCCGGCAAGCCTCTCCCAGTAGAACCCCTCGAGGATCCCGGGAGAAAGCTTGTTGGGCACAACTCCCCTTCGGTCGCTGAGCTACATCCTCCCACCAGGCCACCGGTCCCCACGGTCGAGGATCGTACTCTCATGAATGGGGAGGTGCCGTTAGTCCTTGTTGCCGAGCCACAGGCTCCGCCTTGGGTGTGGCGCCCCCGACTCAATCGTACACTAATTATACACGCAAACGTGTACGATCAAGCACAGGGACTCACGGGAAGATATCACAACACAACTCTAACACAATTTAAACGGAGGTCCACAATATTACAGACCAGGGATCCGAAGATCCGAATACATAAGTTAGTCATACAAATATTATCTGAGTACAGACATAGTTAGACAAGTTTTGCCTTAAGAAGGCTAGCACAAACAGCGACACTAGATCGAAAGGTGTTGGCCTCCTGCCTGGGAGCCTCCGATCCTACTCCTCGTCATCTGGCTCGATCCAGTAGTAAGTACCCTCTGGACCCTCCTGGTAGTAGGCTCCGGTGGTGGCATCTGGCTCCTGGACTCCATCGTCTGTTTGTATCATCAATGTGGGGTATATGGGGAAAAGAGAAAGTAAAGCAACCGTGAGTACTCATCCAAAGTACTCAGCAAGCAAGGATCTATACTACATATGCAACATTATCAATGGAGAAAGGCTGTATATGTGGACTGGGCTGCAGAAATGCCAGAATACAGAGAAGGCCTAGTCCTATCGAAGACTAGCATCTTCAAACATCTTCACAAGGCCATCATCTTGCAGCAGTAGAAGAGAGTAGAATAGCATTTTATTTAGCAAACATGTTGAAGTACAGCTTAAAGATCCTTCCTCGACTCCCAAGCGAGAAAGCGATCCCGAAGCTTCAATTAAGTAACAAGTATCCAGTTTAAGTAGTAGATCGGGATACACAAACTGAGCGTCCTTTACCGTAGGACCGGCTATCGATAGAAAATTCATCCCTGTAGGGGTGCACTACTGTTACCCAACATGCTCGATCAACTCTGGCCGGACATACTTGCTGGGTAATGCCCGTCCTCGGAAGATCAACACAAAGCAGCGCTCTACCTAGGCTCGGCAGAGAGGTCAGCACGCCGGACTAACCTATGCACCCAGAGGTCTCGGGCCATCGCCCTGGGCACCCTGCGCGTTGCGAGACTGGCCGGGGTGCAGGCGCGACACTGAACTCGTCAGTGAAGTATCCAGCCCAATCCCGACAATCAGCCCGCACGGTGAATCGTGACGTCAGACGAGCTTTCGGAGAAACGTACTTCGCAGAGGGTCCCATAACCATTATCCCACGTGGTGGTAGTGCGTATAGGGCACGTCGACCCACTCAGATCACACACCCAAATCCAATAGGCTCAATTAGTATCACGCGGAGACAATCAGAGTCTCTGATGCTCCGCCACAATGTCACACTCGAGTGCCCTTCCGGCACACCCGAAAATCATAGATCCCCAACGGGTACCCACCAGGGTGGACCCGCCTGTAACAGAGGTCAAGTAATCGTGTGGTCATAACATCAAGGGGGAAACCCGAGGAATCACCCTCGGCGGATTCCACTCGACGAAATCGTCAGGGCGAACGTATGAGGTATCACCCTCGAGGTTCACACTGAGGGTTGCACGACAGAGTTGTATCGGAAGTGGAGAAGGAGGAATCACCCTCGATGACCACGACCGAACAGCTACACTGCAGAGTATTCATCGGGAGTGCATTACGAGGTATCACCCTCGGCACTCGATAGTTACTACGCAGAGTCGTACAACTAAGGGGGGTGTGAAGTGAGGTGTCGGTCTCTGGTCGATGATCACATTGATCGACTCGTCGATGATCAAGCAGGGGCAACAAGAGTAAGGTGGTGGGGTCACTGATGGTTCATTCCAACCTAAACTAAACAGTTTATCATAGGCAGGTAAGGTAGCAATGAACAGGTTACAACTGCAGGCTATGCATCAGAATAGGAGCATACATTAACAGTAGCAAAATCTAAGCAAGCAGGAGAATAGAATGGATATATCTGGAATGCTCAAGGGGGGGGGGGGGCTTGCTTGTTGCTCTGGCAAGAGGGGAAGGTCGTCAACGGGCTGCTCGTCGGTAGAGTAGTCGTTCTGTTGGTGCAGCGCCGTCGGTCTCAGCGTCTATCGAGAGAGAGAAGGAGGGGGAGAGAAACAATAAATTCACGGCAATAATGCAAACAATATGTATGACATGCCTAAATGATATGCCGGGGTGTTCTACTGCCTAATTAAATGATTTAGTTAATTTAGGAATTTATTTGGATTTATTTAATTAAAGTTGGGCACTATTCATTTACTAAAAAGGGTCTAAAAGTTCAATGTTCTTATAGCTACGGGCGTCTGACGGGAATACGGAGGGCGTACTCAGATTCGTATCGTCGTTTTGAGCAAGTTTCATATATAAATTATTTTCATCGGAGTTACGGTTTATTTAATATGATTTTCTAAAGTTTTTATTAATTTCTGGAATTTAATTAATTATTTAAATCAACATTATCCGAAACAGTGCTGATGATGACATCAGCATGACATCATGCTGATGTCAGTGGTTAATTAAGTTAATTACTAATTACTGTTTAATTAACACTAATTAGTTAATTAGATTATCCTAATCAGGATTAATTAACTAATTAATTAATTATTTTTATTTTTATTTTTTTATTTCTTTTTCTCTAAACGTTTTTGGGCGTGGGCCCCTCTGGTCAGTGGCCCAGGGGCCAGCGGACGTGTCCGCAGCGTGTCCCCATTGGGTGCCGGACAAGTCCGGTCCACCACGGGTCAGCGCGCGCGCAGGGGCGAGCGTAGGCGACGGCGGCGAGCTGGGCTCGGGCGAGGCGAGGCCAAGGGTGGCAGGGCGTCGGCGGCGCAGGCGAGAGCGAGGCAGACGCAGCGGGGCAGCAGCTGCGCGGCGGCACCTAGCAGTAGGGGCGAGCGGGCGCGCGCGGCGACAGCAGTGGAGGCGGCCGCAGCGGACGGCGCAGTGAGCGCGAGCTGACGCGGGGCGCGGGCAGCGTGCGCGCATCGGCGCGAGCAGGCGCGAGGCGCGGCGAGTAGCAGATGGAGAGGCGAGGCGAGGCCGACGCGGTCGGGCGCGGGCATGGGGTGCGCGCGCGAGGGAGGGAGGCAGAGGCCGAGGCCGGGCCTCACCGTGGGGGGGCAGGGTCAGGGCAGTGGGCGCGGAGAGGAGCCGGGGACGACGGCGGCGACGGTGGTGGAGAGGCGACGGCGTCGAGCGGCGACGGGGTCGGGGTCGGGGCGCGGCGGCGTGTCCGGCGAGCAGGGCTGGCGACGCGGGGCGCGTCGTCCGAGTGGGACGTGCGGCGTCGCGCGGCGTGCGCGCTTCGGGACGGGACCGCGGGGGAGCGAGGGGCTGGCCCGATCCGGTTCTGGATCAGGTGGGGGGGGAGTGAGCGAGGGGGTGGGGAGGGGATTAGGGTTTGGGGGTCTCCCAGGGGATAAGGGAGGCGGGGTGGGCCGGGAGCTGGGCCGGCCGGCTGGGCTGGGGCCCAGTTGGGCCGGGGGGAGGGGGGTCCTTTTTCTTCTTTTTTTCTGTTTCATTTTTCTTTTATCTTTTTCTTTATTCTCCTTTCTCAGTTTAGTAAATAGTCAGGCCTCCTAATGGTTTTTGTAAAACACAACAATTGCTCCAACAAATACTAGGTATTATCCACCACTACCAAAAATTGGTTTGGAGTCAACTTGAGTTCACATAATTTTTATAATAAATAATATGCATTAATCCTCACTGTTTTAATTATGTTAGTGCCACCTAATTATTTTATTATTTGTTAGTTTCAATTTTAGACTAGCCTCTGCAATATTTGTTATTTACCGAACATTTTAGTTTTTATGTTGGACAACTTTTATATTTCACTTTCATTTAAATTTGAATTTGACTTAGGAGTTGAAATGCAATATGATGCTAATGATGATTATGCACTGTTAATCTCGCTGACATGTCATTATCAAAAGTGATCACTATTGCTAATCACCGGGGGTGTTACAACTCTCCTCATCTATTAAGAATTCTCGTCCCGAGAATTAAGAGGAAGACTGAAAGAAAGAGGGGTATTCTTCACGAAGACGATCCTCACGTTCCCAAGTGGCCTCATCTTCAGAATGATTTGACCACTGAACCTTGAGGAATTTGATTGACTTTTGACAAGTCCGACGTTCAGCTTCATCAAGAACACGGATGGGATATTCTGGATAAGACAGATCTTCCCGTAATTCAAGCACTTCATGATCCATAGCTCTAATAGGATCCTTGAAGCAGCGACGGAGTTGGGATACATGAAAAACGTCATGTACTTGAGAAAGATTAGGCGGCAACTGCAATTGATATGCCACTTCTCCTCGACGGGCAAGAATACGGAACGGGCCAATGTAGCGAGGAGCTAACTTGCCTTTGATTCCGAACCTATGAGTGCCTTTCAACGGAGTGACGCGGAGGTAAGCTTGCTCGCCAGGTTGATAGACTATTTCCTGGTGCTTTAGTCATAGTTGCTTTTCTGACGAGACTGAGCAGTTTTCAAATGTTCACGGACAATGCGGACTTGATCTTCTGCTTGCTGAATAATGTCCGGTCCGACGAGTGAGCGTTCCCCAGTTTCTGACCAATTCAGAGGGGTTCGACACTTACGACTGTATAGAACTTCAAACGGTGCCATCTTCAGACTAGCCTGATAGCTATTGTTGTAAGAGAATTCAGCATACGGGAGAGATTCCTCCCATTTCTTACCGAAGGAGATGACGCAAGCTCGAAGCATATCTTCGAGCACTTGATTAACTCGTTCAACTTGACCCTGTGACTGAGGGTGAAAAGCGGTGCTGAAAGACAGATGTGTTCCCATAGCTTCTTGGAAACTATTCCAGAATCTGGAGGTGAAGAGGCTGCCACGATCAGAACTGATCTCCAACGGAACACCATGGAGTGACACAATTCGGGAAACATACAAGTCTGCTAACTGGCTAGCAGTGATTGTCTCTTTAACTGGTAGAAAGTGAGCAACCTTGGAGAATCAGTCAATGACGACAAATATAGCATCATTACCCTTCTGGGATTTGGTAAAACCAGTAATGAAATCCATTTGGACCTTGTCCCATTTCCATTCAGGAATTGAAAGGGGTTGCAGAGTTCCTGCGGGCCTTTGATGTTGAGCTTTAACGCGGCGGCAAACGTCACACTCAGAAACATAACGAGCAATGTCTCGCTTCATATTAGGCCACCAGTATCTCTGACAAATGTCACGGTACATCTTTGTGCTACTAGGATGAATTGACAGAGGAGTGTCATGAGCTTCCATCATAACGTGTTCCCTCTCATCTTTGAACTTAGGTACGAAGAGACGGTGTTGGAAAAATAGGATCCCATCATTATCGAGATGGAACTCCGATGGTTTTCCTTTTTCAAGGTACCGCTTGATCCTTTCAACTTCAGAGTCATACCGTTGCATAGTTTTGATGTTGTGTTCTAAATCTGGTTCGACAACGAGGGTATTGAGATAACCCTGTGGAACAATGTGGAGGTTCAATTTACGAAACTCTTCATAAAGAATAGGTTGTGATTCCTGAACCATATGGTTGCTACAATAAGCCTTGCGGCTCAACGCATCGGCCATTACATTTGCCTTGCCAGGGGTGTATGAGATATTCATATCATAATCGGCTATTGTCTCGAGCCATCTTTGTTGACAAAGGTTCAGATCCGGTTGAGTATATAAATACTTCAAACTTTGATGATCCGTATATATCTCGCAACGGTTACCGAGAAGGTAATGTCGCCATAGCTTCAGGGCATAAATAACCGCAGAAAGTTCGAGATCGTGCACTGGGTAATTTTCTTCGTGAGGACGCAATTGTCGGGAGGCATAAGCAATCACCTTGCGTTCTTGCATTAGGACACAGCCTAATCCTTGACGGGAGGCATCGCATTATATCACGAAATCCTTTTGGGAATCCGGGGGTGCTAATACTGGGGCAGATGTCAATTTATCTTTTAGTGTCTGAAAGCTTTCTTGACATTTTTCTGTCCACTCAAATTTAACACCTTTGTGAAGCAGATTCGTCAATGGTTTTGCAATCTTGGAAAAGTTCTCAATAAATCGACGGCAATAACTAGCAAGTCCGAGAAAACTTCTAACTTGCTTAACATTCTTCGGGGGAGTCCAGTCAAGAATAGCCTGAACTCGTTCGGGGTTAACAGCAATTCCATCCTTGGAAATCACATGACCAAGATAAGTTACTTCAGAAAGCCAAAATTCACATTTGGAGTACTTGGCATACAACTGGTGTTCTCGGAGCCTTTCTAGTACCAAATGGAGGTGTTCAGCATGTTCTTCTTTATTCTTAGAATAGATAAGGATATCATCCAAATAAACCACGACGAATTTGTCGAGGTAATCCATGAATATATAATTCATCAGACGGGAGAACGTAGCTGGGGCATTCGTTAGGCCAAATGACATGACGGTGTATTCATAGCAGCCATAACGAGTGACGAATGCAGTCTTGGGAATATCCTCTTCACGGACACGGATCTGGTGATAACCCAACCTCAGGTCGAGTTTAGAGAACACCGATGATCCAGCGAGTTGATCATAAAGATCATTGATCCGGGGCAGTGGGTATTTATTCTGGATTGTGGCTTGGTTAATTGGCCGATAATCCTGAACCAAATGGTTAGTTCCATCCTTCTTCTTAACGAAGAGTGAAGGTGCTCCCCAAGCAGAGGAACTGGGGCGGATGAAACCACTTTTAAGTGACTTGTCGATTTCTTCCTTAAGCTCGAGTAGATGATGCGGAGGCATCTTATAAGGTCGCTTGGCAATGGGGACGGTGCCAGGCTTCAAGTCGATGACAAACTCGACAGCTCTAGCCGGGGGTATTCCTGGAAGTTCTTCTAGAAAGACGTCTGGAAAATCTCGAACGACAGGAACGTTCTCGATCCCTTCCAGAGGTGAGGCGTTCAAAGCATTCAGAGCATATATCTGAGCTTCAGCGTCCCGAGTAATGCGGGCGGTATAGTTCACTATCTCATCGGTGGGGTGAAGAAGTTGGACGACTTTAGTGGCACAATGGATCGAAGCAATGTGAGCTTTCAACCAATCCATTCCAAGTATGAGGTCAATGGTGGAAGACTTCAGGATAATAGGTGAGGCAAGGAATTCCAATCCTTTAATTTCGACGGTAACGTCAGGTGCTATTACGTCAGCATGACAGTGACCTCCGGGAGTTTTAATGACTAACGGAGTATGCATTTTCTCATATCGAATGCCATGCATAAATGCAAATTTTCCAGAGATGAATGAATGTGATGCTCCTGAATCAAATAAAACAGAAGCAGGTACTGAGTTAACAAGAAGGGTACCCATCACAGTAGCAGGTTGATCCTGGACTTCTTCAATGTCAATGTTGTAGGCGTGTCGACGACCATGTGCAGCAGACCCAGTATTATAGTTGCGGGTCTGGTTGTTGCCACGACCATTGCCACGGCCAGCACGGGGAAAGGCTAACTGATTCTGATTCTGGCGGCAGTCTTTAGCCTGGTGACCTGGTTTGCGGCACTTGAAACATAGACCATCTTCAAGACAAAGAGGAGCATTGTTTTGAATAGCTTGAGTTTTTGGCTGCCTCGGCGGTGGAGGAGGCAGACGTGGTGCAGCATAGTTGTTCTTTGGCGCAGAGGTATTGGAACGGAATGCATTGTTGGGGATCCAAACTCGACGCTTCGATGCTGAGCCCGAAGATGAGCCAGCATCATGATAGCGCTTCTGCGAGTCCTTGTATTCCATCTGAGCGGTCTCAACAAGAATAGCCTTGTTCGTCAGAGTTGAAAAGTCATTGAAGTCTTGAGCAGCTAGTGCAAGCTTGAGGTCGGGGTGTAGTCCATTACGGAACTTCTCTTGTCTGCGAGCATCTGTGGCGATGTCTTCTTCAGCATAGCGGGAGAGGTCTAGAAATTCCCGCTGATAAGCTTCGACGGTTTTATTGCCCTGAGTGAGGTTACAGAACTGGGTCTTCATGCGTTCCATAATAGCTTGAGGGATATAACATGTACGGAAAGCAGCCTGGAACTCATACCAGGTGATGACTGTTCCAACAGGCAGAGTACGCTTGTGTGTGTCCCACCATTGAGCTGCGGGGCCCTTTAAGAAAAAGGCCGCGAAGTTGACGTAGTTGGCAGGGGCGACATTAGCTGACTCCATCTCGTGAGTGATGTCGCGGAGCCAGTCATCGGCATCCAGGGGCTTGTCAGAGTTGCGAAACTGCGTTGGGTTGAGTCGCGTAATCTCTGTCAAAGTTATTGAAGCTGGGTTCTGGTTCTGGTTGTTCTGATGCGGAAACTGAGCCATGATTCCAACCATGAACTGGCGGTTAAGCTCAAACTGTTGCATCATAGCCGCCATATAGTCTGGCGGTGGTGGGCGTTCAGGGGCACGACCACGACCACCTGGTCTAACCATCCTGCTAAGTATCAACAGGGGGTAGTTTAGTAAAAGCAATTGCGAGCGTTTAGTGACAAACATGATGTAACACGACAATTCTTTAAGCAGTGTATCAGATACATAACAGTAGTCGATTAAGACATACAGATCCATACACAGTCGGTTAAAATCGGGCAGCATAACGGCGCAAATTCAAAAGCTAGACATACTAGGCGGCGCGCAGGCACGCGGTAAGGAAGTACACAACAAGACATAGCAAAGGCTACATCAACGTCGGAGAAAACCACTGAAACGGGGTAACTGCAAGTGCGGACGACGAATGTTCGTCGCGGCAGGATCCTGTGCTCCATGTGCACTCTGATGCAGAACCCGGTCTCGAACTGTAAGAAGAGGTCCACGTGCAGGTGTATGACCTCCAACAGCAGGCCAATCAATACCAGCATTCATCTGAGTCCTGCACGGGTAAAGGATGTGCTCAGGATGTATCCCTGCGCGAACAACGGGTAGCAACTGTGTCATAGCATCGTAGAGACGAGCTCGAGTGGCAACCAACTCAACGGCAAGAGCCCGAACAGTGCGATCCAGAGCCTGAGTGCACTGAATCAGAACACGCGGGTCATAGCGACGAGGCTCGAATGGGGCACAGATAGCTGTGTAATATCCAGTAGCATCTCCAGCAGGGGCATACGGAATGTATCGGAACTCAGAGTCATCCAAGATATCGCTGAACTGTCCTCGGAGACGTGCGACGGCAGAGTAGGCGGCATCATGGACTGCCATCTCAATCGTCACGCCGATACCGTGGAAAAGGTGTAGCTCGGTGTCTGAGTCATTTTACTGATCATAGATACGAACATCAGCATGGTACTGCTCCTGATTGAACTCGCGGTAATCCTCGTAAACCAAGTACTCAGGATACCAACGGTAGCCAAGTCTGGTCATGAGAGCGATCAGGACAACTGGAAACCCAGGGGTATTACGAGCCCAAGTGCGAAGCACAAGCTGTGTCGTAGGACGTGGTGGAAACAAACGGTCCATCTGAAACAGAGGAAATTCAGATTTGTCAAATGACAATGAGAAGTTTAACTCAACTCGGAGAGAAAAGTTAAACAAAACAATGGAAAGGAAAATGATTATCAGACTAATCAGATCAATGACAGGGAAATCGCACAGATATCCAGCTCTCCGGGTAGACGGGATTTACGAGATCCTAATTGTTGGTGTTAGTAAAATTTATTTGACCCGAATAGAAGAGAGACCAGAGTCCCAGAGTATAGACGAGGAATAAAAGATCCTAATACCACCCAGTTGGCGACGTGGGCCCGTAAGCCACACAGCCAAGTTAGTAAATTAGTTTTTTTTCGGTTTCTAGACTCAACTTCGGCCAAGGAATTTGGAGGGGGGCTTCCTACAGGCATTTGGCTCTGATACCAACTTGTGGCACCCCCGACTCAATCGTACACTAATCATACACGCAAACGTGTACGATCAAGCACAGGGACTCACGGGAAGATATCACAACACAACTCTAACACAGTTTAAACGGAGGTCCACAATATTACAGACCAGGGATCCGAAGATCCGAATACATAAGTCAGTCATACAAATATTATCTGAGTACAGACATAGTTAGACAAGTTTTGCCTTAAGAAGGCTAGCACAAACAGCGACACTAGATCGAAAGGCGTTGGCCTCCTGCCTGGGAGCCTTCGATCCTACTCCTGGTCAGCTGGCTCGATCCAGTAGTAAGTACCCTCTGGACCCTCCTGGTAGTATGCTCCGGTGGTGGCATCTGGCTCCTGGACTCCATCGTCTGATGTATCATCAAGGTGGGGGTATATGGGGAAAAGAGAAAGTAAAGCAACCGTGAGTACTCATCCGAAGTACTCAGGAAGCAAGGATCTATACTACATATGCAACATTATCAATGGAGAAAGGCTGTATACGTGGACTGGGCTGCAGAAATGCCAGAATAGAGATAAGGCCTAGTCCTATCGAAGACTAGCATCTTCAAACATCTTCACAAGGCCATCATCTTGCAGCAGTAGAAGAGAATAGAATAACATTTTATTTAGCAAACATGTTGAAGTACAGCTTAAAGATCCTTCCTCGACTCCCAAGCAAGAAAGCGATCCCGAAGTTCAATTAAGTAACAAGTATCCAGTTTAAGTAGTAGATCGGGATACACAAACTGAGCGTCCTTTACCGTAGGACCGGCTATCGATAGAAAATTCATCCCTGCAGGGGTGCACTACTGTTACCCAACACGCTGATCAGCTCTGGCCGGACATACTTGCTGGGTAATGCCCGTCCTCGGAAGATCAACACAAAGCAGCGCTCTACCTAGGCTCGGCAGAGAGGTCAGCACGCCGGACTAACCTATGCACCCAGAGGTCTCGGGCCATCGCCCTGGGCACCCTGCGCGTTGCGAGACTGGCCGGGGTGCAGGCGCGACACTGAACTCTTCAGTGAAGTATCCAGCCCAATCCCGACAATCAGCCCGCACGGTGAATCATGACGTCAGACGAGCTTTCGAAGAAACATACTTCGCAGAGGGTCCCATAACCATTATCCCACGTGGTGGTAGTGCGTATAGGGCACGTCGACCCACTCAGATCACACACCCAAATCCAATAGGCTCAATTAGTATCACGCGGAGACAATCAGAGTCTCTGATGCTCCGCCACAATGTCACACTCGAGTGCCCTTCCGGCACACCCGAAAATCATAGATCCCCAGCGGGTACCCACCAGGGTGGACCCGCCTGTAACAGAGGTCAAGTAATCGTGTGGTCATAACATCAAGGGGGAAACCCGAGGAATCACCCTCGGCGGATTCCCCTCGACGAAATCATCAGGGCGAACGTATGAGGTATCACCCTCGAGGTTCACACTGAGGGTTGCACGACAGAGTCGTATCGGAAGTGGAGAAGGAGGAATCACCCTCGATGACCACGACCGAACAGCTACACTGCAGAGTATTCATCGGGAGTGCGTTACGAGGTATCACCCTCGGCACTCGATAGTTACTACGCAGAGTCGTGCAACTAAGGGGGGTGTGAAGTGAGGTGTCGGTCTCTGGTCGACGATCACATTGATCGAGTCGTCGATGATCAAGCAGGGGCAACAAGAGTAAGGTGGTGGGGTCACTGATGGTTCATTCCAACCTAAACTAAACAGTTTATCATAGGCAGGTAAGGTAGCAATGAACAGGTTACAACTGCAGGCTATGCATCAAAATAGGAGCATACATTAACAGTAGCAAAATCTAATGCAAGCAGGAGAATAGAATGGGCGATATCTGGAATGCTCAAGGGGGGGCTTGCCTGGTTGCTCTGGCAAGAGGGGAAGGTCGTCAACGGGCTGCTCGTCGGTAGAGTAGTCGTATCCTGGTGTAGCGCCGTCGGTCTCAGCGTCTATCGAGAGAGAGAAGGAGGGGGAGAGAAATAATAAATTCACGGCAATAATGCAAACAATATGTATGACATGCCTAAATGATATGCCGGGGTGTTCTACTGCCTAATTAAATGATTTAGTTAATTTAGGAATTTATTTGGATTTATTTAATTAAAGTTGGGCACTATTCATTTACTGAAAAGGGTCTAAAAGTTCAATGTTCTTATAGCTGCGGGCGTCTGACGGGAATACGGAGGGCGTACTCAGATTCGTATCGTCGTTCTGAGCAAGTTTCATATATAAATTATTTTCATCGGAGTTACGGTTTATTTAATATGATTTTCTAAAGTTTTTATTAATTTCTGGAATTTAATTAATTATTTAAATCAACATTATCCGAAACAGTGCTGATGATGACATCAGCATGACATGATGCTGATGTCAGCGGTTAATTAAGTTAATTACTAATTACTGTTTAATTAACACTAATTAGTTAATTAGATTAACCTAATCAGGATTAATTAACTAATTAATTATTTTTATTTTTATTTTTTTATTTCTTTTTCTCTAAACGTTTTTGGGCGTGGGCCCCTCTGGTCAGTGGCCCAGGGGCCAGCGGACGTGTCCGCAGCGCGTCCCCATTGGGGGCCGGACAAGTCCGGTCCACCACGGGTCAGCGCGCGCGCAGGGGCGAGCGTAGGCGACGGCGGCGAGCTGGGCTCGGGCGAGGCGAGGCCAAGGGTGGCAGGGCGTCGGCGGCGCAGGCGAGAGCGAGGCAGACGCAGCGGGGCAGCAGCTGCGCGGCGACACGTAGCAGTAGGGGCGAGCGGGCGCGCGCGGCGACAGCAGTGGAGGCGGCCGCAGCGGACGGCGCAGTGAGCACGAGCCGACGCGGGGCGCGGGCAGCATGCGCGTGCGCGCATCGGCGCGAGCAGGCGCGAGGCGCGGCGAGTAGCTGAGGGAGAGGCGAGGCGAGGCCGACGCGGTCGGGCGCGGGCGTGGGGTGCGCGCGCGAGGGAGGGAGGCAGAGGCCGAGGCCGGGCCTCACCGTGGGGGGGCAGGGTCAGGGCAGTGGGCGCGGAGAGGAGCCAGGGACGACGGCGGCGACGGTGGTGGAGAGGCGACGGCGTCGAGCGGCGACGGGGTCGGGGTCGGGGGCGAGGCGGCGTGTCCGGCGAAGGCGGGGCGAGCGCGCGGGCGCGGTCCTCGGCGAGGTGGACGTGCGGCGTCGGCGCGGCGTGCGCGCGGTCGGGGACGAGCGCGCGGGGGAGCGAGGGGCGGGCCTACCGTTCTGATCGGGTGGGGGGGGGGGGAGTGAGCGAGGAGGTGGGGAGGGTATTAGGGTTTGGGGGTCTCCCAGGGGATAAGGGAGGCGGGGTGGGCCGGGAGCTGGGCCGGCCGGCTGGGCTGGGGCCCAGTTGGGCCGGGGGGAGGGGGGGGTCCTTTTTCTTCTTTTTTTTCTGTTTCATTTTTCTTTTTCTTTATTCTCCTTTCTCAGTTTAGTAAATAGTGAGGCCTCCTAATGGTTTTTGTAAAACACAACAATTGCTCCAACAAATACTAGGTATTATCCACCACTACCAAAAATTGGTTTGGAGTCAACTTGAGTTCACATAATTTTTATAATAAATAATATGCATTAATCCTCACTGTTTTAATTATGTTAGTGCCACCTAATTATTTTATTATTTGTTAGTTTCAATTTTAGACTAGCCTCTGCAATATTTGTTATTTACCGAACATTTTAGTTTTTATGTTGGACAATTTTTATATTTCACTTTCATTTAAATTTGAATTTGACTTAGGAGTTGAAATGCAATATGATGCTAATGATGATTATGCACTTTTAATCTCGCTGACATGTCATTATCAAAAGTGATCACTGTTGCTAATCACCGGGGGTGTTACATTGGGCACGGCACATAGTCCATTTCCTCCAAACAGGAGAACTTCCCGAAGAGCAAGAAGAAGCTGAAAGAGTAGCCCGGAGGGCCAGTATGTATCAGTTTGTTGATGACACGCTGTACAGAAGGAGGCCCAACGGTGTGAAATTGAAGTGCATTTGCCAAGAAGGAGGAAAGGAACTGCTAGTGGAGATACACAATGGTATGTGCGGCTTCCACATTGGATCAAGTGTGTTGGTTGGGAAAGCTTTCTGGCAAGGATTCTACTGGCCCACCGCCCTCCAAAGATGCGGTCGAGCTTGTCACCAAGTGTGAAGCCTGCCAGTTCCATTCCAAGAACATCCAACTGCCTGCCCAAGCTCTTCAGACAATCCCTTTGTCATGGCCATTTTCGGTCTGGGGGCTCGATATCCTCGGCCCTTTCCCCCGTGCTACCGGGGGCTTTGAATTCTTGTTCGTTGCAATCGACAAGTTTACAAAGTGGCCGGAAGTAGAGCCCGTGAGAAAGGTGACTGCTCATTCAGCTATCAAGTTCTTGAAAGGATTGGTGTGCCGCTTCGGAGTTCCTGCCCGGATCATCACTGACAAAGGCACCCAGTTCACGAGTCGCGCCTTCATGCAATACGTTCGTGCCCTCGGAAGAGAAATCTCATTCGCCTCTGTGGCCCATCCAAGGAGCAACGGGCAAGCTGAGAGGGCGAACGCTGAAGTGTTGCGAGGACTCAAGACAAGAACTTTTGATAGGCTGCAGAAGTGCGGCAGGCGGTGGATCGATGAGCTGTCGGTGGTTCTTTGGTCCCTCAGAATGACAACAAATCGAGCTACCGGGCAGACTCCCTTCTCCCTAGTCTATGGGGCAGAAGAAGTTATCCCCATGGAACTCATTTACGGGTCACCTCGAGTGCTTGCCTACGATGAAGTAGCGCAAGATCAGCACCGGCGTGACAACGATGTGCTACTCGAGGAGAACCGTCTTCGGGCTGCTACGCGTGCCGCACGCTATCAGCAGGCCCTGCGTCACTATCACAGCCGCAGGGTTCATGCCAGGAAGGCGACCTTGTCCTTAGGCGCATTCAGTCCGCCAAGGGTGCAAACAAGTTGACGCCAAAGTGGGAAGGCCCTTACCGGGTAGTACGAGTCACCAGACCTGGCGCAGTCCGTCTGGAGACCGGAGATGGCATTCAGTTGCAAAACTCATGGAACATTGAGCATCTCCGCAAGTTCTACCCGTAAGGCGCGGCTATCGGGCCCTGCCTGACAGCCACCCTTTTGTACAGGCCTTGCCTCTATTACATGTAACCCCTTGTACAAAGCCAGGCGCAGACCCTGAGCAACAGAGAAATAAATGAAGCGCTGGGGGGCCCCCGACGGATTGCATGCATGCATAAGCATATCATGAGCATTGCATGTTCATGTAGATAAGATCGCATGAGGCATCATTTTCATCTGCATCATACTGCAGGCTCCTACCGTGGATTCGGTCCCGAAAAAGGAGAAGAGAAGACAAGCCTACATCGCGATCCCCGGCAAGCCCAAACAGATAAGTTCTCTCTCTTATCCATACGAGTTCTGAAAGTAAAGCTTGTGCATAGGAAAACCTCGCCGCTTTCAAGACTTAGGTGCTCCCGTCCCTTGACTCGAACGTTGCTTCGGTCAGGGAGGTTCTAGTGGCCTTTGGCAAGGAAGTTAGCGGGGGTCTGGTCCCTCTTCACGATTTGTGCCCGGCAGGCCCAGCCCCGCGGCAGCAACTAGAGGGTACCGGCAGGATAGCCTACCGGGGAAAAACTTGTTTACTTGAGCGTAAAGAGGCATTCTCCCTCTGCCTGGACATGTTCCATGCACAAGTGCCAGGCAAGGTTTATCTTTTTCATTAATATGCTGATCAACAAGTACAGACCTTACAGAACACAAACATGGATAAAAGAGATTACATAATTTGGACTAAAGTTTGGCAAGTGCCTACATATTTTAGATTGAAAAAAGATAAGTGCCCCGTAATCCCTTTCTTGTCCACCTCCTCCTAGGCACTACGGTGGAAGAGAAGGAGGGCAAAAGGGGTGCCTGGGCAAGACGATCCACTCGACCCCGCCAGGACCTGCCGGGCACGGCCTGACAAGATTGAGAGTGGCGAGGCTGCGAAGGAGGGAGACGGAATGAGCAGCTCGACGGTGCCTTGGTCACCACCTCTAGGGCTAACCAGAAGTTCCAGCAAAAGGCATCGGCGGGGAGAACCACCGAGGCCCAGCTGGAAGACTGCTGGAGGAGGCAAAGGCACCAAGAGAGCGGCCCTCTCCCCGGCAACCAGGAGGCCAGTGATGATGGTGCCGGGGAGGGATGGGAAGAGCGGAAAGATGAGGCAGCAGGTCGGCAATACGAGACAAAGGCGTCGGTGCCATCGTACTCTGACCTAACGCCTTGCCACCTGCCTTCTCCATCTTCCCCCGATCTTTCTCCATCACCGCCGCTCCAGAGGGACACCGGCCTTGCGAGCCGTTGCCTCCCTCGGAGAAGCTGCGGGCGACAGCGACGTCCGAGGCGCGCGAGGGGCATCGCTCACCACCTTGACGGGCAGGAAGATGCCGTCGTCTTCAACATTTGACGGGCAGGCAAATTCTCTCTATAGGTTTGAAGAAGGTGATATACCTCATAATAAGTCTGCTAGTCAATGCTTGGATGAATTTGATAACTTTATTGTTAAACAAGAAAACTTCAACGCTTATGTTAGTAGACAATTGAAAAGAAATGCTTATATGCTTGAACACTTGAGTGACTATATGTGTAGAACCGTTAATGATCTCAAGTTTGTTAGTAAACATGCTTCCATGGTAAAAACTCAAGTAGAACAAGTTCTCAACGCACAAGATGATTTGCTTAATGAGATGAATAATAAGATGAATGATAATGATGTTAGAGTTATGACTAGAGGTGGTAAAATGACTCAAGAACCTTTGTATCCTGAGGGCCATCCTAAGAGAGTAGAACAAGACTCTCAGAGAATTAATACTGATGCACCTAGTCCTTCTAATAAAAATAAAAAGAATGATGATAGGACTTTGCATGCTCCTAGTGAACCTGTTATAGACACACCTAAGAACCCAAATGATATTTCTATTTCTGATGCTGAGACACAATCAGGTGATGAACATGAACCTAGTAATAATGTTAATGATGATGTTCATGATGATGCTCAACCTAGTAATGATAATGATGTGGAGATAGAACCTGCTGTTGATCTTGATAACCCACAACCTAAAAATAAAAGATATGATAAGAGAGACTTCATTGCTAGGAAACATGTTAAAGAAAGAGAACCATGGGTTCAGAAACCCATGCCCTTTCCTCCTAAACCATCCAAGAAAAAGGATGATGAGGACTTTGAGCACTTTGTTGAAATGCTTAGACCTGTCTTTTTGCGTATGTGTTTGACTGATATTCTGAAATGTCTCCTTATGCTAAGTATATGAAAGATATTGTAACGAATAAAAGAAAGATACCGGAAGCTGAAATTTCCACCATGCTTGCTAATTACACATTTAAGGGTGGAATACCAAAGAAACTAGGAGATCCAGGAATACCAACTATACCATGCTCCGTTAAAACAAACTATGTTAAAATTGCTTTATGTGATCTAGGAGCCAGTGTTAGTGTTATGCCTTTCTCTTTATATCGTAGACTTGAATTGAATAAGTTGACACCAACTGAAATCTCTTTGCAAATGGTTGATAAATCAACTGCTATACCCATCGGTATTTGTGAGGATGTGCCCGTCGTAGTTGCAAATGTTACTATTTTAATGAACTTTGTTATTCTTGATATACCCGAGGACGACAATATGTCGATCATCCTTGGTAGACCATTTTTGAATACTGCAGGGGCTGTTATTGATTGCAACAAGGGCAATGTCACTTTTCATGTTAATGGTAATGAGCATATGGTACACTTTCCGAAGAAACAACCTCGAGTGAATAGTATCAATTCTATTGGAAAATTTTCAACAATTACTATTGGAGGTTTTGAATTCCCTCTTCCTACTATTAAAAAGAAATATGATATTCTTATTGCTGGGGACATGCATATCCCCGTTGAGGTAACCTAGTGTTATACGAAGATTCTCCAGTTTCATGTCATTCGGAAGAAGTTTGTTAATAAGACTTGATCAACCTTGTTAATGGATTCCTTTTGACGAGCATCAGATGGATAAATTTAGTAAACACAACTCTCCGTACCCAATTTTTACTTTTTGTTATTTAGAATAAATAAGGCAAAAATACTATTATTTTTTTGTTTTCTGAATTATCCGTGCAATAAAAAATGACTAGAAAAAAAGTTCTCCAAATGCCCTGAAAATTTAGTATGATTTTTTCTGCAATATTTAAGAATTTTTGGCACTCAACACAACTCAGGGGGGGTGCACCAGTGGGCCACAAGCCCACAGGGCACGCCTAGCAGGCTTGTGGGTCACACGTGGGTCCCCCTCACTTATTCCAACACCCATCCACTTTGTCTTCCTCCAGAAAAAATCCCACCATTGCTCAAACCCGTGTTCTTGCTCGTTTTGCTGCCATTTTCGATCTCCTTGCTCGGAACTCCATTTCCGAAACTGTTTCGGGGGATTGTTCATTGGTATGTGACTCCTCTGTTGGTCCAATTAGTTTTTGCTATAGTGCTTTATATATTGCAAATTTTTTCTGCTGTGGTGACCCTGTTCTTGAGCTTGCATGTCAAATTTATATAGTCCAAAGTAGTTTTGTTGCATGATATAGCCTCTAAACACTTGTAGGAGTAGTTTCTATTAGTTTTGTTGAGTTTGGTTCACTTTTATTTTGAGTCACTAAAAATTTCAGAAATTTTCAGAGAAAAGAGAAACCATGAGGAGGTGGTTAAGGGGTTCTTCGAGCCGCAACTCTGAGGGAAATGAGAATGAGGAGAAGAAGAAGCCCAAGTACAACCTTCCTTGTGTTGCGGAGGTTCAGCCGTGTGAGTGGCCAAGTGATACATTCTTGAGGGAGGCAGAAATTTATGATGATTTCTATTATTTGGCGGAGAATGCCGGCATCACCGCCTTCCTCCAAGATAAGTGTGACCAATACCTCTTACAGACTAATACATTCATGCAAAATTTTCACTTTCATTCTAGGAAGGATGCTCCCATGGTAGAATTTCACTTGTATGATGTGCCTAAGCGAATGACACTTTATGATTTTTGTGATGTTTGCAAAATACCTTATGAGGGCAGCATCAGTGAGCCACGTCCTAGGGATGTGGAGGATTTCATTGCTGACACTACTGTGGGGGAAGAGAGAGGAGTGTCAGAGGCGAGAGTGGCTAGTTTACATTTTCCTGTTTTACGCTATTATTCATTATTTGCCGGGAGATGTTTGATTGATCGATGGGAGAGTGGGGGCCTCAGTGCCCTTGACCTTGCCATTTTGCGCCATGCTTTATATGATGAGAGAACTTTTAGTTTGGGCGCTATTGTTGCTCGACGGTTGAACATGAACCACTCGAAGGGTGCTATTTTTGGAGGTGTCTATGCCTCCCGCCTTGCTAACCATTTTGAGATACCCATTAGGCATGATGAGGAGGAGGAGATGTTGTTACCCACTAAATATTTAAACTATGCTAGTATGGTAGCACATGATTTTATTAAAAAAGACGATGACAAGCGGCTCCTCTACAACCTAGTTTTTAGTCAGGGTACTTGTGAGATTATTACCTTGCCTGCACCTACTTTGTTCGATATTCATTCAGGCAGTACACTATTATGCCCGAGGACATCTATAGATTTTGGGGTCTTTCACAACCCCCAGCACCTGAGCCAGCACCGGTTCCGGATCCATATCAGGAGCCTGTTTATCAGTGGGAGCCACAGGAGCTCACCAACAAGTGGAACCCTCAGGACACTCTGCAGTATCGAGGAGAGGGTTATTTCGAGCCGTGGCCCTAGACCAACTTAGGCCAAAAGCCTAAGCTTGGAGGATTACATATTTCTCATCGACATTACATTCTTGTTCACACTCATTCCAGTTGTCGGTGTTCATACTTTTTCATTGTATTATCCATGATTAGTTTATTTTTCTTGGTTTCTTCTTGTGAGTTTGAAAAACTTTGAGAAAATCCAAAAAATTTAGTTCTCGCTTCTTTTTAGTTTTTCTTTCTAGTTTATTTAGTTATATTATTAAAAGAAAACCCAAAAAGATTTCTCGTTCTTCTTTTGCTTGTTTGGAGCTTTCCCGTGTAAATAGTTTTTCTTGTTTTCGTTTTACTTTCTTCAGAAAAACAAAAAACTCCAAAAATATTTCAGTGTGTTTCTTTGAAATTCTTTTTCTTTGGGTCGTAAGGAGAAGACTACGATGAAAATGTTGACTGGCTCTCATATGCATTATTGTTGATCTAACAAAGAGCCCATATTACCTTGTCTTCTCCTCTGAATAAATGTTTGCAGATTCCAGCTTAGTCCAATGCACGTGCACTCTTATTATTATTCACACCATTCGGTCATGCAAGTGAAAGGCAATAATGACGATATATGATGAAATGATTGAGATGGAGAAAAGCTGGTACGAACTCGACCTATTTTTTTTTGTAAATATGAGTAGCTCATCGTTCCTGATTCAGCCCATTATGAATGAAACATGTTTGCAATGACAATTAGAGATTATAGTTACTCATGCCATGCTTAATTAGCTAGGAGTGGATAATGGTTTGTCTTGTGTGCCAACATGCATTTTAATATGGTTGTGATGTAGTGTGATAGGATGGTATCCTCCTCTGAATGATTTAAGTGGCTTGACTTGGCAAATGTTCACGCATGTAGTTGAATCAAAAACAACATAGCCTCCACGGTATTTATGTTCATGGTGATTTATATCCTACGCATGCTTGCATTCAATGTTGATTGATCTCAATGCATGTTTGTGACCGTTGTCGCTCCTCAATCTTTTGCTAGCCTTCACTTGTACTAAGCGGGAATACTGCTTGTGCATCCACTTCCTTAAACCCAAAGTTCTTCCATATGAGTCCACCATACCTAGCTATATATGGTATTTACCTGCCGTTCCAAGTAAATTTGCATGTGCCAAACTCTAAACCTTCAAATGATAATCTGTTTTGTTTGCCCGAATCGCTCATGTAGCGACTGGGGGCTGTCAATATCTTCCATGCTAGGTGGGTTATTCTCACGATGAGTGTTTATTCACTTGTCATTCACGAGAAAGTGGCTGGTAATTGGGATGCCCAGTTCCATGCTCAAAATCAAATCAAAATAAAATAATTAAACAAAACTCCCCCAAGACTGTTGTTAGTATGGACGGTACCCGTGGATTCGGTTAGTCGTGGAGTGTGTTTGATTGGTGGAGGGGGAGTAAAAACTTTACCATTCTATTTGGGAACCGCCTATAATGTATCTAGCATGGAAGATAGTGAGATCTCTTGGTTGTTATGTTGACAATTAAAGCATACCGCTCAAAATTATATTCATCTCTGTTTCAAAAGCTTCGAGCTCTGGCACCTCCGCAAATCCCTGCTTCCCTCTGCGAAGGGCCTATCTATTTACTTTTATTGTTGAGTCATCATCTTCTTATAAAAAGCACCAGTTAGAGAGCACCACTGTCATTTGTATGCTTTGTTATTAATTGATGTTGAGTATGAGTGTGACTGGATCTCTTTTGCCATGAATTACAATGTCTAGTCAGACCTTGATCTTCAGGGGTGCTCTGCATTTATATTTTATGGTCTCAAAAAGGGCTAGCGAGATACCATTTCGTCATATTGTATCATGATTGTTTTGAAAAAAGTGTTGTCATCCGAGATTTATTATTATTGCTCGCTAGTTGATTATGCCATTGATATGAGTAAATGTGAGACCTAAATGTTATTGTGAATATGGTTAGTTCATAATCTTTGCTGAAAACATGAATATTGGCTATACATATTTGCAACAACAAGATCAAACAGAGTTTGTAAAAGTTTTTCTTTGTCACTTTCAGTTTGTCAACTGAATTGCTTGAGGGCAAGCAATGGGTTAAGCTTGGGGGAGTTGATACGTCTCCATCGTACCTACTTTTCCAAACTCTTTTGCCCTTGTTTTGGACTCTAATTTGCATGATTTGAATGGAGCTAACCCGGACTGACGTTGTTTTCAGCAGAATTGCCATGGTGTTATTTTTGTGCAGAAATCAAAGTTCTCGGACAGACCTGAAAATTTACGGAGAATTTTTATGGAATATATAAAAAATACTGGCGCAAAATTAACCAGAGGGGGTCCACCCAGTGGCCACAAGCCCTGGGGGCGCCCCCCTGGGGCGTGCCTAGCAGGCTTGTGGGCCCCTGGACCTCCTCCGACCCTAACTCCAACTCTATAACTACCTATTCGGGGAGAAAAAAATCAGAGAGAAGGAATCATCTCGTTTTACGATACGGAGCCGCCGCCGCCTCCTGTTCTTCATCGGGAGGGCTGATCTGGAGTCCGTTCGGGGCTCCGGAGAGGGGGATTCATCGCAATCATCATCATCAACCTTCCTCCATCACCAATTTCATGATGCTCACCGCCGGGAGTGAGTAATTCCATCGTAGGCTTGCTGGACGGTGATGGGTTGGATAGGATTTATCATGTAATCGAGTTAGTTTTGTTAGGGTTTGATCCCTAGTATCCACTATGTTCTGAGAATGATGTTGCTATGACTTTGCGATGCTTAATGCTTGTCACTAGGGCCCGAGTGCCATGATTTCAGATCTGAACCTATTATGTTTTCATGAATATATGTGAGTTCTTGATCCTATCTTGCAAGTTGTAGACACCTATTACGAGTTATGATCTGCATACCACAAGGTGACAATAATTGGGATTCTTTCCGATGATTACCGTAGTTTGAGGAGTTCATGTATTCACTAAATGCTAATGCTTTGGTCCGGTTCTCTATTAAAAGGAGGCCTTAATACCCCTTAGTTTCCATTAGGACCCCGCTGCCATGGGAGGGTAGGACAAAAGATGTCATGCAAGTTCTTTTCCATAAGCACGTATGACTATATACGGAATACATGCCTACATTATATTGATGAATTGGAGCTAGTTCTGTGTCACCCTAGGTTATGACTCCTACATGATGAATATTATCCAACACAATTATCGTTGCCGATCCAATGCCTACGAGCTTTTCACGTATTGATCTTTGCTAAGTTACTTTCATTGCTACTACTGTTACAATCACTACAAAACTGCTACTGTTACTTTTGCCACCGTTACCGTTACTTCCATATTACTTTTCTACTAAATACTTTGCTGCAGATATTAAGTCTTTCAGGTGTGGTTGAATTGACAACTCAACTGCTAATACTCGTGAATATTCTTTCGCTCCCCTTGTGTCAAATCAATAAATTTGGGTTGAATACTCTACCCTGTAAAACTGTTGCGATCCCCTATACTTGTGGGTTATCAGGTCCCAACTGTAAGGAGGAGCAATCATTTTAGTTCGCTTAATAAGGAGGCACTTGCTTGCCTGCGGCCATGGACCATGCGGGTCCCTACTGTCAGCCTCTCCACTTACATCCCTCTTTCGATGGCTGTCGTTTGTTGACCACATTGACCACACCGCGCCGAGAGCATCAACGCGATGGACGACGGCAAGGCCCAGGAAGGGAACGACCCAGAGCCGGTGAAGCCACAGAAGTGGATGCCCACGCTGAGGGGAGTACGAGGGCTGTGACTGGTTTGGCTGCGGGGTGAGGCTAGTGTCACTGGAAAATAACAGGAGGTGTGGGTGGGTAGAGGGATGGCCAGACCAGCGGTGGGAGTAGGGTGGGCCGGTGAGGCCTGCGCGGCAGCACAACCGGCCACGGGAGGAAGGAGTAGGCAGTCCGGCTGGCGCTAGTTTGGGCGGCTGGAGCAGGAAGATCAGACATTAAAGAAGCATGACGGCCATTGGATAGACATCCAACAGTCACTGATCTCGTGTGTTGACTAAGTTGACACAGCCTTGCGTACACATCAACCTTTTTTTAGGAAAGCGTACGTGTCAACCTAGTAGGCCCACAAGCCAGCCTCAAATCTGTGGAAAACAGCATACATCCCATCTGCCATTATTTCTAATAATTTATAGCCCATTTGCTAATTCTTAAGGAATTTTTTTGGAGCCCATATTCTTTTTGTTAGCATTACAGCCCATATTGTGGCCACGGTTAAAAAAACTTAAGGAAATTTTGCATATTTTGGTGCGGTCCGAACTGTTTTTAGTCATGAAATTTTGAGTCACATTCAAACTAATTTGAAAAATAAATTTATATCAATTTAAAATCCAAATAAATTTTCCCGCATAAAAATCAATGAAATTTCAAATGTAGAAATGCAAAATAAAAAGAAATATGAAACTAATTGCCGGTTTGCTGTGTCTTAAAAATGTACAGCCCATTTCACATTACTGATAGCCCATTTTCTGGGCAAGCCGAATGCATCCCTTGCAGCCCAGCAGGGCTGACGAAAGCAAGTAGGCCTCGGTTGGGTATTCTGCACACAAAAAACTAGGCTAGCCATTTTCAGAAAGAAAAAACAACTGGGCTGGTCTTGTGGTAAACATAAAATAAAAGGCTGGCTAAACTGGCAAGAGTTCCCTGCACAGCCCAGTTGATACCGTGCTCCGTCTCAAAAACAAAAAAATTGGGCGAGCTGCTGGGTCCCTGGTGGCAGCCGCTCGTTGTGCAATTCTCTCGTTTATTGACTATGTTGACAATGGCATGGGACCCAGATGTCAGGAATCCATTAGGAGGAACCATTTTTTTGGCTTGAAATAAGGAGGCACTTGCTTGCGTACTGCTATGACCCTGGTGGGTCCCTGTTGTCATCCTCTCCACGTACAATCGTCTCCTGATTGTATACGCATCAACCTAGTAGGCCCACAAGTCAACCACTAAATCCTTGGCGGACAAATACATCCCATTCCACACGTTCACACGGAAAGTTCAACATTCAGAGCAAAGTAACAAGTCTGATCCAGAGATAGAGTACTGTACTTCCATGTTGACAACCATCATAGCCAACTTAACTATCTACTCCCACTAATACTCTAGTGTACAAGTACTAACTTACTCTTAGCTAACTAGACGATGCCGACCGCCATCTACGGTACACACTAAACGCTGGCACCGACGTCCTCCTCCTCGCCTCAGACTTGCCAGAGGTGCGATAGGGCACATTGCTCGTGCACGTTGGCCCTTTCCATGCCGGCGTGGTCCACCGAAGCTTCGGCTTCTAAGCGGGAAACCCACTTGACGAGCTGGTAGTAAAATTCGGCGTCGCGAACGTGTGCATGCCCGACAACCTCTAGGGCTATTTGCCGGGCGCCGGCCTCCATGTAGTCGGCCCAGTTGCAGGTGCTCTGCTCGTGACTCAGAGCGTGCTACTACTCCATGCCCCGCTGGCGGCGCAAATCAGCAATACGCTGCTCCTCTGCCAGGTGATCGCGCTCCAACAAGTCCTCATACTCTGCATTGCCATCTAAAGACCGATAGAATGCCTCCTCCCTCCGTCTGCCTTCCGGTGAAAAACCGAACACTGGTTCCGGTGGCGAGAGCCTCTATCGTCGCCTATTGCGGACGGGCAGGGGCATGATGGACGTGGCGAGAGTGAGGGCAAGTGGCGAGCGACGTCGGGCCGGTGGGGGTTTATGAGGATAGGGCGAGTTGGGTGATGGTGCCACCGGAGAACGCCGGGAACAAGTAAATATAGCCGGAAGGTAGGTGAACCAGCGTGTCGCGGGAAACACGACGGTCATCGCGGTCATCGGAATTCAATGCATAAGCATGCATGGCTTAGCGCGCCAGCTTGCCGTGGAAAACTAGAAAAACTGAAATTATGACTGTGTTGTCCCATCCCGTCCCGTCAGTGGTGTGTCCCGTCCGTGCTGGGTCGCACATGGGCATGACGGTCAAACGAGTGCACTCGATTCATCCAGATGAGGTACGTGCGTGATCCGCTGGTGTCGGGGTACACAAACAGGGGTGTATGCTTCCCCTGACTTGTGCACGGACAGTAGGCCTCCGACCCGGCAAAACCAAGCATTCAAGACAGAACCACGCCAGAGAGAGAGCTCTTTGAGAAATCAAAGGGCGGATCAAGAAGACCAAGACAAGCCAAGACAGCAAGATATCACTAAGGAAAAATCTCCCTTGCCGAGCAGGCGAGCCTGGTCAGGTCGAGGCCACCCCGAAGACAAGTCCCAAGACTTTCCCGGCAAGGATTGCCGGGGCCACTGGCGGCCTACATCCCCGCCAAAGCTCCACCGCTCCATCGCATCGCAATGCAAGTCATCCACCGGTGCGGTGTCGAGCCCCCAGATAACTAAGTGGCTGTCATTTGGCACGTGGCAGCCATTTAGGAGGAAGATCACCTTTATATGACACCCGTCTAGAGGCGTGTCAAGCGGACAGGTGGAAGATGACTAGAGCGGCACGGCAGGCCTACCGGGCCGAATCCACAGCGCGACACATGGCAGTGCATTTAATGCGCTTTGTCCTAACTGCCAGAGTTAGGTATGATAGCACTGTCAGCTATCTAATCACTGGATAATGACCGTTTTGCCATTGTGGTAACCCCTTAGCCTATAAAAGGAGGACCGTGGCAACCTTAGGAAGGATTCGGACCCTGGGGTACTCATACGGGCGTAGCTGCTCTCCTCGAGGCGACCTTGCCGGGCTCGAGCGTTGTGCGTTCTTCATGGTCTCTCCATCAATCCACTAAAGCAGGAGTAGGGTTCTACGCTTCTCAGCGACCCGAACCTGGGTAAAAACCACCAGTGTCACCACTGCCGTGTTGTCCCACGGCCTCTGCTCTTTGTGCAATGCGTCCTCCCCCCTGCCGAACCACAAAGGGGCCGATGGCCTCATAGGTGGCCGTGTTCTACCACGACATCTTTGGCGCGCCAGGTAGGGGACGCGCTTGTGCGAACACGAGGTCGTGGAAAGTGCGTCAGGCTACACCGACGTCAGCATCGACGCTCGCATCATTAGCGGCTCCCAAGGAGAGAGGCGATGCTGCTCCCTCGGTCTGCCTTGCCCGGGCTCTGTCACCCGTGCCCACCGCAACCGTGGCGGCGGGAACAGGAGGTGGAGGCGGTGCGACGGTCCCGAACCGCTCGGGTGGCGTGAGCACCGCACTGCCCCTATCCCAAGGAGAAGGACGAGACACGCGGCAACGCTGTCCCCTTGGCGGGTTCCTGCCAAGCATACCCGGTGACGGAGAAAATCACTAAGGCAAGCGAAAAGCATGGTATGTGGCCTCCTCCCCCTCCACTTTCGCTCATTGACGATCGAAGCTGCGCATGGGGTGGCATCTTTAGTTTTGCATTCTTATAGAAAAATAGAACTGAGCTTTGCATTGTCTTGAAAAAACAAATATAACTTGGGCTGCTGATGTTACACACAAGCTAGGCAGGGAGGCCTAGAGGCCGCTTGATACCTGCTGGACCCCAAAAAAAGTTGAAATCTGCTGGATCAATTGTGTCTACATGTCGTGGGCTGATACGTCTCCAACGTATCTATAATTTTTTATTGTTCCATGCTATTATATTATCTGTTTTGGATGTTTTATATGCATTAATATGCTATTTTATATTATTTTTGGTACTAACCTATTAACCTAGGGCCTAGTGCCAGTTTCTGTTTTTTCCTTGTTTTTGAGTTTTACAGAAAAGGAATATCAAACGGAGTCCAAACGGAATAAAACTTTATGATGATTTTTCTTGGACCAGAAGACATCTACGGAGCTTGGAGAGGGGGTCAGAAGATGGCCGAGGAGGCCACAAGCCTACCAGGCGCACCCCTGGGGGCGCCCTGAGGGCTTGTGGGCCCCTCGGGAGTCCTCCAACCCTAATTCTTGCGCTATAAATTCCCAAATATTCCCAAACCACCAGAGCGTCCACCAAAATACTTTTCCGCCACCGCAAGCCTCTGTTCCCGTGAGATCCCATCTTGGGGCCTTTTCCGGCGATCTGTCGGAGGGGGATTCGATCACGGAGGGCCTCTACATCAACCTTGCTGCCCTACCGATGATGTGTGAGTAGTTTACCACAGACCTACGGGTCCATAGCTAGTAGCTAGATGGCTTCTTCTCTCTCTTTGTTCTTCAATACAATGTTCTCCTTGATGTTCTTGGAGATCTATTCGATGTAATACTTTTTTGCGGTGCATTTGTTGAGATCCCATGAATTGTGGATTTATGATCATATTATCTATGAATATTATTTGAGTCTTCTCTGAACTCTTTTATTCATGATTAAGATATCTTTGTATTTCTCTTCGAACTATCGATTTGGTTTGGCCAACTAGATTGGTTTTTCTTGCAATGGGAGAGGTGCTTAGTTTTGGGTTCAATCTTGCCGTGTCCCCACCCAGTGATAGAAGGGGTAGCGAGGCACGTATTGTATTGTTGCCATCGAGGATAAAAATATGGGGTTTTCATCAGATTGCTTGAGTTTATCCCTCTATATCATGCCATTTTACTTAAAGCATTGCTCTGTTCTTATGAACTTAATACTCTAGATGCAGGCAGGAGTCGGTCGATGTGTGGAGTAATAGTAGTAGATGCAGAATTGTTTCGGTCTACTTGTCATGGATGTGATGCCTATATTCATGATCATTGCCTTAGATATCGTCATAACTTTGCGCTTTTCTATCAATTGCTCAACAGTAATTTGTTCACACACCGTATGCTATCTTCAAGAGAGAAGCCTCTAGTGAAACCTATGGCCCCCGGGTCTATTTTCCATCATATATTTTCAGATCTATAAACCAAAAACCCAAAAATACCTTGCTGCAATTTATTTGTTTTTACTTTGTTTTATGTTTTAGTAATCTTTTATACCTATATCTATTAGATCTCACTCTTATTCGAGACCGTGAAGGGATTGACAACCCCTTTTTCGCGTTGAGTGCAAGTGCTTGTTAGTTTGTGCAGGTGCATAGATTGGAGACTTGCTTGTGCCTCCTATTGGATTGATACCTTGGTTCTTAACTGAGGGAAATACTTATCTTTACTTTGCTGCATCACCCTTTCCTCTTGAAGGGAAAAGTTAACTCAAGCTCAAGAAGTAGTAGGAAGAATTTCTGGCGCCGTTGCCGGGGAGGTTCTACATCAAGCCTACCAAGTACCCATCATAAACTCTCATCTCTTGCATTACATTATTTGCCATTTGCCTCTCGTTTTCCTCTGCCCCACTTCTAAAATGTTTTCAGAAAATCACAAAAAGATTTGCCTTTTTATTCGCCCTTCTTTCGTTCATCTTTTTCGTTTGCTTTTTGTTTACTCGTTTGCTAGTTTGGTTTCTTGCCATCATGTCTGAATATGGGGAGGTTATCGTTGAAAATTCTGAGGATCTTGCTAATAATCTTGAGGAAAAATTTGGATCTTGTTCTTTAGATCATGAAACTGAAACACCCTCTAATCTTAAGGCAAAAACTTCTCATGTGGGAGACGATAATATTATTGGGAAGAGTGTTATTCAAGAATTCTTTGATTCTACGGGAGCGATGCCAATTAATAAGGGATCTATTCTTCTTAACACAAATTGCTATGCAGAAGCTATTGCTATGCTTGCTGTAAAACTAGAGAGAAAATTTGTCGATATTCATCCCGCTTTGCAAAAGATATTTTATGAACTTCCCAATATACTTCGCCCTAAGGCTAAAAAGACTGCAACTATCATCCTTATGCGAGAGTTTGATTTCATAATAAAAGAAGCTAGGGAAAATTTTGTTTTCTATAATATAAGTATTGAGCACCCTCCAATTGAAGAAATTCTCCATGATAAAGAAACTTTGCGTAATCTAGAATCTAGAGATTATCATTCTTACAGTAACAATCTTAGGAGAAGAGTTCCCTACGCAGAAATTGCTCAAGCCCTTTACGATACTTATGAAAAAAATTGATTGGGTAACTAAGGGAATTTATGTAGGGTTTAATGATGAATGGATGGAGGTAATGTCTAGGGAACCTATTAAAGATGAGATACTTATTTTATATGAAGATATTTATCCTGATGAACCTGAGTATGGAATTATGAATGTTAAAATCACCAATCAAAGTCCTTTCCATGAATTGAGTTCACATATTAGGAAGGAAAGGAAAGAGAAAAGAGATTTGTTAAGAAAAGTTTTGTAAGAATTGATTAGGAAAGAATTGCATACCAAAGATGACAATACCTAGATCTATGTTTTATGCCTAGCTAGGGGCGTTAAACAATAGTGCTTGTTGGGAGGCAACCCAATTTTATTTTTAAGTTTTTTGATTTTGGTTCTGTTTTTCAACAAATACACATTATTACCTCTGTAGTAATTGTGTTTTGGTATTTTAATTAGTGTTTGAGCCAAGTAAGACCTTTGGGATGGTCTACGGTGATAGTTGATTTGATCTTGCTGAAAACAGAAACTTTTGCACTCATTGCCAGAAATTTCAAAAATCACAGAAACGTGCTTTTGATCTGATTTTTTTACACAAGATTGATGTACAAATTTCCCAGGTTTTACTAATTTTTTAGAATTTATGGATTTACATAAGTATACGAAATTTCCAGATTACTATAGACTGTTTTGTTTTTGACGGATTCTGTTTTCTATGTGTTGTTTGCTTATTTTGATGAATCTATGGGTAGTATCGGGGGGTATGAACCATAGAGAAGTTGGAATATAGTAGATGTTACACCAATATAAATAAAGAATGAGTTCACAACAGTACCTAAAGTGGTGATTTATTTTATTATACTAATGGATCTTATGAGTTTTCTGTTGAGTTTTGTGTTGTGAAGTTTTTCAAGTTTTGGGTAAAGATTTGATGGACAATGGAATAAGGAATGACAAGAGCCTAAGCTTGGGGATGCCCAAGGCAGCCCAAGGTAATATTCAAGGACAACCAAGCATCTAAGCTTGGGGATGCCCCGGATGGCATCCCCTCTTTTGTCTTCAATCCATCGGTAAATTTACTTGAGGCTATATTTTTATTCACCACATGATGTGTGTTTTGCTTGGAGCGTCTTGTATGATATGATTCTTTGCCTTTTAGATTGGCACAATCGTCCTTTATGTACACACCTTTTTAGGGGGACACACATTAATCGTGAATTTATTAGAATACTCTATGTGCTTCACTTATATCTTTTGAGCTAGGCAGTTTGCTCTAGTGCTTCACTTATATCTTTTTAGAGCACGGCGGTGGCTTTATTTTATAAAAATTGTTGAACTCTCATGCTTCACTTATATTATTTTTAGAGTCTTTAAATAGCATGGTAATTTGCTTAGGTTATGAATTTAGTCCTAATATGATGGGCATCCAAGAGGGATATAATAAAAACTTTCATATAAATAGCATTGAATAAGATGAGAAGTTTGATTCCTTGCATTTGTTTTGAGATATAAAGATGGTGATATTAGATTCATGCTAGTGAGTAATTGTGGATTGGTAGAAATACTTGTGTTAAAGTTTGTGATTCCCGTAGCATGCATGTATGGTGAACCGTTATGTGATGAAGTCAGAGCATGATTTATTTTTTGATTGTCTTCCTTATGAGTGGCGGTCGGGGACGAGTGGTGGTCTTTTCCTACCAATCTATCCCCCTAGGAGCATGCGTGTAGTACTTTGTTTCGATAGCTAATAATTTTTTGCAATAAGTATGTGAGTTCTTTATGACTAATGTTGAGTCCATGGATTATACGCACTCTCACCCTTCCACCATTGCTAGCCTCTCTAGTACCGCGCAACTTTCGCCGGTGCATTAAACCCACCATATATTTTCCTCAAAACAGCACCATACCTACCTATTATGGCATTTCCATAGCCATTCCGAGATATATTGCCAAGCAACTTCCACCGTTCTGTTTATTATGACACGCACCATCATTGTCATATTGCTTTGCATGATCATGTAGTTGGCATAGTATTTGTGGCGAGTCCACCGTTCATATTTTTTATACATGTCACTCTTGATCATAGCACATCCCGGTACACTACCGGAGGCATTCATATAGAGTCATATCTTCTTCTAGTATCGAGTTGTAATTTTTGAGTTTTAAGTAAATAAAAGTTTGATGATCATCATTAGTAGAGCATTGTCCCATGTGAGGAAAGGATGATGGAAGCTATGGTTCCCTCACAAGTTGGGATGATTCTCCAGACTTAAAAAAGAGAGTCCAAAGAAGCCCAAACAAAAAAAATGAGAGAAAAGAGAGAAGGGACAATGTTACTATCCTTTTTCCACACTTGTGCTTCAAAGTAGCACCATGATCTTCATGATAGAGAGTCTCTTATTTTGTCACTTTCATATACTAGTGGGAATTTTCATTATAGAACTTGGATTGTAAATTCCAATGATGGGCTTCCTCAAAATTGCCCTAGGTCTTCATGAGCAAGCAAGTTGGATGCACACCCACTTAGTTTCTTTTTTTGAGCTTTCATACACTTATAGCTCTAGTGCATCCGTTGCATAGCAATCCCTACTCACTTGGATCGATATCAATTGATGGGCATATCCATAGCCCATTAATTTTCCTAGTTGATGTGAGACTTTCTCCTTCTTTTTGTCTTCTCCACAACCACCATATTCTATTCCACCTATAGTGTTATATCCATGGCTCACGCTCATGTATTGCGTGAAAGTTGAAAAAGTTTGAGAACACCAAAAGTATGAAACAATTGCTTGGCTTGTCATCGGGGTTGTGCATGATGAAATACTTTGTGTGATGAAGATGGAGCATAGCCAGACTATATGATTTTGTATGGATAACTTTCTTTGGCCATGTTATTTTGAGAAGACATGATTGTTTTATTAGTATGCTTGAAGTATTATTGTTTTTATGTCAATATTAAAATTTTGTTTTGAATCTTATGGATCTGAATATTCATGCCACTATAAATAAGATTACATTGATAAATATGTTAGGTAGCATTCCACATCAAAAATTCTATTTTTATCATTTACCTACTCAAGGACGAGCAGGAAATAAGCTTGGGGATGCTTGATACATCTCCAATGTATCTATAATTTTTTATTGTTCCATGATATTATATTATCTAATTTGGATGTTTTATATGCATTAATATGCTATTTTATATTATTTTCGGGACTAACCTATTAACCTAGAGCCCAGTGCCAGTTTCTGTTTTTTCCTTGTTTTTGAGTTTTACAGAAAAAGAATATCAAACGGAATAAAACTTTATGATGATTTTTCTTGGACCAGAAGACATCCACGAAGCTTGGATACGGGGTCAGACGATGGCCGAGGAGGCCACAAGCCTGCCAGGCGCGCCCCTGGGGGCACCCTGAGGGCTTGTGGGCCCCTCGGGAGTCCTCCAACCCTAATTCTTGCGCTATAAATTCCCAAATATTCCCAAACCACCAGAAGCATCCACCAAAATACTTTTCCGCCGCCGCAAGCCTCTATTCCCGTGAGATCCCATCTTGGGGCCTTTTTCAGCGATCTGCCGAAGGGGGATTCGATCACGGAGGGCCTCTAGATCAACCTTGCTGCCCTACCGATGATGCGTGAGTAGTTTACCATAGACCTGCGGGTCCATAGCTAGTAGCTAGATGGCTTCTTCTCTCTCTTTGTTCTTCAATACAATGTTCTCCTCGATGTTCTTTGAGATCTATTCGATGTAATACATTTTTGCGGTGCGTTTGTTGAGATCCGATGAATTGTGGATTTATGATCAGATTATCTATGAATATTATTTGAGTCTTCTCTAAACTATTTTATGCATGATTAAGATATCTTTGTATTTCTCTTCGAACTATCGATTTGGTTTGGCCAACTAGATTGGTTTTTCTTGCAATGGGAGAGGTGCTTAGTTTTGGGTTCAATCTTGTGGTGTCCTCACCCAGTGACAGAAGGGGTAGCGAGGCACGTATTGTATTGTTGCCATCGAGGATAAAAAGATGGGGTTTTCATCATATTGCTTGAGTTTATCCCTCTACATCATGCCATCTTACTTAAAGCGTTGCTCTGTTCTTATGAACTTAATATTCTAGATGCAGGCAGGAGTCGGTCGATGTGTGGAGTAATAGTAGTAGATGCAGAATCGTTTCGGTCTACTTGTCACGGATGTGATGCCTATATTCATTATCATTGCTTTAGATATTGTCATAACTTTGCGCTTTTCTATCAATTGCTCAATAGTAATTTGTTCACCCACCGCATGCTATCTTCAAGAGAGAAGCCTCTAGTGAACCCTATGGCCCCCGGGTCTATTTTCCATCATATATTTTCATATCTGTAAACCAAAAAACCCAAAAATACCTTGCTGCAATTTATTTGTTTTTTTACTTTGTTTTACGTTTTAGTAATCGTTTATACCTATCTCTATTAGATCTCACTCTTGTTCGAGACCGTGAAGGGATTGACAAGCCCTTTTTTCCCATTGAGTGCAAGTGTTTGTTAGTTTGTGCAGGTGCATAGATTGGAGACTTGCTTGTGCCTCCTACTGGATTGATACCTTGGTTCTTAACTGAGGGAAATACTTATCTCTACTTTGCTGCATCACCCTTTCCTCTTCAAGGAAAAAATCAATGCATTCTCAAGAAGTAGCATGGGTTGCGCATGGTAAACAACAAAACCTAAGCCATGGACCTGGTGGGCCTGAACAGTCAGCCTCTCGACAAATAGTCGTCTCCTGATTCCTCTCGTTTTGTTGACCATGTTGGGAACGACAGACGGTGGCGCCGCGATGAGAGAACCAAGGCAGAGGACGACATTGAGACCTCAGACCGGAACAAACCGGATCCGGGGAAGATGCATGCGGAGGGGAGTACGAGGGTTGACTTGTTCGGGTGCGGGGTGGACCGGTGGAGCTGCCGCCACCGGAGAATGTGTGGGAGCAGAGGGATGGCCTGGCCAGCGCCATAGGCTAGGATGGGTCACCGAGGCGTGCGCGGCAGCGCCACCAGCCTCTGTAGGAAGAGGACGAAAGATTGAACAAAATAAAAAAATACAAATGGATAGGTGGTTGGTCCCAGATGTCTGTGTATGAGACCTACTGGGTCCACCTGAGAAGGGGAATATGTTGGGAGGAAGGAGACGAATGGATGGGCACAAGGTCTAGTCCTGCGACCATGTGCTTTCTCTTCCTATAGGTACTACTTGAACTTCGCGAGGTAGAGCTTCACCGAGTCCGGATCGTTGGTGTACATCACATTCAACTTGGTGCTGCCATGGGTCTGAACGGCGAACTCAATGGTGAACTCCTTGCTGAAGTCCATATCCAGCAGGCTCACCCCTCGGATCGCCATTGGAGTCTCTTTCTCACGCAGAGTTGATGTGGCGGCTCTCGTTTTGTGGGGATTGGGGGAAGGGGGGAGATGAAGACGTTTGGTGTGTACTGGGGTGTTCATTTTTCCAATCTTGGGGAACTGCAATCGATGGTGAACGAGTGGGTAGGCGGCGGTAGTAGTTCGTTTTTCAGCTCTTGGGGAACTGCATTCAACAGTAAACTGAGTGTGTACAGGAGACAGTAGTTACTGCCCCTCCCTCGCCCGCTGCACGCCCGGTAGAACATGCCCCCTCGGTGCATTCAAATGCCTCCATTAAACCCGCATGGAAGCCGAGAAACCTATTCCAGCCACACGTCGGTTCACGAGCGGGTCTGTATTGGTACTGTAATAGCAAGTGTTAGTGGTCACTTTACTTAAATTTTATTAGCTTTAACTAAAATTTATTCTTAAAACAAGCAAAGCATTGGCTCGTTCTATCAGTGCCACAGGATCAACATGCACAACAATTAGAATTATTATTCTCAGGACGCACACGGTCAGCTCATTTGCCGCACTTTCACACAGACAATACTACCAAGTTTGAACAGCTTGTTATGGTTGCTGTCCTCTGCATCATAATGCCGTGTTTCCCAGCTTGCAGGATTCAGAACCAACCAATAAGATTTGAATAATAAGTACAACAAAGATGCCTACACATCTCAATAATTCCCAGCTTGCAAGATTCAGAACCAACCCATTAGATTCAAATAATAAGTACAACAAAGATGCCTACACATCTCAATGATTCACAGATCAGAGCCAATCATAACTGTACAACTCAAACATTGTGAGAATGTGAACAAATAAATAAAAATTGATCGATGCTTCATGTTAGCAATTTGATCCAAGGATTTGCTGAAACATTCAAACTAGTCCTTTTTAAGGCCACGCAGGTCAAAAATTGGCAGCTAAAATGTTATGCATCACTGGTGGCACTACCACTTCCAATATATGCATAAGAGGGCCTTCTAGATGTTGAAGTAGTGTATAGAGCCTCATCCTTAGTATTTAACAAATACACATAGCAGAATGTAGTGGAATCATCAATCAACGTCCTGAAATATTTATTTCCGCCTTGCACACACGCATGGCACTTTAG
Organism: Thinopyrum elongatum; assembly: GCA_011799875.1. Taxonomy (NCBI): domain Eukaryota; kingdom Viridiplantae; phylum Streptophyta; class Magnoliopsida; order Poales; family Poaceae; genus Thinopyrum; species Thinopyrum elongatum. Next base: position 356,080,647 of record CM022302.1, on the reverse strand, counting down.
AGCCTTTGGATAAAGTGAATCTCGGGATTAAATACATCTTGGCTAGCCGTGTCATACAACCCAAGAAGTTGTTGAATGCTTTTGACCATCACAACATCTGTAGTTGAGTATTCCTGTTTGCACAGATAAGAAAGAGCATGATTACTATAATAGTGGCACTAGTAGAAGCAAATTTATTTCCAAAAGGAGAAAAGATTGCGATAGAATAGCTTTATCAGTGGCAGTAGCGATGCCAAAAGATTGCCTCAAATTATTAGTGGCATTAAATTAAGAAACAAAAACAATATCATTATTGCTTTCTCATAGCAGAGCCAAAACAGTAGCACAAGATCACTAGCTGGATGGAGAGTCAAAATCAACCAAAACGGAACATACCGGTCATGGGAACCATAACTAAGAGAGGGTCCCTAAGACGCCACGACTCGATTCTCCCGGATATGCCTAATGGAAGTGGTGAACCTACAACTCCACTCGGATGATTCAATTCATGCGCCTTTTTGTGTAGTTCACCTAAAATGAAGCAAAGTTTGCATCATGCAGCTAGCAAGAAGTACTTGCTCTCATGAGCTGGCAGGTTCTTCTTTAGTAGTTCCACTAAAATTGAGCAACATTAAGGTTGGCTGTACTGCTCATGCAAGGTGCAACTATAATTTTCTTATCCTTTTGTGCAGTTCCACTAAAATAAAGTGCCATTGTGGTGACGGTGATGGCTCATCTTGCAAAGGCTAATAAAATGTTGCACGAGATTACTGGCAGAGCTTGACGGAGATGTTGGAACTTCGATCACCATTGTGTGCAGTTCCACCAAAATTGAGAGACGTTGCCCACGTGACATTTTAGTTGAACTGCACAAGACACTCATTCCCAAAAAAAGTGTTTTGTGTAGTTCACCAAAAGGTCACAATAGCAATGAGGTGAAATGGATATCCCTATCCGCACAAAAAGATAGAAAGAAAATAGTTACTGGTCAATAACAAGATACGAAACATACACGAAACGAAAAGAAGCACCTTCATTATGTTCATGGCAATCACGCAACGACAGTCGAAATTTTAAAATGGCAGCATTGCTTCATGTTCCCGGAAGCATTACGATCAACAATGACATTCGTCAAATATGGGATTACTTTAATGGTGGCATTGCTTGTTTACCAGATATAGTAGATCAATAGCAGCTAAAGAGTTGGTTTAAGGGCATGGTACAATGGGGACACCAGGACACTTAGCAGCGTAAAGAAGCAACTTACTTAACGTACTGGGAAAAATAGCTGGAGTACCATTTGTAACATAGTTTAATTGCATCATATTACTGGAGGCATTAGATTAACAATAACATTGGTTAGACATGTCCTTACGGTAGCAGTGTGATTGCTTCATTTTACATGCGCCCTTACATTAACAATAGCAAAAAGTTGGTATAAGGACATGCGACAGTGGACGCATAAGCACAATGTACCTACAAGGAGGCATAAAGTTGTGATGCCGAGTTTGTTCATACTCTGCGAGGGCAGCAAATCTAATCCTGGAGACCTTTTACTATGTGAGGGCAGCAAATCTAATCCTAGACATACTATGTTGACTTGTCCACCAACCGCCACTTTATATCCTTTTTTTCAACCAATAATAGATCTGTTCCTTATCCAGTTTGTACTGCCTTTTCCCTTTATTTCCCTTTTCAACCAAGAGATCAGTTGGGTATCCAATCTCTACTACTTTCCCCTTGTTATTTCCTCTTTGAATCAAGTCCTAGATTCATGCTACAACTTTCCCCCCTTTCTTCGCTGTTTGAACCAAGTCCTAGATTCGACTACATGAAGTAGCTTTACCTCTAATAATACTAAAAATTTAGGTGGCTTTGGAAGTAGAAAAAGATCCACATGCAGCCTCGTGGGGTGCTGGGGCAGTAGAGCAAGGCCGCTTTCGAAGGAACTTATACCTGAGGGTCGTCGGGATGTGGCTAGGAGGGCGGCGGGAGGTTGGATCTACCCACAATACGGCAAGGAGGAAGAAGGGGTCCGAGGACCTCCCGAGCCGGCGCTGTGTCAGAGAGAACGTCACGGGCAGAGGATCTGGATCCGCCCGCAGCTATGGGTTTCCTCCCTCGCCGCTGATGACCGCGTGAATGATGTACCTAGTCCCCTACACACCCCAGCCGAAGGGATCCATCCAGATCTGTGACCAGCAGTGAGCAGAGAGAGAGTCGCTACCGCTGTCTTGTTTAGATCTGGAGAGGATGAGAGAATGAAGAGAGCAACTCTAGTAAAGCAAGCACTCAGGCTCCTGCCTATATATATAGTGGAGTGATTATCTTTTCCTCTCCACAACAAGCGTTTCAATTTGTGTACGTGGCATTAAAGAAAAGAAACTCTCTATTTAACGTGACTAACTGCACGTCGCACTTTGTACTATACTGTACTACTCGTACTTAGGCCTCCTTTGGTTCATAGGGTAGAAAAATCATAGGAATAGAAAAGTCATATGAAATGAGATGACATGCATCTCAAATCCTATGAGTAGGAATAGGAAAGGAGATGTCCTCTTATTCACATCTTAGGATTTTTTCCATTGAGTCTAGGCTAATGTTTATTTTCCTATGAAATGTGGAGGATATGAAGAGTTCCTCCATAGGAATAGGATTCTATTCCTACAAACCAAAGGGCTATAAAGGATTTTTTCCTATAGAAATCCTATCCTATGGTATTCCTACAAAATTCCCCCAAACCAAAGGAGGCCTTACTAGTAGTATTGTTCACTTGTGCTCCCTGGCCCTCCATTCATTGAGCAACCCCACGGGTGAATAAACATATAGTACTAGTACTATTTATATAGAACGAACAAGATCAAACTATTTTGGCTTTGAGATATCGATGGTACAGTTTAACCACATTGCATCAATGGACTCAGTACTTTGAAGTAACCTATATGTATAAACACATAAATAGTTTACATTCCGAATCGCTAGCTAGAGCTTGAACTGTAGTATTTGTTTACGGGGCTGTTTGGTTCTAGGCCTTGCATTGCCACACTTTTGCCACACATTTTGCCAAGCTTGCCTAAGGTTAGTTCATCACAATGAGAGCCACAAGTTGGCAAGACTAAGGGAATCTTGCCACACTTTTTGTGTGTATGCCATGTGGGGCCCTAGTGTGGCTTGCCTAAGGTGTGGCTTGAACCAAACACTCACCTAAGTTGGTCAAACTTTTCTAACCTTAGGTGTGGAAACATTTGACAAAATTAGGGGCTGTTTGGTTTGTGACTAACTTTGCCAAAGATTGTCACACCTAAGATTAGGCAAATTTGACCAGCTGAGGTGAGTGTTTGGTTCAAGCCACACCTTAGGCAAGCCACACTTGAGCCCCACATGGCATACACACAAAAAATGTGGGAAGATTCCCTTAGGCTTGCCAAATTGTGGCTCTCATTTTGATAAACTAACCTTAGGCAAGCTTGGAAAAAATGTGCGGCAAAGTGTGGCAATGCTAGTCCTAGAACAAAACATCCCCTTAGTCACAAACCAAACAGCCCCTACATGTACCACCTTTTTCTTTTGGTTTTCTGCTCCATGGCGCAATTCATCGATACAAAATTATACTAGGAGTATTTAAAAGTTGAGGGTGGGGCTTTTCCCAGGCAGTACGCGTGGCAGTTTTCGTTTAGCTGGTTTGATAGAGATGCGAGGAGGGTGAGGGAGTAGCGGATTCAACTTGCTGCTGGAAAGGCAAGGCTGTGTGATTTGACGGCTCGTTACTGCTGGAAAGACGGGGTCTTGTGATATGACTGCTCATTATAGTCATTATTACTACGGCGCTATGACCGGGGTGATGCCCCCCTTTCGTTCCCCACTCTAATATTGTACATGACACGTCGATTCGGGTGCTGGCCCACTACCAGGGAAAAACCTAGTAGTAGCGCGGGTTTGATGCCTACTAGTAGCGCTGGGTACCGCGCTACTAGTAAGGCGCTACTGCTATGCATTAGCTGTAGCGCCGGTAACACACGCTACTGCTAAGACGTATAGCCGTAGCGTGTATAATTTCCAGCGCTACTGCTAATCTAACTATTAGTAGCGTGCTTACAATCCAGCGCTACTAGTATTCTATTTTTCAATTTTTTATTTTTAGTGTATTTATATGCCGTTATACAAATTTTGATACAGTACCAATTAAGAGGTTGTTATATCATTATGTCCATGATGAATTAATATATCATTGTGAGGAAGAAACATGGATTAGATTCATTTGGATGAATCAAAAGTTGAATTAGGACGACGATCCTACTAATTCAACTTTTGGTTACTTTTAATCCATCCACATGAATCTAACCCGCGTTCCTTCCACCAATGATATAATAACTAATCATGATCATAATAACAAATCATCAAGATAATCATGATCAACATCATCATCATATTAATATAAAAACTCTTGCATCATATCATCACCAACAACACTAGCTAATAATCATAATAGTCATTACCACCAACACTATTTAATCATCATATTCATAGTGTAGCTATCTAATCACCACCAACACTAGCTAATAATAATCATCATAGTCATTACCACCAACACTAGCTATTTAATCATCATAGTCATAGTGTAGCACATCATCATCTTCAAACTCATTCTAGCTAGCTAATCACTCCTGCTGCTCTCTCTCTCTCTCTCAGGTAAAATAGCATAAAACATGTGTAGCACTCCTGCTTCATCATATTGGAGAATGCAGATGAACCTGACTCCTAATTGTGGGCTGCGCTTCTGATTGCTGCCCCCTAGTACTTCTCTGCTGTGATCCTTCACAATTTTGCTCCAGTCTTTGACTATTAAGACTTGCACGCTTTGAGAAATCATGAATGCACTCATGTGCAATGTAGGATGTCTTGGCCGTAAGCTAATCATTATCATGCGACCTTTAGGCTCGATCCAACGAGGCACAACATTCATCGGGAGTCCCTGTTGAAGAACATCGTAGTAACATACTTAGCAATGAAGTTTAGCTTAAAAAATAATGTATGCAAAAGATGCACTGAGGACAAATAGTAAAAATCTTGCCATCTTTCCTAAATAGATGTGACTGTAGTTCAATACGCACACTAGTGGTCGCACGTATTGAGTACTAATATTTCAAAGTCCAGGAAAATAACCTGTCTTGACAGTATCAAGATCCTCAAGCCATGAAACATAATGACTTATCTCCTCGCAGTTTAGTTTAGCCCCAGGACAGTAGTAGGTGCTGTCTACCAAGAGCCGGACATGTTTGCTTGAATGGAAATAAGCTGCCACTAGAAATTAGTTGTCAACTATTTTTAAATAAACAATATAAATTACTTAATAAATATGGTTGAGAAACTCACATATAGGTAGAACTGGAGGCGTCTGCACATCGAACCAGATGTCGATATTACCTTCAATTTCATCTTCCGGACGAATATCAAAGGTGATAAGCATATTAGGCTCAAATGCATACGCCTTGCATAGTGCTCTCCAATTTGAGCAATCAAAATAGGAGTAGTTCTCTGCATTGTATAGTTTTACGGCAAAAGTATAAACATGCTCGGTCCTCAAGTGAACTCTCTTTACCTCCATACTGTCCATAGTACTGAAACCAATCTTATCCAAGACATAAATTCTTGCATGGCAGGGGATACACTAGTAGAATTGTAAAAAATTAAAATTATAAGTTGAAGCAAAAGAAGCAGAAGTCATGCTTAATTACAAAAAAGGACTTGTCGTTGTGACTTACTGTATCCACTTCGAAGGTGTCATCCAGCATGATGCTGAAGCGCCTACCACCAACTAGGTGAGGCCTGTTGCATAGGCCGCGCTCATCTTCGCAGTATTTGCACATAACGAATTCCCTTTCGTCGTCAGACATTTCCTAAAGAAGCACAAGTCATGCTAAAATTCATGAAAAAATTCGGCAGGACCTTTGCTAAAGACAGGACATATCGAGCGCCTGAAATTTACCGGAATGGAAACGAATCAACATTTCGGCAAAACATAGGCCACTCGGAGGTACATTGCAAACAAGAACACCAAGACATCCTCTATATTCAGAATGCATCATCATCATCGACATCAATGACATGGCGACTAGCACTAGCATTTTCATCATCGACATTTACAACACATTATCATCTATATCAACAACATGGGGATTTGGCTATTCTCACCTAGAGGTCTTAAGGGGTCGGCGATGGGGACGACTACGGGGATGAGGCAGGGGCAAATACTTGATTTCTGCATAAACAAAATATAAACAAAATATATTCTATCAACATGTATCTGAGTAGTATTAACAAATAACATGATATTTGTTCATGTTATTAGTGTTTAAAAGTATCTTCTGTTGTTCTAGCTGATAATCTTGTTGGTGGCTATCAAGTGCATATGCGGCAGAACAATATTTAATCACTTATTTGGTGGCTATCAAGTGCATATACTTCTACAAAATTGGGGAGGAACAATATTTAAACTTTCAACCATCAATTTTCCAGTCTTTAATCACTTATGTTCTGAAGCATTTTGTTTTCTTCAATTTACAAAATTTAATAAAATACTGCTAAGTGGGAGGAGGACGAGGAAGGAGGGAGGAGGAGTGGCGGCCAGAGGAGGAGGGAGGAGGAGTGGTGGCTGGAGGTGGTAGGAGGGAGGAGGGAGGAGGGGCGGCAGATGGAGGAGGGAGAAGGAGGGAGGAGGAAGAGGAGGAGGATGGGGAGGCTTACCGGCGGCGGCAATGTGGCGACGGCAGAGGCGGCAATGGGCGACGGCGGTTCAGGAGACAGAGTGGGGGAGGGAGAGTGAGGGCCAGGGAGAGCGACGGGCCTTGAGGATAAGGCTTAACAGTAGCGCGGTTAGCAGAAAGGCGCTACTGCTAAGTGGGGCCTGCCCAGTGGACAAGCTCAAACATAGCAGTAGTGCCGTACCAAAGAAACGCGCTACTACTAGCTCCTTAACAGTAGCGCGGTTAAAGTGGGCGCGCTAGTGGTAAACCTAGCATGGCGGGAACGGTCGGGGAATTTTAGTAGTAGCATGGCTCTACCGAGCCGCGCTACTGCTAAGTAGGTAGCAGTAGCGCCTGTTTGGGGCCAGCGCTACTGCTAATTAGCAGCAGCGCCCCTTCTTGTCCAGCGCTACTGCTAAGATTCTGTGTATAAGGTTTTCCTTAGTAGTGGCTCTCCCACATGTCGGTGACGTAAGAAGGAGCAAAGAATCATGCGGTATATATAGTACTACGTAGTACTAGTATATACTACTACTCACGTCGGAGGAGTGTGAAACACGGCAGCCCAGTGAACCAGCAGGCGATAGGCCATAGAAAACAATGTGGTGATATGGCCACAAAAACAATGTACTACAGTCCAGTCTCTAGCATGTACAGTACTCCTTTTCCTCCTCCTCTCGGTTCATCGCCATCATACTTTCCCCATTCCTGTGTTTTCAGTATCCTGCAAATCAAAGAGGCCCTTAGACTGGTTTAGGTCCGGTCATTTTTTTTTCAATGCGTTACATCCAAAATTTAATGAACATGCTCCGGTTTCTATGAAAATAATCCGGTTTGCATGTAGTAATTCATTTATTTATTTATTCTTCTGTGGGGGGGGGGGGGGGGGGTTTGAATGTAATTCGTCAGGTCTGAATTGTAAAGTACGCTGGCATGGTTGCATATGCTACGAGTCATGCATGCATGACGACCCAGATGCTCTATGTCCCACATGTCGGCAAAAGAAAGCACATGGAAATAGCCTAGGAGTACATATAGGAGGAAAAATGTGTGAAAAATTATGTATTATGAAGCGTAGCTGCGGTTGAAACAGGAGACCTAAAGTGATGACAGGTATAGGTCGCACGCTCCCAACTAGTGGTACTAGACGTACGAGTACTTAGTACTCCTATTCTATCAACAGGAGTCCCATCTGACAACAGCGTCCGTGCTACAGCTAGCTCTTCTCCCTCGTTTCTCTCTTCTAATTCTAACTCAGCCGACGCGCGGTGGGCGAGGTGGGGATTTGCCGATAGTCGGTTTGCTCAACTGCAGCCCCACCTGGCAGTGAAAATGCTAAGACAACAAGCGTTCCCTAGCATGAGCGGCGTGCCCGACAGACCGTGTGGGGGTGCGACGTGAACACGTCAGTCTTTACCTTTTAAACTTGTAGATAGAAAATGCCAAGCCAATGCGCACTGAGCGGCGGGCCGAAACGATAGTGTGCGGTGCGATGTGAACGGCACAGGCGTGTTGTACTTGTTCCACTTTCTCGTTTTGAACTCGTGACATGTAGGAACGCTTAGTTTTGAATACTCCGTATATAAGTTTGGTTGTCACGCCAATATATATACTCCCTCCATGTAGGTTGGGTCTCGTACTTAAAGCAGAAGTCAAAATTTGGCACAACAAGCGATGGTGACCAGTCTACCTTCGTCCTGGTTTATTGGTCCACATCGTAATCTGTGCCAAATTTTGACCATAAATTTGACTAACAAAATGTTCAAGCATGTCACCAAGATTATATCATTGAAAACTATGTTCAAATACTCATCCAAGGATATTATTTTTGTTGACATGCACTAACATTTTGTCAGTTAAATCTTTGCTCAAAATTTAGCACAAATTACAAAAGGGACTAATAAACCAGGACGAAGACAGTACTACATATAATTAATGCCAAATAAGAGCAAGGGATCACACATGTCATTTATGACTGGAATAAAAATGCCATACACTAACACATTAAGGCCACGAGGCGATGCGGTGCTGGTTACAGGAGGCAAGAAGAAAGATGCATCCATCAACGACCTCCTCCTCCTCAACTCAGGGCGCTGGCCCACCAAACGGCGGCTAAGTAGCAGTGGCTTTCGTGGCCAGGTCAACGTGCTTCCGAACAATGGCATCCAAAGATTCCAGCCCGTGGAAGAAGGCCAACGTCTTTCTGTCCTCGTTAGCCTTATAGTGGCCTATGTAGACGATTTCCTCGTAGACGTGGATGTGCAGGTCGACGGTTTATTGCATGGCGAGGCACTGTGCGATGAGCGCGGCCTCGAGGTGCACATTCTTCGTCGTGACATCCGGCAGCTGCAGGGCCACCAGTGCTTCCAAGAGTTCGTCACCTTGGAGGCCGATGAGGGTGGCAGGCAACAAGGAGCCTGGGCACGCGGGCTGGAGGAGTACGGCAAGGTCGTCCACGTGCTTCTTAATGGCAGTGAACTTGCGGATGGAGCAGGCCATCATCTCGCCCATGCGAGAGGCGAAGCCGGTGTCGACGAGGGCTATGACGCCGGCGATCGCCGGCACCGTCTGGAAATGCTGCGCGGTGTGGGGTGATGTCGCTTGAACTACATTGGTATTTCCCCAAAGAGGAAGGGATGATGCAGCACAGCTACGGTAGGTATTTCCCTCAGTTATGAAACCAAGGTATCAATCCAGTAGGAGAACCAAGCAACACTATGTAAACGGTACCTGCACACAAATAACAAAGACTTGCAACCCGACGATTAGGAGGGGTTGTCAATCCCTCCACGGGTAAAAAGATAGATAAATTTGTGATAGATTGGATAAATAGATCTCGATAAAACACAAAATAAAATAAATAGCAAAAAGGTGCAACAAGGTATTTTTGGGTTTTTGGAATAACAGATCTGAAAATAAAAGCGAATAAAAATAGATCGGAAAGCAAATATGATAAAGAATAGACCCGGGGGCCATTTATTTCACTAGTGGTTTCTCTCAAGAAAATAGCATACGGTGGGTAAACAAATTACTGTTGGGCAATTGATAGAACATCAAATATTTGTGACGATATCCAGGCAATGATCATTATATAGACATCACGTCCAAGATTAGTAGACCGACTCCTGCCTGCATCTACTACTATTACTCCACACATCGACTGCTATCCAGCATGCATCTAGTGTATTAAGTTCTTGGAGAAACGGAGTAATGCAATAAGAACGATGAAATGATGTAGACAAGATCTATTCATGTAGGAATAGCCCCCATCTTGTTATCCATAATAGCAACGATGCATGCATGTCTTGCTGCCCCTTTAGTCACTGGGAAAGAACACCGCACGATCGAACCCATCACAAAGCACCTCTTCCCATGGCAAGAAAAATCGATCTAGTTGGCCTAACTAAACCAAAGATTCGAAGGAGAAATACGAGGCTATAAGTAATCATGCATAAAAGAGATCAAAGAACTCAAATAACTTTCATGGATATAGATCTGATCATAAACTCAAAGTTCATCGGATCCCAACAAACACACCGCAAAAAGAGTTACATCAAATAGATCTCCAAGAGACCATTGTATTGAGAATCAAAAAGAGAGAAGAAGCCATCTAGCTACTGCCTACGGACCCGTAGGTCTACAATGAACTACTCACGCATCATCAGAGAGGTACCAATGAGGATGATGAACCCCTCCGTGATGGTGTCTAGATTGGATCTCGTGGTTCTGGAACTTGCGGCGGCTGGAATTGTGTTTCTTCGACTCCCCTAGGGTTTCTGGAATATTTGGGGATTTATAGGGTGAAGATGCAGTGCGGGAGGCCACCGAGGTGGGCACAACGCACCAGGGCGCGCCTTGGCCCCCAGGTGTGCCCAGGTGGGTTGTGCCCCCCTCGAGGCACCCCTCTGGTACTTCTTTAGCCCATCTTGTGTCTTCTGGTCCAGAAATATTCTCCAAAAAGTTTTGCTGCGTTTGGACTCCGTTTGGTATTGATTTTCTGCGAACTAAAAAACAAGCAAAAAACAGCAACTGGCACTGGGCACTATGTCAATAGGTTAGTCCCAAAAAATGATATAAATTTGCTATAAAATGATCGTAAAACATCCAAGAATGATAATATAACAACATGGAATAAGCAAAAATTATAGATACGTTGGAGACGTATCAGCATCCCCAAGCTTAATTCCTACTCGTCCTCGAGTAGGTAAATGATAAAAATAGAATTTTTTATGTGGAATGCTGCCTAACATGTTCATCACATATTCTTTTCTTTGTAGCATGGACATTTGGACTTTTATATGGTTCAAAGCAATAGTCTAGTTTTGACATGAAGATTTCAATACTCAAGCATATCAACAAGCAACCATGTCTTTCAAAATATCAACACTAAAGAAAGTTATCCCTAGCCCATCATGCTCAATCATTGATCCATTCATGAAACACACTCGCATATTAAGTATACCCAATGCTCAAGTATGATCATAGTGCCCCTTAGTTGGTGCTTTATAAGAGAAGATGGAGACTCAAATAAAAATAAAAATTGCATAAAGTAAATAGATAGGCCCTTCAAAGAGGGAAGTAGGGATTTGTAGAGGTGCCAGGGCTCAAAGCTTAAATTGAGAGATAATTTTTTTTGAGAGGCATACTTTTCTGTCAACGAAAACGACCGAGTAATTCCCAACACTTTCCATGCTAGATATATCATAGGCGGTTCCCAAACAGAAAATAAAGTTTATTCCTTTTTCCACCATTCTTTCACTTTCCATGGCTAGCCGTATCCACGGGTGCCCTCCATACCAATAGTTTCAAAGGAATTTATTATTTGACAACATAAAGTAAATTTCTTTTTCATTTCGGGACTGGGCATCCCTATTACCGCCGCACTCTCGTGCAATGATAAGTGAATAAACACTCATCTTGAGAATAACACATCTAGCATGGACAATATTGGTCACCCCATGCCGCTTCATGAGCGGTACGAGCACACAAAAAGGAAATTTATTTTGAAAATTAGAGATGGCACATACAAATTTGCTTAGAACGGCATGGGAATACCGCATATAGGTAGGTATGGTGGACTCATATGGTAAAACTGGGTTTAAGGATTTTGGATGCACAAGTAGTATTTCTACTTAGTACAAGTGGAGGCTAGCAAAAAGATTAAGAAGCAACCAACCAAGAAACGAAAAATCACATAAGCGAGCATTAAGCATAACTAACACCGAATAATGCACCACAAGTAGGATGTAATTTCATTGCATAACTATTGACTTTCGTGCTTGCATAGGGAATCACAAACCTTAACACCAATATTATTAATAAAGCATAATTACTCACCAACATGACTCACATATCACTATCATCATATCTCAAAACTATTACAAAGAATCAAGTTTATTTTGTCCAATTATCTTCATGAAAGTTTTTATTATATCCCTCTTGGATATTTATCACTTTGGGACTAATTTCATATGTTCAATTGCTTTTGACAAGCTCAAACAAATATAAGTGAGGAACATGAGCATAAAATTTTCATCTCTCAAAATAATATAAGTGAAGCATGAGAGAATTTATTCAAAAATTTAAAGCACACCGTGGTCAAAAAGATATAAGTGAAGCACTAGATCAATTCCATAGCTCAAAAGATTTAAGTGAAGCATAAAGAGCAATTCTAGCATAATTTGGCTCTATCAAATAGGTGTGTCCAACAAGGATACTTGTGACAAACAAAAAAGAAAAACAAGCAAAGACTCATATAATACAAGACGCTCCAAGCAAAACTCATGATATGTGACGAATAAAAATATAGCTCCAAGTAAAATACCGATAGTCGTTAGAAGAAAGAGGGGATGCCTTCCGGAGCATCCCCAAGCTTAGTTGCTTGGTTATACTTGAATATTAACTTGGGGTGCCATGGGGCATCCCCAAGCTTAGGCTTTTCTTACTCCTTATTCCTTCATCCATCGTGATCTCACCCAAAACTTGAAAACTTCAATCACACAAGACTTAACAAAACCTTCGTGAGATCCGTTAGTATAAGAAAACCAATCTTTACTTTAAGTACTGTATAAAACCCATTCAAATTTTGTTATTGCATTATATCTACTATATTCTAAATTTTCCATGGCTTATACCCCCCGATACAATCCATAGAATCATCAAAACAAGCACACAATGCAAAGAAAACAGAATCTGTCAAAAACAGAACATTCTGTAAAGATGCGAATTGTTCTCATACTTCTGTAATTCCAAAAATACTGAGAACTTAGGAAAACATAGGAAATTTGTATATAAATCTTGTGTAAAAAGTTCAGAATTTTTCATGGCTTCTGTGAATTTATAAAATTATTTTACTGGACGCAAAAGTTTCTGTTTTTCCATAGGATCAAATCAACTATCACCAAAGCTATCCCAAAGGCTTTACTTGGCAAAAACACTAATTAAAACATAAAAAACACAATCATAACAGAGGCATAATTATTCAAACACTCAAGAATAGAAAGAAAAAGGCAAAAATAAATTTTATTTATTGGGTTGCCTCCCAACAAGCGCTATCGTTTTATGGCCCTAGCTAGGCATTGATAATTTTGATGATGCTCGCATGAAAGACAAGAATTGAAACACAAAGAGAGCATCATAAAACATATTACAAACACATTTAAGTCTAACATACTTCCTATGCATAGGAATGTTATAAGCAAACAAATTATCAAGACAAGAAACATCTAACTTATGCAAAGAAGAGGAATAAAACATTAACGATCTCAACATAACGAGAGGTAATTTAGTAACATGAAAATTTCTAGAACCATATTTTCCTCTCTCATAATAATTACATGTAGGATCATAATCAAATTCAACAATGTAACTATCACATAAAATATTCTCTTCATGATCCACATGCATGCAAAGTTGACACTCTTCCAAAATAGTGGGATTATCATCAAATAAAGTCATGACCTCTCCAAGCCCACTTTCAATATTATTGCAAACATTATTGTCAATATCATATTCATCATGAGGCTTAAATAAATTTTCAAGATCATAAGAAGAATCACCCCAATCATGATCATTGCAATAAGTAGTGGACAAGGCAAAATTAGCATCCCCAAGCTTGGGGTTTTGCATATTATTAGCATAATTGACATTGATAGAATTTATAGTAAAATCATTGCAATCATGTTTTTCATTCAAGGAGCTATCATGAACCACTTCATAAATTTCTTCATCACAATTTTTAGATTCACGAATCTCAAGCAAAACTTCATAAAGATAATCTAGTGCACTCAACTCACTAGCAATTGGTTCATCATGATTGGATCTTTTAAAAAGATTAGCAAGTGGATGAGGATCCATATCAATAGATTTTTAGCAAGCGAAGATGCAAGCAAATATAAGACACATGGCACACAAGCAAAGATAGCAAACGAACAAAAAGGCTAACCAAAAAGAAGGTGAATAAACCAGCAATTTTTTGTGAAGTGGGGGAGATGAAAATGAGAGGCAAATGGAAAATAATGTAAATTGCAAGGAGATGAGATTTGTGATTAGGAACCTGATAGATGTTGATGATGTCTCTCCGGCAACGGCGCCAGAAATTTCTTTTGATGTTGCTTGAACTATGTTGGTATTTCTCCAAAGAGGAAGGGATGACGCAGCACAGCTACGTTAGGTATTTCCCTCAGTTATGAAACCAAGGTATCAATCTAGTAGGAGAACCAAGCAACACTATGTAAACGGTACCTACACACAAATAACAAATACTTGCAACCCGACGATTAGGAGGGGTTGTCAATCCCTCTACGGGTAAAAAGATAGATAAATTTGTGATAGATTGGATAAATAGATCTCGATAAAACACGAAATAAAATAAATAGCAAAAAGGTGCAGCAAGTTATTTTTGGGTTTTTGGAATAATAGATCTGAAAATAAAAGCGAATAAAAATAGATCAGAAAGCAAATATGATAAAGAATAGACCCGGGGGCCATAGATTTCACTAGTGGCTTCGCTCAAGAAAATAGCATACGGTGGGTAAACAAATTACTGTTGGGCAATTGATAGAACAACAAATAATTATGACGATATCCAGGCAATGATCATTATATAGGCATCGCGTCCAAGATTAGTAGACCGACTCCTGCCTGCATCTACTACTATTACTCCACACATCGACCGCTATCCAGCATGCATCTAGTGTATTAAGTTCATGGAGAAATGGAGTAATGCAATAAGAATGATGAAATGATGTAGACAAGATCTATTCATGTAGGAATAGCCCCCATCTTGTTATCCATAATAGCAACGATGCATGCATGTCTTGCTGCCCCTTCTGTCACTGGGAAAGAACACCGCACGATCAAATCCATCACAAAGCACCTCTTCCCATGGCAAGAAAATCGATCTAGTTGGCCTAACTAAACCAAATATTCGAAGAAGAAATATGAGGCTATAAGTAATCATGCATAAAAGAGATCAAAGAACTCAAATAACTTTCATGGATATAGAGTTGATCATAAACTCAAAGTTCATCGGATCCCAACAAACACATCGCAAAAAGAGTTACATCAAATAGATCTCCAAGAGACCATTGTATTGAGAATCAAAAAGAGAGAAGAAGCCATCTAGCTACTGCCTACGGACCCATAGGTCTACAATGAACTACTCATGCATCATCGAAGAGGCACCAATGAGGATGATGAACCCCTCTGTGATGGTGTCTAGATTGGATCTCGTGGTTCTAGAACTTGCGGCAGCTGGAATTGTGTTTCGTCGACTCCCCTAGGGTTTCTGGAATATTTGGGGATTTATAGGGCGAAGAGGCGGTGCGGGAGGACACCAAGGTGGGCACAACCCACCAGCCCAGGTGCGCCCAGGTGGGTTGTGCCCCCCTCGGGGCACCCCTTTGGTACTTCTTTGGCCCATCTTGTGTCTTCTGGTCCAAAAAAATTCTCCAAAAAGTTTCGCTGCGTTTGGACTCCATTTGGTATTGATTTTCTGCGAAGTAAAAAACAAGCAAAAAAATAGCAACTGACACTGGGCACTATGTCAATAGGTTAGTCCCAAAAAATGATATAAAGGTTCTATATAATGATTGTAAACATCCAAGAATAATAATATAATAGCATTGAACAAGCAAAAAATATAGATACGTTGGAGACGTATCACGGGGCCGCAGGCCGGCGTCTTGGATGATCTGGCACAGTCGATTGCCGCTCGCGTCCATCGACGCCATGGGTGCTTGTGGCTTCTAGTCACTTGGTCTTGGATTGGAGTGAGCACTGTTGCGCAGAGACTAGGAGTAGATGGATTGGAGTGGTGGGGCGCCTTTATATGAGAGTCCAAACTGCGTTGCATTCACATCGTGCTGGCTCCATTCTGCTTCTCCAATTACTTCCCTCTGCATGCTAATTGAATGAGGAGGCATCCATGACCATTCAATGTTTCGGGAACCGCTACCCTCTTCCTCGTTGGCATTCAAGCTGTATCAACGTAAATGCGTGTCAAAAAGAGACTAGTCAGTAGTAGTACTCAATATTGTGCACCGCGAACAAGGCGGAGAGGAAAACGAGAGAACTTAATATATACTCCCTTTGTTCCTAAATATTTACGGTGTAGATTCACTCATTTTGCTCCGTATGTACTCATTTATGGTGTAGTCACTTGTTAAAATCTCTAGAAAGACAAATATTCAGGAACGGAGGGAGTATTTGCTAATTACATGCAATGAACTAACCGATGCATGTCGTGCTAGGTACATCTCAAGGCATTAAAAACATACACGACCCACGTCTCTTATTGGTTGATTCCTATTCATGTCTAGAAACAAGAAACCTGGTCAGGTTTGTTTTGGGATTATTTGATTTTCGTAAGATGACTATAACTAGCAATTGCCACAATAACCGTAAGATCTGCATCCAACGGTGGCACCTATTGGACGCAAACAGTAATAGAAAAGAATTTCCACAAAACTGGCACACCACGCTCCACCCGTACACATAAGACTGCCACGCGAGCATTCGCAACAGCCACGTTCGAGTTGCGCTTGGCTCTTCGCCTCTTCGAGAAGTCAAACAATGATGTTACTACTTCTACAGTATCGAATCAACTGCTGCATGTCCGTCCACCGCGTGGGGGAGGGAGAGCTTGTTGTAGTAAGCAAAAGCTTCTCCTTGTTGTACGAGTTGACGCGACACATCATAGCACGGGCCCCACATGCTTGCCTCTAAACTTGGCTAAAAGGCCCACAATGTACAATATTTGCTGCAACCTCTAACATTTACCCCACCACAAATTAATATATATATTCCTCTCTTGACCAGATCAGCGTGCAAACTACAATCACCAGGATGACAGGTAGGGCCAGAAGATTATTGTAATCCAAAAAATGCTTCGAGATGGCCTCATAGCATGGAGCCGAATCCAACAATTTTAAGCTTAGAGGCATGGTACACGCTATCCTAGACTATGTTACTACTACCTACCCTACACATGAAACTGCCACACGAGCGTTCGGGTTGCGCTTGGCTCTTCGCCTCTTCGGGAAGTCAAACAATGATGGTACTACTACAATGGAGTACTACTATTATGCTTCTGGCCATATGACACCGACTGAACTGCTGCATGTCTACCGCATCCGGGAGGGAGAGCGTGTAGCGAAAGCTTCTCCTAGTCCTGCGAGCCACCATGCTCATGGGCGAGGGAGAGGGTGCTATAATCAAGCTTCTCCTTGTTGTACGAGTTGAACGCGACACATCAAAGCAGTGCAGTCGATATATTTCAGTAATTTGCATTTATCGATGCATTAATTACAACGCATGCATGCATGCATGCTGTGACTTTCCTTTTGATACTTGCATGTGTTGATTTAATGCACCTTCAAGTAGTATGAATATGTGATGGTAAAACTTTCTAATGCCTCGGCCCTAAAGCGAGAGATGGTGGTGCACGAGGAGGGCGAGATCATGTCGACGGAACAAGACCCGACAATGGAGGTCTCTATGGACCTCACCTTGCTCCACTGCCCCTTGTGCCTCCGCCACTTGAAGCCTCCAGTGTACGAGGTTCGAATACACCTTGTACGTTCGGCTGATCGAGCAAGGTACATGTTTCATGATTGATGTGTTGTTCGATTGATTTGTGAAGTGCAAGAGAGGGCACCTGGCCTGCGCGGACTGCCGCGGCGAGCGCCTCGGGAACCAGGGGCAGTGCTAGAAATGCGAGCACGGCGGCGGCTTCGACATGCGCAACACGGCGATGGACTCCGTCCTCTCCTCGGTGAGGGTGGAGTGCCCGCACGAAGGCTGTGGGCTCTACGTCACTTACCACAAGCTCACCGATCACCAGAGCGTGTGTCCGCTCGCGCCCTGCAAATGCCCTGTGCCTGTCTGGGGCTATGAAGGCCCGCCACCGGCGCTCCCCCACCACATCAGCATCGTGCATCCCATGCCCATGCATAGGATCCAGTACAGCAAGGTGCTCCAGCTGCAGGTGCCGGTGTCGGAGCCGCGGCGCTTGCTGTTCGTGGAGGAGGACGGCCGCGTGTTTTTCGTGGTCGGCGGCGTGCTCGACATCGGCGTGCCTATCACTGTGTCGGTCCTCTGCATCAGAGCGGGGCATCCCCACAGCTGCACTATGTGGCCAAGGTGTGGGTGAATGGCCCGCCGGGGGAGCCCAAAGGTAGGACCGACACCGTCAAGGTGGAAATCAAGGTGACAAGCAGCAAGGAGCCCGAAGCCGTCGCCGTGTAGGAGCTGACCTTCTTCACAGTGCCGCCCAAGCTGCTGGGCGGGGCTGGGTTGTCGAGGACGGTGTCCCTCCACATTCAGATTGACAAGCTCACCTAAATGATTCTATAGTGCCATATATTTATCTTACTAATATGCTAATATAGGGTTTAGCTCGGTCTACTTTATCTTAAGAGATGGTGGATTTTGGTGGTGATGCAGCAATTACTTCGACATCAGATCAACAGTTAAAGTAATTTCCAACAGTCAAAGGGATATTTTGTGTCTGTTGGACATAAAGATCCTTTGGGTAAGGAGTATAAGCTGCTTATATGCTTGTTTGTTGAGGAAGTGTTGCATACTTCTGCGAGTTGACGCGACACATCAAAGTAGAAGTACTAGTAGTAGTACTCACCCGACTGCGCATCAGGCAGACCAAGCTCATGTCGTGTTGGTGCCATGTGCGGCCCGCACATTAACCAAAACCTCGTGCCTCCAGCTTAGCCTCCGCGTTTTAAACTTCTCAATCTCAAGGCCAAGGAGCAATGTGAACCTACGATAGAGCCAATCGGATGGTTGAGAACACTACAATTCGTAGCTACAGATGCGTGTGTGAGAGAGGACGAGTGCGTGTGTGCACCTCTTCTCTTCGTGTACAACGTACTAAACACAGAGTACAAGTGTATGTGGGTGGCATCGACCTAGAGATCTAGAGATGGTGCGTGCGAGAAGTCTCGAGAGACTAGGTGTGTGTGTGGGAAAGAGGGAGAGAGATGGTATGTGTCAATGTAATGCGTGTGAAAAAAAGACTAGTCAATAGCTCGCCACGAGGCTATTCCTGGCGAACGCCCCAATAACAGTAAGATATGTATCCAGCGGTGCCAGTTATTGCACGTACACATCAGTAGAAAAAGAAGTGTCATGGCATATTACAAAACTGCCACACCACGCCCCTCCCCTACCCATGAAACTGCCACTCGAGCGTTCGCAACTGCCATGGTCTACACCTATGTGCGATCTTCATTTTTTTAAAGGGATCTACAATAAAAGGCCGGGCTTTTGTTGCGCGGTGGGGGAGCTTGGCCTGTCAGTTTGCTACTGCTCACATGCGGTCGAACATAAGTGATGTACCAAGCCGATGCGTGTCGCTTCGGTGAGCGGCGGGCCGGACATATCGTCTGTTCATGCTAAGTGGCGGGCCGGACCGACCGTGTGTTGGTGCTACTGCTTACATGCATTCGCATGTGTCAGTGACGCACCAAGCCGATGCGCGTCCCTTCGGTGAGCGGCTGGCCGGACCGACCGTGTGTTGGGGCGACGCCAGCGCGACGGGCTGTAAGTTTACCGCCTAACTTAATTTGTAAAGGGTAACACTTGCTTTGCCTCCTTAACGGGATCGGTCGCTAGAAATCCTCATTACATACGTTTCTCGGACACGTACATGGGCCCGCGTTCTCAGAGGCCATCGTGGCGGAGCCAGACACCAGCAACCTCTTGGAGCAAAAAATGAGTAGCCCGCTGCTGGTTATTTCTATAATCAGTTTAGAAATTCTCAATTTCACGTGTGACGCGATATTAGCCGTTCATTGATGTTGATCCAACGGTCTAAGTGCCTCGGAATGGCTAGGATTCACGTCTATAGTAACCTCATTGTACCCAGCAGTGTCTATGTTCTTCTGGAAGCATCAACACGTCAGTGTGATCAATCCACGCAAGAAGCTGGCAAACAACCCCTCCACATGTGCCACGTGGCTTCATTGAGCTCCCCCATCATTTTATTCAAAAATATATTGACTGAAAAAGAGAGACATCTCCCGAAACAAAAACTTGCTCGTACTTTGTTTCCTACTTGCTTTGCACGTACTGGAAGAGCAAGTATAATAAGTTACAGTCAGCAAGCTATAATGATTAAACAATTATAATTTTTTTGAGTTGGATGAGAGAGAAGAGGAGAGAGAATGGAAGCGGGCTGTAGATTAACAGCTGACTACATCACGGACCCCAAGAAGCATTGTGAGAGTGTATAGTGGGCCATGCATTAATAATGTAGTACTGCTTAGCAACTAGCTATACTATACATGTTGGCTATTAGGTTGACTACATATGACATGGTAACTCCATATAGCCGGTTGTTGGCTATACTATTAACCATGCTCAAAGTACCAGTGCCATGTCATCTAACAAGTCTTTCAACATGCATCAAATTATCACGAAGGATAACTCTCCTTAGAGAAATGTGCTCCACCGTGTACCCGCATGTGTGTGTGAGGGAGGCAGTGTGTGCGTGCATGCACCTCTTCTCTTCATACATGTCCTCCACGGCTCCACCTAGTGGGTGTGTTAGAGAGAGAGAGAGAGAGGGAGATGGTGTGTCCGACATGCCTCTACACATATGTCTCTATCAAAGAGAGGCCTGAATACATAGTATATGTATGTGGAGGGGCGATATACGAGAAGAGAGGGGGAGGGATCGTTTACGCAACATATTGATAGACACAGATAGAGGGAAGAACTTTACGAGCGTACAAGCACTAGGAAAGAAGGGGTGCATGTTGGAAGATGCTGCGAGAGGTCAACTAGGCGAAGACAAGGAATGAGTACAAGTGCGAGATCGATAATTAAAGAGAGGGGACGATAACGTGTGTGGGCGTGCTTGTCTGGTTGATAGACAAAGCGGAAGGCATGGATGATGAGACGGGGAGGGGCAATTAATGTGTGTGTCGAGGCGGTCCTATGTAGAGAGGTCGTGTTTTGGTCTATGTGTACGTGGGTAAAGAGGGGGAGACTTAACTAGAGATATAGATCGGACATTTTGAGTGTGGAAATAGCGAGAGACCTGGCTACACATAGAGGGAAATCGATTGGTTCACATGCATGCATGTGTCAGAGATAAATAACACTCAGAGTGACGAAGAGAGGGAGAGGTGTGTGTGTGGTGGTGGGGGGTGCAGCTAGCTTGTGACACTATATGAGTGCAAGATGGATAACAACAGAGGGTGCTACAGTGCCCGTGTGCCTCAGAGTTAGGGTGGGAGGCATGGATGGTGAGAGGAGGGGAGGGACTATGTGTGTACATGTTTGTGTGTCGTAGGCAGGTCTGGCTAGCTAGAGGGGTAAATCGATCGGTGTGTGTGGGAAAGATGGAGATGTAGGGAGATCGTGGGAGACCGACCTAAAGAACAAGAATGTGTGTGCACGATGTAGAGGATGCAAAGTGGTGGGGAGTGTGTGTGCATATATGCATGCACAATAGGACAGTTATTGGTATCCACAAAGGGAGGAGGAGTGTGCGTGTGTGTGTAAAAGACTTACAGAGACGATAATCAGTATAAAAGTGGATTCAAATATTTGAATAAGAGCCCATGATGTTTGTAACTCATGCATGCATGAATATAATGCAGATATGCCTGGTGTAGTGTTGAATCAAACGTGCTATATACTATATTCACATCGAATAAGGCCAAATCGATTTGAACTTGCGATACCGATGGCAGGCATCGTCTGACCACATTGCATCCGTGCATGGACATAACTATTCGAATTTGAGATAATGTGTGGCTTTCAAAGCTAACATCTAAATGTTGTGTGTGTGGGCAGGGGGGGATGCATTGTTGTATGTGTTAAACACATTATACATATGAAAACAGGGTTTAGATTATTCCGAACATCTCGCTACCTAGACCAATGTACTGTGATTTGAATTCATCATAAAATGGATACAAATATTTGAATTGGAGATTGTATGGTACATGTAGTTCATATTTAAATATGATTAATACTACATGCATGTTTTCTGTTATCAAGATAATATTTAAATGATGGTATAACTTGACAACAATCGTATTCAATTAGGGAAAATTGATTCAAATTTAGTCCATATGTTAGACAACAATATATATTCATAGGGTGGAGTAAAATGTTCATATAAGATGGAAGATCAAAATGTAGGACTACATCCATTATAAACCGCAAGATCACCTAACGATATATTCGAATTCAACATAACATGGATTCAACAATTGAAATTCGAGATGCTGGCATTTGTAATCATATAAAATGGGACATTACTCTTTCTTGTGGTGGGAATTGATTTGTTTTTTGTTGTTGTTGAGGGAAGTGCGAATTGATTTGGTACTGTACATGCTTATTTCGGTCTCCTGAATTTTTTTTATTTTTCTTGTAGTTTTTTCAATGGCATTTGTAGCAATATAGTAAAAGGGGACATCCTCGCAAAAAAAAGAAGTAAAAGGGGACATGACTCTCTTGTGTCTTGTATGAATTGTCTTTTTTTTGTACATATTAAGTTTGTTTTGCCGAACGTGGAATCCGCGCCTTGTTATCCCAAAATTTTCATGCTAGAGTATCTCTTGTCTATTCTGCTGCGAAACTCCCGCCTCTTCAACCCGCGCCGTGCCTTGTTATCCCAAAATTTCGACGCGCGCGAAAACTCCCTCCTCATCTGAAATCAGTCGCGCAGCCCAGACACGCGAAATCCCCCTTCTACCCCTCAGCCAGAAATGCCGCCTCGACGTCGCGTGGTCAAAACCGGTAGGGGTACGTTCGTAACTTACCCCACATTTTAGACAAGCGCGTCCCTAAGCCATGGCTCTCCCCTACCTTCCCCCCCCCCCCATTTGTACATTGAGGCCGCCAAAACCCGCGAAACCCCATGCTCCTTCGTCGGCCTCCCGACCACCGCCCAGCCGGAGACTCTTCCCCGATGACGTCGTCCACAGCAACAGCTCGACGTCCCTCATCCACCGCACCGGATGAGGATCCGTCGTCGATCTCGTCGTCCCGCCTATTCAGCTGCCCCGTCTTCCACATCCAAGGAGCTGCCCCGATGTTTGCCTCGTCTATCGTGCCAGCCCCACCCCCACAGCATCATCTTCACCTGCCTGATCGGAACCGAAGCACACTCACCAATTCCTCCGATGAAGTCGAGGCCTACTCGGCGCCACCAAGGAGGTTCTACACTCACCGCTGCATTTTATTTTTTTATTCGATCTCACGGGGCTGCCAGTGCTCGATACCGAGGAGCCATGGCGGGTCTCCATTGATGGCACCGTCGCCGGCCACTTCCTCCACAGCGTCTCTCCCCCATGTCGTTCCTTCCTCGGCGGCGACTTCCACACCAGCACTAGCTGCTGCTGCTCCGGCTCTCGCTCACGCTGCGGCTCTGCTCTTGCTGTCGATTGCGCTGCTGCTCTGCTCTTGCTTTCGTTCATGCTGCTACTCTGCTCTGCTCTTGCTATTGGTCGCACTGCTGCTCCACTCTTGCTCTTGTTCGTGCTGCTGCTCTGCTCTGCTTTTGCTCTCGCTCGCGCTGCTGCTGCTACATGGCTAGCGGCAGCTACAGGAGTTGCTGCTTTAGCACTCGCTCGCGATGCTGCTGCATGAGCTGCTCTCTGCTAGTGCGTTCCCTGCTCGAGCGGCTGCTGATTTAGATCACCGCTTCTCTGCTACCAGTGCTCGAACAACCTAAACTTCTATTGCAGTGCTCTGCTACTAGTTCAATCAGTTTCGTCAGTAAAATTCAGTTTCGACAGTAAAATTCAGTTTCGACTGTAAAGTTCAGCTTCTTTAGTTAAGTTCAGAGTAAACAGTATTTATAGCATCTGTTGGAGCGGCCGCGGCTGATGCATTTTACATCTAGCACTTGTTGGTGATGTATTTTACATCATCTATTGCAGATTCTATTAGAATCCCACTTCAGATTAACGTTGTTTGTCTTGTCCTGCTTCAGCCTCGCCGTCGTACACCTCACCGGAGCTGCTCCAACGACGGAACCGTCCATCACAGCGGAGCAGTACCCTCGGCGCCATCTCCATAGGCCTTAGATCTTCTTCCCTGCCTTCGACAATCACACCAGCATCATCATTCTCCACGTCCAACCCAATGATGCTGAGGTCGACAAGGCTACACCAAAGAGGTTGTACACTCATCACATCACTTTCTTACTCTACATTCATGTCGATCCCTCAGGGTTCCTTTGGTTCAAAGCAGTTGCAAATCTAGAAAGAAATGAATCGTGGTCACAAAGTTAATAGGGAGAAAACTAAATGCTCTTTTGAACCATAATTTGAACCGGTTTAGCAAGATAGCCATTATATGATATTCATGTGGACCAAATAAGCTCACAAATTTTTTCGAGGGCAGGCTTCAACCTGTTGAAGACTGACTACTTGAATCGCCACTGGTTCAAAGAAAAAAGTGAAGGAAAACATAGGAATTGGAAACTTTCCAATGGTACTACTATTCATGCATTTGGTTAGAAGGAATGGAGCAAAGAAAAACTGGAGTTTTTTTTTCCTTTGGTGTTTCTTTCAAAGAAAAAGCGTAGGAATTTTAATATCCACTTGGATGCCCTTTTCAAATTAATATGCATGAAGAACATGACTAAGTGCATTACTGGCATAATAAGATTCTTATTTTACATTTTCATGTGGTTTGACTTTAATTTGACCATGTTTCTCCATTCTTGTGTTCTTCCAATTCATGTGAACCAAACACCCAGGTTGACAGAAATCATGTGTTTGCAAATGCTCTGTTTTGGACGGGCATTCCTATAGTATTCCTGTGTTTTTCCTGTCCCTGCATTTTTAGAATCCTCCAATTCTATGGAGCCCTTACAGATTTACCTCATTTTCAGATAGGTGTCAAAGAAAACTCTGTGTGTTTTGTCCCGCTCCTGCCGTGCTGTCATCCACCCCACCTGAGGTGCACCATTGACGGAAACATGAACTGCAGCAGAGGTCCCCCCTGCAGACCTTGTTTCGCCGCCTCAAATCATCTTCCCTGTTGCCGGCAGGCACGCCAACTGCATTACCATCATCGACGAAGCAGATGAACCTGAGGACTACACAATTCCGGAAGAGAGGTCACACTCTTTTGTGTCTGCTTACGTTATACATCGATTATTATTACCTGCTACTTTATCGTCCTGTTCACCTCTTAGATCCGAGTCAGGTCGAAACTAATGTTCAAACTTGAGTTTTAAAATCCTGCGGGGCACATATCGAGGCAGCAACTAATAGTATCTCTGTGTACTATCTAGTTCATCTCGAGTCTTCTATGTGGTTCATATTGGGTGGGCAACAAAAAGTAGACGAGCCATCAACTATCTTTTTAAACTGAAGCTACCATCTGCCTGCTATCATTAGTTTTGGATCTATCCACTCATTAGCTACCATCAGTCTTGATTTCTGCATGCACCCATTAGGCCTTACATAATCTAACTATGTTTTTTTATTATGTATGTCAGTTATTGTACACAATCGTACTGAACATGTAGAGAAAAAGAGAAGACCGTTGCGTGGGAATATAATGTCATGCAGACGCAGTGGGGCCCCCCTCCCCCCATTCCAGATTGTATTCCAGAGGAAGATAACTGTTCAGAGGGTGATTCAGAGGGAGCCGACCACTCCTATTTACCCCTTGAGGTGTTTGCTCTAACATGGCATGCTGATGTTGGTCATATCATGCATATGGCGTCTCGCATTGCTTACTTTATACATCTTATATGTCATCAGCTTAGTTTAGATTTGCTTTGTGTGAATACCACCTATTTGGTTTCTATATCATATATGTGAATTGTGCAATGCCATCTTGTTTAGCCAGGCATCATATACGTGAATCATGCAATGCCATCCTATTTAGCCAGTCATCATATATGTGAATTGTATCGTGCCATACTATTTTTTTCATCATGTCTTCCATTTGTCGACAATGTTTGTACATTTATCTACTCTTCCTGTGCATCAGCCATTTGAGTCGGTGATGGGAAAATCTGGAGTGAAAACAAGGTCTTCTGACCAGTCAGTGCTACCTGTCAATGCAGATTTCTTGCTGGTTATAGATAGCTCCTCAGAGCAGGATTCAGAGATAGATGACCAGTCGTATTAACCCCCTAAGGTGTATGCTCTAACTTGGCAGGGTTATATTGCTCATATCATGCATATGGTGTCTTGCATTGCCATGCCATCTACTTAGATTAGACATGCTTTGTGTGAATGCCTCTTGTTTACTTTCTATATCAGATATGTGAATTATGCAATGCCATGTTTTTACCCAGTTATCATATATGTGAGTTATGCACTGCCATCCTGTGTAGCTAGGCATCATATATGTGAATTATCTCATGCCATCCTTTTTTTCATTACATATTCCATTTGTCGACAATCTGTGTATATTGAACTACTCTTCATGTGCATCAGCCATTTGAGCCGGTTATGGAAAAATCCAGAGTGAAAACAAGGTCTTTAGAGTAGACAATGGTACTTGTTGAGGCATATATCTCGATGGTTACAGGTAGCTCCTCAGAGGAGGATTCAGAGATAGATGACCAGTCCTATATCCCACCTGAGGTGTATGCTCTAACTTGTAATGTTTATATTTCTCTTATCATGCATATGGTGTCTTGCATTGCTTAGTTTAGACATCATATACACAATATTCAATACCCTCTGCTTAGTTTAAAGATCATACATGCGAGTGCCAGCTGCTTAGTATATGAATCAATTATGTGAATTATATCATGCCATCCTGTATACTTAGACAACATGTATGTGAATTATTTCATCCCAACCTATTTTAGAAAGACATCATATTTATGTCATGTCATCATGTTTAGATACTCATCATATGTTGAATTATGCCATTATATCCTATTAAGTTATCCATCATATATCTGAAACTGTGTCATGCTATCCTGTTTAGTTAGCCATCATATATGTGAAATTTTATCATGCTGTCCTGTTTGGTTAGACAACATATATGTGAATTACCACATCTGTCTATCATACAATGTCTGTACATTCAATTTATTTTCTTGTTTATCAGCCATTTGAATTGGAGGGGGTGATGGTTGTATCTAA
Organism: Thinopyrum elongatum; assembly: GCA_011799875.1. Lineage (NCBI taxonomy): Eukaryota > Viridiplantae > Streptophyta > Magnoliopsida > Poales > Poaceae > Thinopyrum > Thinopyrum elongatum. Next base: position 356,053,325 of record CM022302.1, on the reverse strand, counting down.
GGGAGTAAAAACCCGTTCTTCACAAAAGACGGTGTGTAGCGACCCGACCCGAATGGATCGAATCTCTGTGTTCAAGTGTCATCTCTGGATCGGTAATGCTGACACACACAGTACTTGAGGGATTTATAACAGAGTAGCAATCACACACTTATTACATCGAATGTCTCAAAAGAGAACTGATTACAATAAATATGGCTTAAGGCCATCTAAATAAGATAACAGCGGAAGGCTTGGAAGATAAAGTGAGTCCATCAACTCCAACGGCATAGCTGAGTGCACGACAACGACCTAGCACACCTTACTCTTCGTCTGAAAAGTCTGCAACATGACACGTTGCAGCCCGAAACGGGTCAGCACATGGAATATGCTGGCAATATAACACAGTAGAGCAATGAACAGAATAATTGCTAATACTACATGCATATTTGGCTGGTGGAAAGGCTCTAGGGTTATACTGTTTTGCGAAAAGCCAATTTTTCCCTACAACAAAGGAATATTTTTTTTAACTATCATGGTGGTGGTTGAACATTGAGAAGGTAAAGCCCCCTCTCAATCCCAATTAAAAAGTAATCATTAATCCCAACAAATTTATTTAGAGTGATGGGATTCAATATGATGATCCAAGAACCAGATACTCAAGATGTCCATAACCGGGGACACGGCTAATCATGACTAGTTTGTACACTCTGCAGAGGTTTGTGCACTTTTCCCCACAAGACTCGATCTCCTCCGTTGGATTTCTTGCACTACATGGTGTTTGAGAAACGGATGACCGAGACACAGTCTTTCAGAAACATTTACTCTTTACTCTGGGTAGACAGTTACACCTACTTTCCCCTACATCTGCTAGCCTACCACTGAAAGAGGTCATGTAACATACTCAACTATGCTAGAGCCCATAGTAGCTTGTGGCTGCACACGGAAGTTTCTAGCATGAATAATCTTATGATCCCTTTGAGCCTGGGTGGCGGACCGTAGGAGGATCACACGGTATATCCCCGGGATCTCCTAGGACAACACTGGTATATCCCCAGGTGCCCAAACAAGCAATCCACCCAGATGTGTATTAAAGTTGCCACCTTAAGTTGAACCATTAATTAAAAATCTCACATCTGTCATGGATACACTCAAAACCCAATCCACGTCTACGAGCATAGCATGGCAACATAAGCATAGCGTAGAAGTAACTCCCAAGGGTTTGTTATAAAAAGGGCAATAGGTTCTACCTCATCATCTACTTCCCAGTACCCACAAGTTAATCACATCCTAATCATGCAATATTTGAGGGTCGAAACTAATGCATAAAAACTGGGTAACGAAGAAGTATGATCAATGTGTTACTTGCCTTGCTGACGATCTGCAAATCCTAGGGACTCGTAGTAGCACGCTTCGCACTCCGGGAATTCTATCGCAAACAAACAATAGCATACATAAGCAATCAAGCGAAGATGCACGGGTAAAACCCAAATGAGAAGACCTAACCAGAAAGTTCAACTGAAGAACTCCGGTTTGCAAAAAGAATCAAATCAAACGGAGCAACGAAACTCAAACTGCAAAAGAAACAAGCTTTGATTGCTAATCTGGACTAAAGTCAAATTTTACAGTAGCAAAAACTTGTTTTAGTTGATTAAACAGAAAGAGGGCTGGGGCAGGGTGGCTTGGGGCAGGGGGCGACGAGGCGGCGGCGTCCCGGACTCCGGCGGAGTCCGGCTCGGGCACGGGGCGCGCGCGAGCGGAGGCGGCGGCGTTGCCGGGCCGGCTGGGCTTCGGCCCAGTTCGGTCCGGCGGAGTTTTTTTTTTAAATAATTCCGCGCAGAAAAACAAATAAAAGAAATACTAAACGGACTCCAAAATTCCCGAAATAAATTTTCCCCGTCCTCTAAAAATCTCCCGGACAAGGTAAACATTTATTTGGGACTCTAATGCAATTTTGAAAAATGCATATTTTTCTAAATTCAAATAAAATTGCAATAAAAATCCAAATAAAATATTTATTTGATTTTAATATTTTTCCTCCAATATTCCATTTATTTTGGAGAAGTCATATTATCTCCTCTCATATATTTTTAATATGAAATATTTTCGGAGAGAAAAATAGTTAAACCAAATTGATCCCTGTTTCAATATTTGAGAAAATTCAAATATGAAAACGGTGAAATCCCCAACTCTCTCCGTGGGTCCTTGAGTTGCTTAGAATTTTCGAGGATCGCAAAACGAAATGCAATAAAATATGATATGCAGTGGATGATCTATGTATAACATTCCAAATTGAAAATTTGGGATGTTACAAACCTACCCCCCTTAAGATGAATCTCGCCCTCGAGATTCGGGTTGGCTAGAAAACACGTGCGGGTGGTCCTTCCGGAGGTCTTCTTCGCGCTCGCAGGTAGCTTCCTCCTCGGTATGATGACTCCACTGAACTTTGCAAAACTTGATAACTTTGTTGCGTGTAACTCGGCTGGCAAACTCGAGAATCTTGACGGGTTTCTCCTGGTAGGTTAGATCACTATCCAATTGAATTGCTTCTAGGGGCACTGTATCTCTTAGAGAAATATCAGCCATCTCCGCATGGCACTTCTTTAACTGGGAAACGTGAAACACATCATGAACTCCTGACAGTCCTTCGGGCAATTCCAACTTGTAGGCAACTTCACCCATACGTTCCAATACTCGGTATGGTCCTACAAACCTCGGGGCTAACTTTCCTTTAACTCCAAAACGTTTCACTCCTCGTAAGGGTGATACTCGTAGATATGCTCTGTCTCCGACTTCATAGGTTACCTCCTTGCGTTTTGGATCGGCATAACTCTTCTGTCTGGACTGGGCTACTTTCAGTCTATCTCGAATCAGCTTAACCTTCTCTTCGGATTCCTTAATCAAATCCGGTCCAAACAACTGACGGTCTCCAACTTCATCCCACATCAACGGTGTTCTGCACCTCCTTCCATACAAAGCCTCGAAAGGTGCCATCTTCAAACTGGCTTGGTAGCTGTTGTTGTATGAGAACTCCGCGTAGGGCAAATTGTCATCCCAACTAGATCCATAATCTAGCGCACAAGCTCTTAACATGTCCTCCAGAATCTGATTGACTCTCTCGTCTGTCCATCTGTCTGCGGATGAAAAGCTGTACTAAACTCTAGCCTGGTTCCCAATGTCTGGTGTAGTTGGCGCCAAAACTTTGAAGTAAACTGGGTTCCTCTATCTGATACGATGGTCCTCGGAACTCCGTGCAGACATACGATCCTGGTCATATATATCTTGGCCAACTTCGCACTCGTATATGTGGTTTTCATTGGGATAAAGTGAGCTACTTTGGTCAAACGATCCACTACTACCCAGATAGAATCATATCCTGATCGGGTCCTGGGTAATCCGGTGATGAAATCCATGCCAAGTTTATCCCACTTCCATTCGGGTATTGGCATAGGCTGTAGCAATCCTGCGGGCTTCTGATGCTCTGCCTTCACTCTCTGACATACATCACATACGGCTACATACTCAGCAATATCCCTCTTCATACCCGTCCACCAGAAACGCTCTTTTAAGTCCAAATACATCTTGGTGTTTCCGGGGTGTATCGAGTATGGCGAGTCATGAGCCTCCTGTAGTATCAACTTCCTGATCTCGGCATTATTGGGTACATACACACGGTCCTCAAACCATAAGGTGTCGTGCTCATCTTCACGAAAACCTTTGGCTTTTCCTTTGCGCATTCTATCCTTTATCTCGGCAATTTCTTTGTCCTCTTTCTGAGCTTCTCAAATCCTTCCCAATAATGTTGACTGAACTTCCATAACTGCGACAAAACCTCTAGGGACTATCCCCAAACGAAACTCCCTGAGATCTTCGGATAACCCCTTTGGTAAACCTCCGCTTTTGAGGGTATTGACATAACTCTTCCGGCTCAAAGCGTCTGCTACGACATTGGCCTTTCCTGGATGATAATGCAACTTCATATCATAATCCTTTATAAGTTCCAACCATCTCCTCTGCCTGAGGTTCAGCTCCTTCTGAGTGAAAATATACTTCAAGCTCTTGTGATCCGTGTACACATCACAACGGTTCCCAATAAGAAAATGTCTCCAAGTCTTAAGTGCATGAACTACAGCTGCTAACTCCAAGTCATGCGTGGCAAAATTCAACTCATGCGGCCGAAGCTGACGTGAGGCATATGAAACAACTCTTCCTTCCTGCATAAGTACTCCTCCCAGTCCTAAGCGAGAAGCGTCGCAATACACTTGGAAATCCTTGCGTATATCTGGCAGAATCAGAACTGGGGCTGTAACCAAACGTTTCTTCAGTTCCTGAAAACTTGCCTCACATTCATCTGTCCATTTGAACTTAGTGTCCTTCTTCAGTAACTCCGTCATAGGCTTCGCAATCTTAGAAAAATTCTTGATAAATCTCCGATAATATCCTGCAAGTCCAAGAAAACTGCGGATCTCCCCCACTGAGGTGGGTGCCAACCACTCAGTGACAGACTGAACCTTAGTGGGGTCTACTGCTATACCTTCGCCCGATATAACATGTCCAAGAAATCCAACTTCCTTCAACCAAAACTCACATTTGCTGAACTTGGCATACAACTGATGTTCCCTGAGCTTCTCGAGAACTAAACGCAGATGCTCCTTGTGCTCCTCTTCATTCTTTGAGTATACCAAGATATCATCAATGAACACCACGACAAACTTATCCAAGAACTCCATGAACACCTTGTTCATCATACTCATGAAATAGGCAGGGGCATTAGTCAATCCAAATGACATAACTGTGTACTCATATAGCCCATACCGGGTGGTGAAGGCTGTCTTAGGTATATCCTGTTCTTGGATCTTCAGCTGGTGATACCCTGATCTCAGATCGATCTTGGAGAACACTTTAGCTCCTTGCAACTGATCAAACAAATTATTAATCATTGGCAGTGGGTACTTGTTCTTAATCGTCACTTCATTCAATGCGCGATAATCAACAACCATTCTCAAGGATCCATCCTTCTTCTCAACTAAGAGCACTGGGGCTCCCCACGGTGATGAACTTCGTCGAATGTAACCTTTCTCCAATAATTCCTTGATCTGCTTCTTAATCTCCTCCAGATCATTTGCGGGCATACGGTATGGTCTCTTTGATATTGGTCCGGTGCCTGGCAACAACTCTATCAAGAATTCAATGTCTCGATCCGGCGGCATGCCTGGTAACTCCTCTGGAAATACATCTGGGTAATCCTTCACAATAGGCACCTCCTCCTGAACAACTCCCGTGAGAGAATTTACTTGGCTCCTTCTAGGCACATGCCTAGATACATACTTGATCCTTTTTCCCTCCGGGGTGGTAAGCAAAATCGACTTACTCGCACAATCGATGCTTCCTCCATACATCGATAGCCAATCCATGCCTAGTATCACATCCAATCCTTGTGACTTCAAAACTATCAGGTCTGAGGGGAAAACATGACTTCCAATGATCAATGGCATCTGAAAACATCCTTGTCTTGCCATATACTCCGCACCGGGTGATCTTACTAACGTGGGTGTCCTAAGTACCTTAGTGGGCAACTTATACTTATCCACGAATCCCCTTGATATGTATGAATGCGATGCACCAGTATCGAAAAGAACAATTGCAATAAAAGACTTAACCAAAAACTTACCGATAACTGCATCAGGCTGCTCCTCAACCTCCTCCACGTTCACGTGGTTCACTTGTCCTCGGTTAAATGGATTGGGCTTCTTCCCAGCGCTTCCATTACCATTGCCGTTCTTCAATTCTGGACATTCGTTGGCATAATGTCCAGTCTTCCCGCACTTGAAACAGGTAATGTGGCTTTGATCCTTCTTGGCGGGTGTGGCTGGGTTAGAGCGGTTCTGATTGCTGCCTGCTCCATTTCCATTTCCATTCTTGTGGCCATTATGGTTGTGCGAACTTCCTCCATTGTGGTTATGACCTCCATGGTTATGAACAAGCCCTCCCGAGTTCGGGGTGAACCGGGGCTTCTGCTGAGCTCCTGAGTTGAACTTCCCTTGTCCATACTTCCTCTTGCGGCTATCAATCTGCTGCTGCTTCCCTTCAATCATAAGAGCTTTGTCTACCAACTCCTGGTAGTTGTTGAATGTTGCCACCATCAACTACATACTCAGCTCATCATTCAACCCTTCCATAAACTTCTCCTGCTTCGCGGCATCAGTGGCCACATCATCCGGGGCATAGCGAGCTAATTTACTGAACTCATCCACGTACTGCCCCACGGTACGGTTTCCCTGGCGTAAGTTGCGAAACTCACGCTTCTTCATGCTCATAGCTCCTGCTGAGACATGTGCAGTGCGGAAAGCTTGCTGAAACTGATCCCAAGTGACATTGGCTATAGGGAATGTGGTTGTGTAATTCTCCCACCATGAGGCTGCGGGTCCATCCAATTGATGTGCGGCAAAACACACCTTCTCAGCGTCTGTGCATCCTGCGGTGGTCAACTCCCTTCCAATCCTGCGTAGCCAGTCATCCGCAACTATTGGCTCGGTGCTACTGGAAAACACCGGCGGCTGCAACCTCAGAAAACGGGCTAAGTTGTCAACTGGTGGTGGTGGCGGTGGGTTGTTGTTGTTGCCTTGGTTCTGAACTAGTAGCTGCATCAGGGTATTCTGCTGTTGAATCAACTGAGTGAGCTCCGGTGGGAAAACAAATCCGGTGTCGCGTCTCGGAGGCATCTGATGGGTTTAGAGGGAAGAGATTAGAATAGAGTAAGGTCTAGTGAGAAGGCACTACCCATATGCACATGAGACAAACACATTCATAACACACCACTCAATTCAAGCAAGAGCATACAATCGATCTAACTACCGTTACAAAAGTGCTCGGACTATTACTATTTACATGGGGAAAAATACTAATGATAATATGGTGGTCATCTAGAAATTTTGATCGGTGGAAGACTCCATGATATCCGCTCCAGCTTCGTCTTCATAATCATCATCACTACTGTCGGGGTCGGAGTCGGTGTCGTCGATGATGATGTAGTCTTCAGATCGAATTTCCTCAGGTTCGTCGTCTTCTTCTCCGGGCGCGGGGTCTCCCATGAATACTCCTAGCTTCCTTGTCAGGTCGTCATTCTTTTCCACTAGTATTGCGATTTCCTCCTCGTATCCATCGTGTGTAGACTTGAGTTCCTCTTCTAGCTCCATGTTCCTGGTCATCACCTTCTTCAAATCTATCATGCTTGTACATATCTGGTTCTCCTGTCGACGAATGTGCTGGTTTAACTCCTGGATGAAAGCTGCAATGGACCCGTCCCTCCGGGTGCTGATAATCTCCCATTGCTCATCTCGGCGCCCACATAACTGGTAGATTGTGTCCTTAAGATCCTTGTGATACACTTCGCCGATGCGTCCCATGGCGATGTGGGCTGCCATGCTCTTTCCTAGACTCCAGGTCGGTGCATCAAAGGAAAACTCTATGGGCTCCGTAACTGGCGTGAATGTCCTTCCTGGAATTTGAACTCGAATCATCCAACGCTCCTCTTCTGGTACAGTGGCGGTGTAGGTCCCGGTGAAGCTTGGTATTCCGATGTTCAGGTACCTAGTGACTTCCTTCAAGTGTCGTCCAAAAGGTGTGTCTTCATCCGGTTGTGTAAACTTGTTCCTTGAGTCCGCCATCCTAGAGAATAGAAGATGGAGAGAAGTCAGAAATGAGTAGAAAGGAGTGACCTATGGCTTTTCTTAGTGGTCGTGTCCTACAGTCAGCGTGTGCTCTGATACCATCTCTGTAGCGACCCGACCCGAATGGATCGAATCTCTGTGTTCAAGTGTCATCCCTGGATCGGTAATGCTGACACACACAGTACTTGAGGGATTTATAACAGAGTAGCAATCACACACTTATTACATCGAATGTCTCAAAAGAGAACTGATTACAATAAATATGGCTTAAGGCCATCTAAATAAGATAACAGCGGAAGGCTTGGAAGATAAAGTGAGTCCATCAACTCCAACGGCATAGCTGAGTGCACGACAACGACCTAGCACACCTTACTCTTCGTCTGAAAAGTCTGCAACATGACACGTTGCAGCCCGAAACGGGTCAGCACATGGAATATGCTGGCAATATAACACAGTAGAGCAATGAACAGAATAATTGCTAATACTACATGCATATTTGGCTGGTGGAAAGGCTCTAGGGTTATACTGTTTTGCGAAAAGCCAATTTTTCCCTACAACAAAGGAATATTTTTTTTAACTATCATGGTGGTGGTTGAACATTGAGAAGGTAAAGCCCCCTCTCAATCCCAATTAAAAAGTAATCATTAATCCCAACAAATTTATTTAGAGTGATGGGATTCAATATGATGATCCAAGAACCAGATACTCAAGATGTCCATAACCGGGGACACGGCTAATCATGATTAGTTTGTACACTCTGCAGAGGTTTGTGCACTTTTCCCCACAAGACTCGATCTCCTCCGTTGGATTTCGCGCACTACATGGTGTTTGAGAAACGGATGACCGAGACACAGTCTTTCAGAAACATTTACTCTTTACTCTGGGTAGACAGTTACACCTACTTTCCCCTACATCTGCTAGCCTACCACTGAAAGAGGTCATGTAACATACTCAACTATGCTAGAGCCCATAATAGCTTGTGGCTGCACACGGAAGTTTCTAGCATGAATAATCTTATGATCCCTTTGAGCCTGGGTGGCGGACCGTAGGAGGATCACACGGTATATCCCCGGGATCTCCTAGGACAACACTGGTATATCCCCAGGTGCCCAAACAAGCAATCCACCCAGATGTGTATTAAAGTTGCCACCTTAAGTTGAACCATTAATTAAAAATCTCACATCTGTCATGGATACACTCAAAACCCAATCCACGTCTACGAGCATAGCATGGCAACATAAGCATAGCGTAGAAGTAACTCCCAAGGGTTTGTTATTAAAAAGGACAATAGGTTCTACCTCATCATCTACTTCCCAGTACCCACAAGTTAATCACATCCTAATCATGCAATATTTGAGGGTCGAAACTAATGCATAAAAACTGGGTAACGAAGAAGTATGATCAATGTGTTACTTGCCTTGCTGACGATCTGCAAATCCTAGGGACTCGTAGTAGCACGCTTCGCACTCCGGGAACTCTATCGCAAACAAACAATAGCATACATAAGCAATCAAGCGAAGATGCGCGGGTAAAACCCAAATGAGAAGACCTAACCAGAAAGTTCAACTGAAGAACTCTGGTTTGCAAAAAGAATCAAATCAAACGGAGCAACGAAACTCAAACTGCGAAAGAAACATGCTTCGATTACTAATCTGGACTAAAGTCAAATTTTATAGTAGCAAAAACTTGTTTAAGTTGATTAAACAGAAAGAGGGCTTCGAGACGAAGATCTAGGCGCTTGAATCGCCTGATTCCGACAAACGAGCGAAAAGTTATACTAAAACGAAAATCGGATCAGAAATCGCGATCGAAAATAATCGCGGAAAATCCGAGAAAAAGAAAAACTAACGAACAGGCTAACGAACGAACGTTCGCTGTCTGCGGTTAAACGGTGAAAACCGTTCGTTAAAACGAACGTACGGACGAACGTTCGCTAAATAACTAAACCGACGGAAAACCGAACGAACCGAAAAAAAACGCATCTAGGGTTTAAACAAAAACCGATCGGTTTTTCTCACGAAAACCGACGGCGGCGGCGGCTACCTCCGGCGGGGCTCCGGCGGGACGGCGGGGTGCGGCGCGAGCGGCGTGCGGCGGCGAGGCTGCAGCGGCGGCGGCGCTCGGGAGGCGGGGCGGCGGCGGCGGCGGCGCGGCGAGCGAGGCGGCGCGGCGGGGTGCGGCGGCTCGGCGGCGCGGTGAGGGCAGGCGGCGGTGGCGGCTTGGGGCTCCAGGGGGGTCGAGGCGGCGGCTATTTAAGGGGGGGGTGGGCTGGGGCAGGGTGGCTTGGGGCAGGGGGCGACGAGGCGGCGGCGTCCCGGACTCCGGCGGAGTCCGGCTCGGGCACGGGGCGCGCGCGAGCGGAGGCGGCGGTGTTGCCGGGCCGGCTGGGCTTCGGCCCAGTTCGGTCCGCGAAGTTTTTTTTTTATATAATTCCGCGCAGAAAAACAAATAAAAGAAATACTAAACGGACTCCAAAATTCCCGAAATAAATTTTCCCCGTCCTCTAAAAATCTCCCGGACAAGGTAAACATTTATTTGGGACTCTAATGCAATTTTGAAAAATGCATATTTTTCTAAATTCAAATAAAATTGCAATAAAAATCCAAATAAAATATTTATTTGATTTTAATATTTTTCCTCCAATATTCCATTTATTTTGGAGAAGTCATATTATCTCCTCTCATATATTTTTAATATGAAATATTTTCGGAGAGAAAAATAATTAAACCAAATTGATCCTTGTTTCAATATTTGAGAAAATTCAAATATGAAAACGGTGAAATCCCCAACTCTCTCCGTGGTCCTTGAGTTGCTCAGGATTTCGAGGATCGCAAAATGAAATGCAATAAAATATGATATGCATGGATGACCTATGCATAACATTCCAAATTAAAAATTTGGGATGTTACACGGTGGTACCCGTCGATGCAGATAGAACCATGGTTGTACTGGCCCACGAACTAGCCCCACCACACATAATCGAGACTCTTCCAGATTGTACACCTACATCGTTGGACAGACAAACAACTACACCCCATCTAAACTCAACCAAAGCAGATAGTAACCCACTTCTGGTTGACACATCACCATGTCCACCACAGAGTACCCCCACACGAGAAGTTTGTAAGGCAACTGCAGTGCCCAAAGCACGAAGACCACCACAGCAAACCCAAACTCCATGTTTAAAGCAGAAGAGCAACTGTTCTCAGGTCAGATTCCGTAGCTATGGTGCATACTCCTTTGCTATTGCATCACTGTATTTACTCACACCAACTAATTTCGAATTTGAAGGATCCAATTGAAACTCCAATGGCGCAACAGGTATGTTTTACACCTATTTCTTGAACTGCATTGCAGTTCTAACTTCTTGCTCTCTGTTGATTTCAGTTTCAGTTGTATAAACAGTTAAGTTCTCATGTCATGCACTTTACAAGTGTTGTTAGTGCTGTGTAGTTTCCCACACTTATATTCTGTCTGCTGCTGTGTCTTAAAAAGATATGATTTGAACTGTGTCTCTATCTTGATTTGCCAACATAAACTAGAATGATATAGACAATACAATGACCATAGTACATAGATATATGTTTGTTTCATGTTGTTATCCTGTCCACCTTACTACTGAACCAGTTTACCAAAATGAGTTTCATATACTACATGATAAACCGTTGATGTGTCTGCTTGTTTCTCTTGTAGAATGCGAACAAAATATTGGAGAAGAGCACCCCATTATGCAATGGTAGAGAAAGTAATGTAGATAAGGTTCAAGATAGTGAGACAACCCTGTTGGTCTCCAAGAAAGGTGATAAAAACTATCTTGTAGATAGTGAGACAACCCCAAAGTCCTGCGTTGATGTAGTGTTTGAGTTACTGGCCACTACCGCTGGCACAAGCTCTTCAAACTCGCTGCCTGAATCACTTCGGCTTCTTCAGTCTCAGCTACAAGCTGAAAGGCATCAGTCAGCTATGCTGCGGCAAGAAGACGAAGGACTGAGCAAGTCCCTACATAATTCAGATGCATACTTTCTGGTGCAACAGCACGCGCTGCAAGATTTTAGCGCCAAACAAGAGAAAACTAATAAGCTTGCTAAGCTTCTCGCCAGCATGGTGGGTATCCAGGATATCATTTCTTGAGCTCTTATGAAGTGGTTTCAGTTCTGGACTTGTTTTGCTGCCACATTTATTTGCACTGGTGGCCAATTTAGACCCAGTGTATGTAATATGCTGCTTTGTTCCCTATATTTGCACTGGTGGCGAACTTTGATACCCAGTGGATGTAATATGTGTAATAGCCGAGTAGCCTAGCGTAATTTGCTTGCTTATTTATTTCCTTATTATCATGTTTATTTGTTTGGTTGTAGTCACTGCATTTTAGGGCCAAATATTTTTTAAACTAGGCCACAATAACCATGGGTAACATACTGACCGTTGTAACCATGGTCCAGCTACCTGCCGTAGTGACCATGGGACTCTTACGGGCCGTAGGATCCATGGTCCTTCTACGGGCCGTATGATTGATTGGCCAAACATGGGCTGTACTATTCGTGGACCAATAACGGTCCGCAATATGGGCCGTAAACGTGCTAGAGTGGAATTCGTCTGTTTATCGCCAGACCATAACGGGCCATTAATAGGCCGATATGTATAACAGGATTAATTCGATCGACAGGCATAACGGGTCGTTAATGGGCTGTATTTGATGACACTTTGAAAACAGCCCAACGGGTTAACGGGCCGACTTTAACCATGGGCTGAATTTGGCCCACAAGCAGAACATGCCAGTAACGGACCGTAAGTAACCGAATGCTAGAAATGAGCCCAAGAATAAATGGGCCCTTAGAAGGCTGAAAGGTAACACGGGCTGGAAACGGCCCAATGGAATAATGGGCCGTTAATGGGCATAAAGTGATACACTGTTCATTACGGGCCAGTTTCACCACGGGCCTTTAATGGGCCCAGAGTTACAAAGGGCCTCATCTGGGCCGAAAGACGTCATGGGCCATACATGGGCCGGTAAAATGGGCCGGAATCATATTGGACGGCCCAGATGACATTACTGGGCCAAATTCGGATAGGCCATAACAGTCCGTGAGTTAGCGGGCTGTAAATGGGCTATATGTGAATAGGCCGTTAACAGGCTTTCCGTGGGCCAGCCCGCATCCTTTTGACCAAGTCAAACGGGGCGGCCTTTTGACCTGAATGGGCCGCTGTTGGGCCTTCCCACGTGTCGGCGTATCATAGGCGCCTCCTATCCATTGCGCGGTTGACATATGTCTCAACGCGAAGCTGACACATGGTTGCTACGGCCAATGAGAATTTTACATGTGGAAAATCCCTATTGGTCTGGGCAGTTAACGGTTTATCGGATCCAAACCAGAACCTGACAGCTTAACGGTGACCCGTTATGGTGGATGCCACGTGTCGGTTACCCTTGACGAAAGAACTTCTATGACGCGCCATTTATCGTCATGGAAGTGGACACTTCCGTGATGATAATTTTTGGTATTGTCATGGAACAGTTCTACGACAACACATGTATGACTATTTTGATTCTGTCATAAAATTGTCATGGATGTACATGCATGACAGAAAATGTGACCTACTGTGACAAACACGTATCATCTCGGAAGTGTTTTTTTTGTAGTGAGATGACGGAGTTGTTGGAGTAGATCGTCGTTACAAGATGATTGCCCCAGCGGCGTTCCGGCGACACCGAGAGAGAGGGGGAGAGATCCCCCTACTTCTTCTTCCTTGGCCTCCCCCTAGATGGGAGGAGGGTTTCCCCTCTGGTCCTTGGCCTCCATGGCTCTCGGAGGGCAGGAGCCCATCCGAGATTGGATCTCTCTCTATGTTCTCTTCTGTTTCGCGTTCCTGTTTTCTAGCCCTTCATCGTTTCTTAAATTCCTGGAGATCCGTAACTCCGATTGGGCTGAAATTTTAACACAATTATTTTCCAGGTATTATATTTCTTGCGGCAAAAGAAGGGCTGCAACCAACTTACGAGGGCCCCATAAGCCCCCTGGACGCGCCCAGGAGCCTCGTGGCACCCTCGGGCACCGTCTTGCGTTGATTCTTCTTCCCAAAAATCACATACATTCCAAAATAAATCTCCATAAATTTTTATTGCATTTGGACTTTGTTTGATATTGATATTCTGTAAAACAAAAAACATGCAATAAAAAGGAACTGGCACTGGGCACTGGATCAATATGTTAGTCCCAAAAATAATATAAAATATTGCCAAAAGTATATGAAAGTTGTAGAATATTGGCATGAAACAATAAAAAATTATAGATACGATGGAGACGTATCAGCATCCCCAAGCTTAATTCCTGCTCGTCCTCGAGTAGGTAAATGATAAAAAAGATAATTTTCAATGTGGAATGCTACCTTGGTCATATAATCTAATCATGGCATGAATATAATCTATAATTTGATACAAGTGAATATTAAGACACAAGTGATTCAAAGCAAGTGAATATTAAGACACAATTGGTTCAAAGCAATAGTCTATAATTTGATATAAAGACATCAATACTCAGGCATACCAACAAACAATCATGCCTTTCAGAATAAAAATGCTAAAGAATGATATCCCTACAAAATCATATAGTCTTGTCATGCTCCATCTTCTTAACACAAAGTATTTATCATGCACAACCCTGGTGACAAGCCAAGCAATTGGTTCATACTTTTTAACGCACTTTAGCTTTTTCAACCCCCATGCAATACATAAGCGCAAGCCATGGATATAGCACTATGGGTGGAATGGAATACGGTGGTAGATATTAATATGGAGAAGACAAAAAAGGAAGAAAGTCTCACATCAACGCGGCTAATCAACGGGCTATGGAGATGCCCATCAATTGATGTCAATGCGAGGAGTAGGGATTGCCATGCAACGGATGCACCTAGAGCTATAAGTGTATGAAAGCTCAACATGAAAACTAAGTGGGTGTGCATCCAACTTGCTTGCTCAGGAAGACCTCGGGCAATCGAGGAAGCCCATCATCGGAATATACAAGCCAAGTTCTACAATGAAAACTTTCAACTAGTATATGAAAGTGACAACATAGGAGACTCTCTATATGGAAAACATGATGCTACTCTGAAGCACAAGTGTCGTTAAAGGATAGAACATTGGTCCTCTCTCTTTTTCTCTCATTTTTTTCTCATTTTTTTTATTGGGCTCTTTTTGGCCTCTCTTTTTTCGTCCAGAGTCTCATCCCGACTTGTGGGGGAATCATGGTCTCCATCTTCCTTTCCTCACTGGGATAATGCTCTAATAATAATGATCATCACACTTTTATTTACTTCCAACTCAATATTACAACTCGATATTGATACGTCTCCAACGTATCTATATTTTTTTATTGTTCCATGCTATTATAGTATCAATTTTGGAAGTTTTATATGTCATTAGATGCAATTATATATCATTTTTTGGGACTAACCTGTTGGGAAACATAGTAGAAAACAAAAAAATCGCACTACGATCACCCGGAAACAATATGAAGATGCATAACGGGTTGTGATCAATGATCGTTACAGACTCTGGGAGTGCAACGAAAGTAGACAAGTCGGTGTAGACCATACTTGAAGTCCCTCGAAAGTTGATGACGATCCCGCAGACCGCCCACGAATGATCCCTCGAAAAGAAGACCGAAAGCACGACCTCTCTACTTGGTTGCAAGCGTACGGTCTTCACGATCCGGCAGTGCTTCGACGTCCAGAGCTAATCGTCACCGGAGAATTAGAGGGAGGAGATTAGAACCACACTGGGTTTCTAATTATGAGGATTAGAGGTGGCTAGGGCTCGCTCTAATTAGTCAACTAGGACCAACTATGTCGTGGGAAACCACGGCCACCTATGGGGCCATCAGCCCCTTGTGGTTCGGCAGGGGGGATGAGCACATTGCACGAAGAGCGGAGAATCGTAGCGCAGCACGGCAGAGATCACACGGGCAGTTTTACCCAGGTTCGGGCCGCCGCGAGGCGTAAAACCGTACTCCTGCTTTGGTGGATTGATGGTGGATTGTGGTGGAAATGTAGCGCTCTTGCCCGGCAGGGTTGCATCGGGGCGAGGGCAGCTACGCACGTACGAGTGTACAAGGGTCCGAATCCTTTCCATGGTTGCTACGGCCCTCCTTTTCTAGATCAAGGGGTCACCATAGTGGCAAATCAGTCATTGTGTACTAATTAGATAGCGAACAGTGCTATCATACCTAACTCTGCAGTCAGAGCAGGGCGCATTAAATGCGCCGCTTAGTGTCTCATCGTGGCATGCCCGGCAAGCCCTGTCGGGTTGCTTGGCCACCTCCTCGTCTGTCTGCTTGCCACGTCGCTGGACAGGTGTCATTTGGAGGTGGTTTCCTCTGGAAATGGCTGCCATGTGTCGAATAACAGCCACTTAGTCACTTGGGGGCTTGACACCACACCGATCGATGACTTGTGTCGCTGTGAGGTGGAGCGGTGGAGCCTTGGCGGGGTAGTTTGCCTTCGTAGCGCCCGGCAGGCCTGCCGGGACGGTCTTGAGGCTTGACTTCAGGGCCACCTCGTCCTTGCCAGGCTCACCTGCCCGGCAAGGGAGGTTTCTCTTTAGTCATGTCTTGCTCGTTTAGCTTGTCTTGGTCCTCTTGATCTGCCCTTTGATTCTCCAAAGAGCTGATCTCTCCTTGCTTGGTCTGGACTTGGATGTTGCAACCTTGCTCTTTTAGGCCTGTGCATGGTATGGGCCATAGACCCAGGGTTTGTTGCACCGACAGGAGCCCCCGGGCCTGGCCTGAACGCGCTGTCGGGCGTCGTCGGGGTAGGCCCTATCCAGTGCACAGGTAAGAGGGCAGCAGTTGCTTGTCCTTTGAGATCTTCTTTGCTTCTTCATTAATCTGAGCTGAGGTCAGTTTCTGATTCTCCCACACATCACATAATGCCAATTGTGGTGGGGCCATCCTTGTAATGGCCCGTGAATGACTTTAATGCACAGGCGAGTAACTGCCAATTCACTCTTCCCACCACGCTCTTATCCGTGGCCACGTATGCTGCATGCATTGAGTGGGGTAGGTAACGGAGGCGCGTGGTGCAGGAGAGCGTCAAGGCAGGGGCCCGGCCTTCTTGGATTGGTGGAGATGGACGGTGGTTACCCACCGATGGATCAGCCCCCAGCCCGCCTATAAAAGGGGGCGGGGGGAAGCGGAAGTGCTCATCCACGCACCTTTTCTCGCCATTTCCTTCTTTCTTCTTGCAATGTTGAGAAGGAGAGGCCGGGGGCAGGCCCCGGGCTCGGGCTTGGGGTTGATGACGCCGAAAGCTTGTGTAGGTGCCCGGGGAGTGAGTCTGGTCCGGGGCCGGAAGGGATGCGGCGGTTGAGCCACTCGCAGCGCAGGAGGTACCAAGCTTTTCCACTATGGTGGAATGCTTGTCTCCTCTGCTTGGGTCGGCCGTCTGGCGGGGAGCACTAGACTTTGCCGCGAACCACTGCGGCTTCCTGCCCTGACACCGGAGCTCCCAGGGCTTCCGACATCTGTCTGGGGTGCAGCGCTCGGGTCCCTCGGCAATCCCAGCACTGCCCCCTTTGGTGAAGTCGGGGCGAATGTCGAAGATGGCGGCATCTTCCTGCCCTCCAAGGTGGGGAGCGATGCTCCTCACGTGTCTCGGACGCCGTCGTCGCCCGCAGCTTCTCCGGGGGAGGCAACGGCTCGAGGAGCTGGCGCCCCCCTGGAGTGGTGGTGATGAAGAAAGAACGAGGGAAGACGGAGAAGGCGGGTGGCAGGGCATCAGGTCAGAGTACGATGGCACCGACGCCTTCGTCTTGTATTGCCGACCTGCTGCCTCGTCTTTCCATTCTTGCCCTCCCTCCCCGGCACCATCATCACCGGCCTCTTGGTTACCGGGGAGGGGGCCGCTCTGTGGTGCCTTCGCCTCCTCCAGTAGTCTTCCAGCTGAGCCCCGGTGGTTCTCCCCGCCGGTGCTTTTGCTGGGGCTTCTAGCTGGTCCTCGAGGTGGTGACCAGGGCACCGCCGAGCTGCTCCTTCCGCTCTGCTCCTTCGCAGCCTCGCCACTCTCGATCTTGTCAGGCTGCGCCCGGCAGGTCCTGACGGGGTCGAGTGGGGCATCTTGCTCAGGCACTCCTTTTGCCCTCTTCCTCTTCCACTGCAGTGCCTAGGAGGAGAGGGACAAGAAAGGGATTACGGGGCACTTATCTTTTTTCAATCTAAAATATGTAGGCACTTGCCAAACTTTAGTCTAAATAATGTAATCTTCTTTATCCATGTTGGTGTTCTATAAGATCTGTACTTGTTCATCAGCATATTAATGAAAAAGATAAGCTTTGCCGGGCACTTGTGCATGCATCATACCCATGCAGAGGTGAAATGCCTCTATACGTTCCAGTAAACAAGTTATCTCTGGCAAGCTATCCTGCAGGTACCCTCGAATTGTTACCGTGGGGCTAAGCCTACCGGGCTCAAATTGCTAAGAGGGACCAGCCCCCCCGCCAAGCCTTCTCCGCCAAAGGCCACTGCGACCATCCTGACCGAAGCAACGTTCGAGTCAAAGGATGGGAGCACCTAAGTTTCGAAGGTGATGAGGTTTTCATATGCACAAGTTTCTACTTATAGAACACGTAAGGATAAGAAGAGAACTTATCTGTTTGGCTTGCCAAGGATCGTCACGTAGGCTCGTCTTCATTTCTTCTTTTCGGGACCGAGTCCACGGCAAGAACCCTGCAACTTAATGCAGATGAAAATGATGCCATGTGTGACCTCATCTACATGATCATGCTATGCTCATGATATGCTTATGCATGCATGCAAGTTTCGGGGGCCCCCAGCGCTTCGTTTATTTCTGTTGCTCAGGGTCTGCGCCTGGCTTTGTACAAGGGGTTACATGCAACATCGGCAAGGCCTGTACAAAAGGGTGGCTACTGGGCAGGGCCCGACAGTCGCGCCTTACAGGTAGAAGTTACGGAGATGCTCAATGTTCCATGAGTTTTGCAACTGAATGCCATCTCCGGTCTCCAGACGGACTGCGCCAGGTCTGGTGACTCGTACTACCCGGTAAGGGCCTTCCCACTTCGGCATCAACTTGTTTGTACCCTTGGCGGACTGAACATGCCTAAAGACAAAGTTGCCTTCCTCAAAACCCCGGGCACGAACCCTGCGGTTGTGATAGCGACGCAGGGCTTGCTGATAGCGTGCAGCACGCGTAGCGGCCCGGAGACGGTTCTCCTCAAGTAGCATAGTGTCGTCACGCCGGTGCCGTTCCTACGCTACTTCATCGTAGGCAAGCACTCGAGGAGATCCGAATATGAGTTCCGTGGGGATAACTGCTTCTGCCCCATAGACTAGGGAGAAGGGAGTCTACCCGGTTGCTCGATTTGGTGTCGTTCTGAGGGACCAAAGAACCACCGGCAGCTCGTCGATCCATCGCCTGCCACACTTCTGTAGTCTATCAAAGGTTCTTGTCTTGAGACGTCGCAGCACTTCAGCGTTCGCCCTCTCAGCTTTGTGAACTTGTTGATAGCGACGAACAAGAATTCAAAGCCCCCGGTAGCACGGGGGAAGGGGCCCAAGATATCGAGCCCCCAAACCGAGAAGGGTCATGATAAAGGGATCGTCTGAAGAGCTTGGGCAGGCTGATGGATGTTCTTGGAGTGGAACTGGCAGGCTTCACATTTGGTGACGAGCTCAACTGCATCTTGGAGGGCTGTGGGCCAATAGAAACCTTGCCGGAAGGCTTTTCCAACTAGAGCCCTTGATCCAATTTGTGAGCCGCACATACCCTTGTGTACCTCTGCCAATAGTTACTTTCCTTCCTCCCAGCATATGCACTTCAATTTCACACCGTTGGGCCTCCTTCTGTACAGCGTGTCGTCCATGAACTGATACATACTGGCCCTCTGGGCTACTCTTTCAGCTTCTTCTTGCTCTTCAGGGAGTTCTCCAGTTTGGAGGAAATGGACTATGTGTCATGCCTAGGTTGGGGCCAGGGGCTCGGCAACAAGAACCAGCGGCACCACCTCATTCGCAGGAGCGCACTTCTCGATCGCAGGGACCGGTGGTCTGGCGGGATGGTGCAACTCACTGATCGAAAGGGGAGTTGTTCCCGCCAAGCTCTCTGTCGGGAGCCTCGGGAGGCTCTGCCGGGTGAGGCTTGCCGGAGTCCAGTTTCCTCCTCTTTCTGGCCATTCTTGCTAGGGATACGGAGGGCTGAGTCAGATGGAGAACAAAAGTCCCTGGTTCCACAGGGAGTTTTTGCGTAGTGCACTTTGACAGATGATCAGCAATGTTGTTTTCCGCATGGGGTATGTGCTCTGTTTGCAATCCGTCAAAGCGCTCCTCCAACTTGCTCACTTCCTCAACGTATGCCTCCATCAATGGACTTTGGTAATCCTTGTTGACTTGTCTCACCACAAGTTGTGAATCTCCATGGATGATCAGCTTCTTGATTCCTAGTTCTGTTGCAATCCTGAGCCCGGCAAGGAGCCCTTCATACTCTGCAATATTGTTGGTAGCCTCCTCCCGGGGAAAGTGCATCTGGACGACGTACTTAAGGTGCTCCCCAGTGGGCGCAACAAGAAGCACGCCAGCCCTTGCACCTTGTAGGGAGAAGGTACAATCGAAATACATAATCCATTCTTGGGGCGCTTCCTTGCCGAGGATGATCGTCTCCAATACTTATTCATCAGGAGTTGGTGTCCACTCTGCGATGAACTCTGCTAGTGCTCAGCTCTGAATAGTTGATGTGCTTTCAAACTTCAAACCAAAGCTGGACAACTCCAAAGCCCATTCCACAATCCTGCCGGTGGCCTCAGGGTTTCGAAGTATGCGTTGCAAGGGGAAGCGGGTGACAACTGTGATCTCGTGGCCTTGGAAGTAGTGGCGCAGTTTCCTTGAGGCCATGATGAGGCCAAAAATCAACTTTTGCACGCCAGAGTACCTTGATCTAGCTCCTTGTAACAGGGAGCTGATGAAGTACACTGGGCGCTGCACAACTTTCTTCCTTGCCGCAACCATAGAACTGCTTCCGCTGCCCTGCCTTTCTTCGCTCTGGACTAACTCTGGTCTTGCCGGGACGGGTTCGCTTTCCTCTTTAGAGGGGACAGTGGTTGTGGCTGCCGCGTCATCCACTTCTCGCTGTGCCACCAGTGCTGCACTAACCACTTGATTGGTTGCCGCTAAGTATAGCAGCAACGGCTCTTGTGGTTTGGGAGCGACCAAGGTGGGCACGGAGGAAAGATAGGTCTTCAAATCTTGCAGTGCAGCATCTGGCTCTCGGGTCCACTCCACAGGTCCTGCCTTCTTAAAGATTTTGAAGAACGGTAGGGCGCGCTTGGCAGACTTGGAAATGAACTTGCTCAGTGTAGCCGCTCATCCAGTCAAACGCCTCACATCCTTGACTGTCTTGGGTGCTTGAATTTGCTCGATAGCCTTGATCTTGTCAGGGTTGGCCTCTATCCCTTGATGAGACACAAAGAAGCCAAGTAGCTTGCTGGAGGGAACTCCAAACACACACTTCTCTGGGTTCAGCTTCAAGTTGATTCTGCGCAGATTAGCAAAGGTTTCTTCCAAATCCTGGTTGAGGGTTGATCTGTCCTTGGTCTTGACCACAATATCATCCACGTAAGCTTCAATGTTTCTGTGCAGCTGGGATTCAAAGCCAATCTGTACTGCTCTTGCAAAAGTGGATCCGACGCTCTTTAACCCGAAGGGCATCCGTACAAAGTAGTACGCGCCACATGGGGTTATGAATGCGGTCTTCTCTTCGTCTTCCTTGGACATGCAGATCTGATGGTATCCGGAGTAGGCATCCAGAAAGGAAAGAAGGTCACACCCGGAAGTGGAATCCACAATCTGGTCGATGTGCGGCAAGGGGAACGGGTCCTTCGGGCATGCCTTGTTTAGATCTGTGAAGTCTATGCAAAGCCTCCATTTCCCATTCGCCTTGCGCACCACCACTGGATTTGCTAACCATGTGGGATGCAACACTCCCCTGACCAAACCAGCAGCCTCAAGCTTATTGATCTCCTCGGCAATAAACTGTTGCCGCTCCAAAGCTTGCTTCCGGACCTTCTGCTTGACGGGCCGGGCATGTGGGCGGACAGCAAGGTGGTGCTCGATTACCTCCTTGGGTACACCAGGGATATCAGATGGTTGCTAGGCAAACACATTGATATTCGCCCGTAGGAAGGCAACGAGTGCGCTTTCCTATTTTTCATCAAGGGTGGCACTGATAGTGAAGGTACCATCAGCGCCAGCCAGCCCTGCCGGGACCTTCTTCATAGCAGGTGCAACAGCTTTGGATCTCTTGCTATTGGAACTCTCTGGCAAGTCATCAACAGGCGCAGCATACTCCGGAGAGGCACGCTTCCCGGATTCCTTGCTGGCATCCTTGCTAGCTCTCTTCATTTTATTACTTTCCTTGGCGGGAGCAGTGGCTTCCGCGGCTTCTGCCGCAACTACTTCCTGGTACATCTTGTCCACGCAGATAACTGCGTCCTTCTGATCTGACAGAATGGAAATGACTCCTATCGGCCCTGGCATCTTCAAGGTGTTGTAGGCATAGTGGGATGCCGCCACGAACTTGGCCAGAGCTGGGCGACCAAGGATTCCATTGTACGGCAAGGGGAGGTCAACCACGTCAAACACAATCTTCTCAGTCCGGTAGTTTAACTCCCCTCCGAACATCACCGATAGCGTGATCTTTTCCTTAGGACGACTCCTGCCAGGGTTGATTCCTTGGAACATGCCAGTAACCTTGAGCTCCTCATCTGCTATCTGAAGTTTGCTGATGACCTTTGCAGATATCAGATTCAACCCGGCCCCGCCGTCAACCAACATCTTTGTGACTTTGAGGTTGCGTATTGTTGGTGAGACCAACAACGGCAAGCACCCTACCGTGGTGGTGCGGTCAGGGTGATCCTCTTCGTCAAATATGATGGGTGTGTGGGACCACTTGAGCGGCTTTCGAGAATCTGCCGCTGGCTCCATGGCAGTGACTTCACGCGCCCACTGTTTAAGTTGGCGGTGAGAGGAGTGCAGAGATGCACCCCCGTCAATGCACAGGGCATCAGTGGCTTTCTGGAACTCCTGCTCGCTGGTTTCCTCTTCATCTCCTCCATCACTCTCATCATTGCAATCCTCCTTCTTACGGCCTCTGGTGGGCTTCCCTTGATTCTGAGGAGCCTTGCCGGGGCGGCTTACTCCGCCGCCTCGGCCCTTCCCGCCAGCACCATCCTGGTTTTTCTCCTTATCACGCTTCTCATACTCAACCCTCTGCTTCTTGACGAGCTGCTCAACCCGATGACACTCCTGAAGGTCGTGGCCCTTGGTCCTATGGATCTTGCAGTACGGCCCATCACCTTTCCCAGCCTTTTCGGCAGCCGCGGCAGCCCGGTAGTCAGTGCATGCGGCAACCTCCTTACCAGGGGCCTCGGCCTTGGCCTTCTTATCGGTACTAGGTGTGCTTGATCCTTCGACGGCCATCACAACTTTCTCCTTGCACTTCTTGTTCTTCTTCTTCTGGCTAGTGGTGTCGTCGTCATCGTCTGAATCGATGTCGACGCCATCCTCTTCACCAGGAAGTCACCTTTACTCCTCTATGCGAGCACACTTATCCACCAGAGTGTATAACTCATTCACAGGCTTGGGCAGCCGCATGTTCATTTTGGAATGTATCCTACGGTTGCACACGTTGGACTGGAATGCGGCTATCATAGCTGCCGGGTGGATATCTAGGATGTTCCTGTGCACTCGACTGAACCTTTGCATGTACTTCCGCAGACTTTCTCCTTCCTTCTGTGGGAGGAGCTGCAGATCGCTGGGGTGTCCTGGTTCTTGATGGCCGCCCGTAAAGGCGCCAACAAACTCATGGCATAGGTCAGCCCAAGTTGAGATGGAGTTCTCCGGCAGGTGCATTAGCCAAGACCTCACATTTGGCTTGAGTGCCAAAGGGAAGTAGTTGGCGAACACCTTCTCATCTCTTCCCCCGGCAGTCTGAACAGCGATGGTGTAGATGCTCAGGAACTATGCCGGGTTCAATCTCCCATCGTACTTCTCTGGTATCTCTGGCTTGAATGTGCGGGAAGATGGCCAACGGACTTGTCGCAACTCATGAGTGAAGGCGGGGCACCCAACCTCGAAAGGTAGGTACCATCTTCACCGAGAGTGGGCTCATCGATGTCAGGGCCATTGCACCTATCAGACTGGCGGTGGGCATCACGGAGCCGCTCGATGGTGACGCGCGCGCCTTCCCCTCGCCTATCCTCCTGGGCATGCCGCTGGTCTCGACGTGCTCGAGGGCCGGATGAAGCCATCAAGACGTCGTCAGGTTCTTGATCGCGTGGCTCCGGCCGTGGCCCCTGCGTAGGCTGCCGCGGAGGTGACTACACCGTGGGGGTGGCCCCTTCGGCACGGCCAGCAGCGCGAGCCATCATCGTCGCTTGGGAAGGCCGTGGCGGGCCAGCTCGCTGTGATCCTCCCGCCTCGGCGAAACCAATCAGGCTTTGAATGGTGGCTCTCCACTCATCCATCTGATCGGCTGCCGGCGGAAATCTCAACAGCAGCTGGGCCCGCGCCATAGCCTCCGAAGCGGTGCTTGGCATGGATGACAATGTAGAACATAACGTCGCCTGGCTCCTCATGGTGCCAGTAGTAGCTGCACCATGTTCTCGTCGTTGTGAGCCCATCGCCAGGGTGGCGTGGTGACGAGGTGGAGGTGCTTGAGGGCCAGCGGCTCTGTTTGGCGCATTGGCTGGGGCAGCTCGTCCCGGGAGTGGCGCACGCCCTGCGGCCGCGTCTGCAACGGGAGCGGCCGGAGAGTTGCGATTCGCCCTAGAGCGAGTGCCACCGCTGCGACTGTGCCCTTCGGCCGGGCGGTGAGGTGCAGACGGAATGATTTCTCCACCCGTACCTCGTGGAGCATGGCCGCTAGGATGCTGTTGGTGATGTCCTTCCCCAGTGCCTTCTGTCCTCGTTTCAGCCGCAGGGGATGTCGTGACGACGCCGCCTGCGCCGGCCACGTCCCCCGCAGCGTTCATGTCTCCATGTGTCCCCGTAGCCCCCGCAGCATCGGCGGCCGTGTGCGACGGGGCCTACGAAATGGACAGATGGGCTACAACATCGGGCTTCTTCTTGGGCGCCATGGGCGATGGAGCCGTCGATGAAGAAGATGGTGTGCATGATGAAGATAATGACGTGCAGCGTACGCTTCTCAGGTTCGCGCAAGCGCTTCCCCCTACCTGGCGCGCCAAAGATGTCGTGGGAAACCACGGCCACCTATGGGGCCATCAGCCCCTTGTGGTTCGGCACGGGGGATGAGCACATTGCACGAAGAGCGGAGAATCGTAGCGCAGCACGGCAGAGATCACACGGGCAGTTTTACCCAGGTTCGGGCCGCCGCGAGGCGTAAAACCGTACTCCTGCTTTGGTGGATTGATGGTGGATTGTGGTGGAAATGTAGCGCTCTTGCCCGGCAGGGTTGCATCGGGGCGAGGGCAGCTACGCACGTACGAGTGTACAAGGGTCCGAATCCTTTCCATGGTTGCTACGGCCCTCCTTTTCTAGATCAAGGGGTCACCATAGTGGCAAATCAGTCATTGTGTACTAATTAGATAGCGAACAGTGCTATCATACCTAACTCTGCAGTCAAAGCAAGGCGCATTAAATGCGCCGCTTAGTGTCTCATCGTGGCATGCCCAGCAAGCCTTGTCGGGTTGCTTGGCCACCTCCTCGTCTGTCTGCTTGCCACGTCACTGGACAGGTGTCATTTGGAGGTGGTTTCCTCTGGAAATGACTGCCATGTGTCGAATAACAGCCACTTAGTCACTTGGGGGCTTGACACCACACCGATCGATGACTTGTGTCGCTGTGAGGTGGAGCGGTGGAGCCTTGGCGGGGTAGTTTGCCTTCATAGCGCCCGGCAGGCCTGCCGGGATGGTCTTGAGGCTTGACTTCAGGGCCACCTCGTCCTTGCCAGGCTCACCTGCCCGGCAAGGGAGGTTTCTCTTTAGTCGTGTCTTCCTCGTTTAGCTTTTCTTGGTCCTCTTGATCTGCCCTTTGATTCTCCAAAGAGCTGATCTCTCCTTGCTTGGTCTGGACTTGGATGTTGCAACCATGCTCTTTTAGGCCTGTGCATGGTCTGGGCAATAGACCCAGGGTTTGTTGCACCGACAAACTAGAACGTGCACTAGATCAACTAGAGGAGGCTCCAAAACTTGTGTATCCATAGGATGGAAAACCTCTAGTATATATAGGTTAGAGGGCAGCCACCAAAGGGGCATAGGGGAGGAGTAGGACTCCTCCCCATGTCCAATTCGCCCCCCCCCCACAAGGAAAGGGGGGCGCCTTCCTACTTGGGCCCTTGTGGCCCAAGTTGCCTTCCACCACTTTCCCTTTTAAGGCCCATTGATATTTAAGCTAAATATAAAATATTCTAAACATTTTCAGAGCTTTATATATATAATTTAACATCCCCGGAAACATTTTCCACCTATATATAATTAATCAGTAATACCCGGTAATACCCGATATTCACTGAAACCCTTTCGGTGACCCCAAAACAATTCCACAAATATACTCTCATCACTCCCGTTCTACTAACACTCAGCAGATCGTGATTACCTTAAGCTTGTGACCCCGTAGGTTCGGTAAGCCATAGACATGAACGAAACCCCTTCGTTCAATGACCGATAGTGGAACCGTGGACATCCATATCGGTCCCTATGATTACATGAATGATATTCGAGTGATCCTTTGGTTATCATGTGATGTTCCCTTTGCTTCACGATACTTTACAAAACCTGGAGTGCATCGGTATCCTCCTGAGTCATCACCATGCTCACTATACAATTGCTCCCGTTATAGGTTTTGTTCTTCTTTCTCGTTGACATGTTCCGGCATCCCCGTGATGTAATCACCCGTGTCTGGTCAGACGATGATGGATACCGTCACACCGAGAGGGCCCTGAGAATATCTCTCCATCATCGGAGGAGCAAATCCCACTCTCGAGCTGTCTGGTCACTTGTCAAACTTTCCGATGAGCCTGAAAGTTGTCATTATGATCACCTTGTTACAGATGACGTTTGATCAACACCAAAGCCCACCGTACGGTAGGAAGTGACCGAGACACTCTCATGGTCTGAGGAACTAAAACACATGCTAACACTCCGTGTTATAACAGATGATTTCAGATGATATGATCACATAGTATAACATACAAGTATTGGGTCGATTCAATATGATCGCTCTTCTAACGCCATACCCTCAATGTTGTTTTAGGACTATCGTTACACTTAATGATATCCTAAGATCCGGAAAACATGATCACCAACAACGCTTGAGCCGGTCTTAGAGGCGAGACCGGGAACCTATTGTTTACCGTTTATCATTTCACACGTGCATATGAGTTTTCCACTGAATCACATATTCAAGGATAATAGAAGTTATAGCATGAAATATAAACTCTTGATTATGAATAATGAAAATATAATAATACAATATTATTGCAGCTAGGGCATATTTCCAACAGTCTCCCACTTGCACTAGAGTCAATAATCTAGTTTACATAGTCCCTTTAACACCTATGGCTATCCGGTGTTGCTCATGCTTCGCTCGTGGTAGAGCCTTTGTCATTGGATCTGACACATTCAAATCCGTGTGAACCTTGAGAACCTTCACAAAACCCTTCTCAACATGCTGTCGAATGATGTGATACTTGCGCTCGACATGTCTGGTCTTCATGTGGGATCTTGGTTCCTTTGCTTGAGCAACAACACCACTATTATCACAATAGAGTGCCATTGGGTTCATTGCACTTGGGACCACACCAACTTCTTCAAGAAACTTCTTGATCCAGACTGCCTCCTTCGAAGCTTCTGAAGCCGCAATGTATTCTGCTTCTGTTGTAGAACCTGCAATAGTGTTTTGTTTGAAACTTTTCCAAACAACCGCACCACCATTAAGGGTGAAAACATAACCGATTGAGATTTATAGTCATCTATATCAGCCATGAAGATTGCATCAGTGTAACCATTTACAACTAGTTCTTCATCTCCTCCATAGACTAGGAGCATGTCATTTGTCCGTTTGAGGTACCTAAGAATATTTTTAACAGCTGCCCAGTGAGCCAATCCAGGATCACTTTGGTGCCTGCTACTAACACTTAGTGCATAAGAAACATCTAGTCTAGTACATATCGTAGCATACATGATGGATCCAATTGCCGAGGTATATGGGACTCCACTCATTTGCACTCGCTCATCAACTATCTTCGGACATTGATTCTTGCTGAGTGTTGTGCCATGTGACATTGGGAGAAAACCTTTCTTTGCATTTTCCATTTCAAACCTTTTTAAAACCTTGTCAATATACGTGCTTTGGCTAAGTGCAATTAGACATCTTGATCTATCTCTATAGATCTTTATGCCTAGTATATATGCAGCTTCGCCTAAATCTTTCATTGAAAACACACTCTTCAAATAATCTTTTATTGTGCTAAGAAACTTAGTGATGACCCACAAGTATAGGGGATCAATCGCAGTCCTTTCGATAAGTAAGAGTGTCGAACTGCTACTTCTTGAGCTTGCGTTGGTTTTTCCCTTGAAGAGGAAAGGGTGATGCAGCAAAGTACACATAAGTATTTCCCTCAGTTTGAGAACCAAGGTATCAATCCAGTAGGAGGTACAAGAAAGTCTCCAATCTATGCACCAGCACAAACAATCAAACACTTGCACCCAACGCGATAAAGGGGTTGTTAATCCCTTCACGGTCACTTGCAAAGGATGAGATCTGAAAGAGATAGATATAAAAGATTACTAAAACGTAAAACAAAGTAAAAACAAATAAATTGCAGCAAGGTATTTTTGGGTTTTTTGGTTTATAGATCTGAAAATATATGATGGAAAATAGACCCGGGGGCCATAGGTTTCACTAGAGGCTTCTCTCTTGAAACAAAATAATACGGTGGGCGAACAAATTACTGTCGAGTAATTGATAGAAAAGCGCAAATTTATGATGATATCCAAGGCAATGATTATGAATATAGGCATCACGTTTGTGTCAATTAGACCGACTCCTGCCTGCATCTACTACTATTACTCCACACATCGACCACTATCCAGCATGCATCTAGAGTATTAAGTTCAAAAGAATGGAGTAACGCCTTAAGTAAGATGACATGATGTAGAGGGATAAACTCAAGCAATATGATGAAAATCCCATCTTTTTACCATTGATGGCAACAATACAATATGTGCCTCGCTACCCCTACTTTGTCACTGGGCGAGGACACCGCAAGATTGAACCCAAAACTAAGCACCTATCCCATTGCAAGAAGAACCAATCTAGTTGGCCAAACCAAACCGATAATTTTAAGAGAAATACAAAGATATCAAATCATGCATATAAGAATTTAGAGAAGATTCAAATAATATTCATTGATAATCTGATCATAAATTCACAATTCATCGGATCTCGACAAACACACCGCAAAAGAATATTACATCGGATAGATCTCCAAGAACATTGTATTGAAGATCAAAGAGAGAGAAGAAGCCATCTAGCTACTAGCTATGGACCCATAGGTCTGTGGTAAACTACTCACGCTTCATCGGAAGGGTAATAGAGTTGATGTAGAAGCCCTCCATGATCGAATCCCCCTCCGGCCGGGTGCTGGAAAAGGCCCCAAGATGGGATCTCACGGGTACAGAAGGTTGCGGCGGCAGAAAAGTATTTTGGTGTACGCTTCTGGTCGTTTGGGAATATTTCTGAATTTATAAGCCAAGAATTAGGGTTAGAGGAGCTCCGAGGGGCCCACAAGACCTCAGGGCGCCCCCTAGGGTGCACCCCTGAGGCTTGTGGCCTCCTCGGGACTCCTCTGACTTCTTCTCCAAGTTCTACGTGTTTCTTCTGGTCCAAGAAAATCATCGCGAAAGTTTTATTCCGTTTGGACTCCGTTTGGTATTCCTTTTCTGTAAAACTCAAAAACATGGAAAAAACAGAAATTGGCACTGGGCTCTAGGTTAATAAGTTAGTCCCAAAAATAATATAAAATAGCATATTAATGCATATAAAACATCCAAAACAGATAATATAATAGCATGGAACAATAAAAAATTATAGATACGTTGGAGACGTATCAAGCATCCCCAAGCTTAATTCCTTCTCGTCCTCGAGTAGGTAAATGATAAAAACAGAATTTTTGATGTGGAATGCTACCTAACATATTTATCCATGTAATTTTCTTTATTGTGGCATGAATATTCAAATCCATAAGATTCAAAACAAAAGTTTAATATTGACATAAAAACAATAATACTTTGAGCATACTTATAAAGCAATCGTGTCTTCTCAAAATAACATGGCCAAAGAAAGTTATCCCTACAAAATCATATAGTCTGGCTATGCTCCATCTTCATCACACAAAGTATTAAATCATGCACAACCCCGATGACAAGCCAAGCAATTGTTTCATACTTTTGATGTTCTCAAACCTTTTCAACTTTCACGCAATACATGAGCGTGAGACATGGATATAGCACTATAGGTGGAATAGAATATGGTGGTTGTGGAGAAGACAAAAAGAAGGAGAAGGTCTCACATCAACTAGGCATATTAACGGGCTATGGAGATTCCCATCAATAGATATCAATGTGAGTGAGTAGGGATTGCCATGTAATGGATGCACTAGAGCTATAAGTGTATGAAAGCTCAAAAAGAAACTAAGTGGGTGTGCATCCAACTTGCTTGCTCACGAAGACCAAGGGAAATTTTAGGAAGCCCATCATTGGAATCTACAAGCCAAGTTCTATAATGAAAAATTCCCACTAGTATATGAAAGTGACAACATAGGAGACTCTCTATAATGAAGATCATGGTGCTACTTTGAAGCACAAGTGTGGTAAAAGGATAGTAGCATTGCCCCTTCTCTCTTTTCTCTCATTTTTTTTATTTGGGCTTCTTTTGGCCTCTTTTATTTTTTTCAAAGTCCGGAGACTCATCCCAACTTGTGAGGGAATCATAGCTTCCATCATCCTTTCCTCACATGGGACAATGCTCTAATAATGATGATCATCACACTTTTATTTACTTACAACTCAAAAATTACAACTCAATTCTAGAACAAAATATGACTCTATATGAATGCCTCCAGCGGTGTACCAGGATGTGCAATGATCAAGAGTGACATGTATAAAAAATATGAACGGTGACCTTGCCACAAATATTATGTCAACTACATGATCATGCAAAGTAATATGACAATGATGAAGCGTGTCATAATAAACGGAACAATGGAAGTTGCATGGCAACATATCTCGGAATGGCTATGGAAATGCCATAATAGGTAGGTATGGTGGCTGTTTTGAGGAAGGAATATGGTGGGTTTAATGCACCGGCGAAAATTGCGCGGTACTAGAGAGGCTAGCAATGGAGGAAGAGAGAGAGTGCGTATAATCCATGGACTCAACATTAGTCATAAAGAACTCACATACTTATTGCAAAAGTCTATTAGCTATCGAAACAAAGTACTACACGCATGCTCCTAGGGGGATAGATTGGTAGGAAAAGACCATCGCTCGTCCCCGACTGCCACTCATAAGGAAGACAATCAATAAATAAATCATGCTCCGACTTCATCACATAACGGTTCATCATACGTGCATGCTACGGGAATCACAAACTTTAACACAAGTATTTCTACCAATCCACAATTACTCACTAGCATGACTCTAATATCACCATCTTTATATCTCAAAACAAATGCAAGGAATCAAACTTCTCATAGTATTCAACGCTCTTTATATGAAAGTTTTTATTATATCCCTCTTGAATGCCCATCATATTAGGACTAAATTTATAACCTAAGAAAATTACCATGCTGTTTAGAGACTCTCAAAATAATATAAGTGAAGCATGAGAGTTCAACAATTTCTATAAAATAAAGCCACCGCCGTGCTCTAAAAAGATATAAGTGAAGCACTAGAGCAAATTGCCTAGCTCAAAAGATATAAGTGAAGCACAAAGAGTATTCTAATAAATTCATGATTCATGCATGTCCCTCTCAAAAGGTGTGTATAGCAAGGATGATTGTGGCAAAATAAAAATTAAAGACTCATATCATACAAGACGCTCCAAGCAAAACACACATCATGTGGTGAATAAAAATATAGCCTCAAGTAAATTTACCGATGGATTGAAGACGAAAGAGGGGATGCCATCCGGGACATCCCCAAGATTAGATGCTTGGTTGTCCTTGAATATTACCTTGGGGTTCCTTGGGCATCCCCAATATTAGGCTCTTGCCACTCCTTATTCCATAGTCCATCAAATCTCTACCAAAACTTGAAAACTTCACAACACAAAACTCAACAGAAAACTCATGAGATCCGTTAGTATAAGAAAATAAATCACCACTTTTTGGTACTGTTGTGAACTCATTCTTTATTTATATTGGTGTAATATATACTGTATCCCAACTTTTACATGGTCCATACCCCCCGATACTACCCATAGAATCATCAAAATAAGCAAACAACACAAAGAAAACAGAATCTGTGAAAAACAGAACAGTCTGTAGAAATCTGTAAACTTCGTATACTTATGTACCTCAAAAAATTATAAAAAATAAGGAAAACCTGGGAAATTTGTATATGAATCTTCTGTAAAAAATTCAGATCAAAATCACGCTTCTGTGATTTTTTAAAATTCTTTTACTGAGCGCAAAATTTCTGTTTTTCAGCAAGATCAAATCAACTATCACCGTAAGCCATCCCAAAGGTCTTACTTGGCTCAAACACTAATTAAAACACCAAAACACAATTACTAAAGAGGTAATAATGTGTATTTATTGAAAAACAGAACCAAAAAGAAAAAACATAAAAATAAAATTGGGTTGCCTCCCAACAAGCGTTATTGTTTAACTCCCCTAGCTATTCATAAAACATAGATGTAGGTATTGTCATCTTTGGTATGCAACTCCTCAATTGCACACTTATAACCCTTAGATTCTTTGGTTTTATCAATAATCACACTCCTAGGCAAGAAATCAAGAAATTCACTCGTGGCAATTGGTTCCTTAATAATATTAATAAAGTTAGGGTGAACACTTATCATCTTAAGATCTTCGTTTCCTTTACTAGAAGATTCACCCTTATTCTTAGGAACATAAATAAACTTAGTAGCTTTAGTAGGAGGAAAATTTGGAGTAGTTTTAACAGAGGCAAAAGCGGAACCCAAGTTGGTAATAATATCTTCTAGCTTGCCAATTCTAGTAGAATCTTGATCTATCTTTTCCTTAACTATGGGTTCTTTTTCCCTTAAATTCTTTAAAGTGACTCCTACCTTAGATCCATATTGAGTAATTTGATTATGAATCTTCTTATCCAAGTTTTCAATAAGCTCTATCGTAGCAATTTTATTCTCAATAATATCAAGCCTTTGCATCACATGTTCCAAAGTTAAAACTGTTTCATTAACCATAAGTGGTGGTGAGCCTACCAAATCTATCATAGCATTATAAGCATCCAAAGTATGGCTCCCCAAGAAATTACCTCCAGTAATGGTATCTAGCACATATCTATACCAAGTAGTAACACCCACATAAAAATTACGGAGGAGAACGGTAGTAGATTGCTTACGAGTAGATCTATTTTGAGCATTGCAAATTCTATACCAAGCATCTTTTAAGTTTTCTCCCTCCCTTTGTTTAAAATTGAGAACCTCACTTTCAGGGGTACTAACAATGGTAGAAGGACTAGCCATGATAGCAAAACAAGCGATCTAGCACATGAGCAACCAAAAAGCAAACGAAAAGACGAACGGAAGAAGGGCGAATAAAAAGGCAAATCTTTTTGTGTTTTTCTGAAATCGTTTTAGAAGTGGGGGAGAGGAAATCGAGAGGCAAATGGCAAATAATGTAATGCAAAAGATGAGAGTTTATGGTGGGTACTTGGTAGGCTTGATGTAGAACCTCCCCGGCAACAGCGAAAGAAATTCTTCCTGCTACTTCTTGAGATTGCGTTGGTTTTTCCCTTGAAGAGGAAAGGGTGATGCAGCAAAGTAGAGATAAGTATTTCCCTCAGTTTGAGAACCAAGGAATCAATCTAGTAGGAGGTACAAGCAAGTCTCCAATCTATGCACCTACACAAACAATCAAACACTTGCACCCAACGCGATAAAGGGGTTGCCAATCCCTTCACGGTCACTTGCAAGGATGAGATCTGAAAGAGATAGATATAAAAGATTACTAAAACGTAAAACAAAGTAAAAACAAATAAATTGCAGCAAGGTATTTTTGGGTTTTTTGGTTTATAGATCTGAAAATATATGATGGAAAATAGACCTGGGGGCCATAGGTTTCACTAGAGGCTTCTCTCTTGAAAGAAAAATAATACGGTGGGTGAACAAATTACTGTCGAGCAATTGATAGAAAAGCGCAAAGTTATGACGATATCCAAGGAAATGATTATGAATATAGGAGTCGCGTCCGTGTCAAGTAGAGTGACTCCTGCCTGCATCTACTACTATTACTCCACACATCGACCGCTATCCATCATGCATCTAGAGTATTAAGTTCAAAAGAATGGAGTAATGCCTTAAGTAAGATGGCATGATGTAGAGGGATAAACTGAAGCAATATGATGAAAACCCCATCTTTTTACCCTTGATGGCAACAATACAATACGTGCCTTGCTACCCCTACTTTGTCACTGGGTGAGGACACCGCAAGGTTGAACCCAAAACTAAGCACCTATCCCATTGCAAGAAGAACCAATCTAGTTGGCCAAACCAAACCGATAATTCGAAGAGAAATACAAATATATCAAATCATGCATATAAGAATTCAGAGAAGATTCAAATAATATTCATAGATAATCTGATCATAAATCCACAATTCATCGGATCTCGACAAACACACCGCAAAAGAATATTACATCGGATAGATCTCCAAGAACATTGTATTGAAGATCAAAGAGAGAGAAGAAGCCATCTAGCTACTAGCTATGGACCCGTAGGTCTGTGGTAAACTACTCACGCATCATCGAAAGGGCAATAGAGTTGATGCAGAAGCCCTCCGTGATCGAATCCCCCTTCGGTAGGGTGCCGAAAAAGGCCCCAAGATGGGATCTCACGGGTACAGAAGGTTGCGGCAGCGGAAAAGTATTTTCGTGGACGCTTCTGGTCGTTTAGGAATATTTCTGAATTTATAGGCCAGGAATTAGGGTTGGAGGAGCTTCGAGGGGCCCACAAGCCCTCAGGGCGCCCCCTAGGGCGCGCCCCTGAGGCTTGTGGCCTCCTCGGGACTCCTCTGACTTCTTCTCCAAGTCCTACGTGTGTCTTCTGGTCCAAGAAAAATCATCGTGAAAGTGTTATTCCGTTTGGTATTCCTTTTCTGTAAAACTCAAAAACAAGGAAAAAACAGAAACTGGCACTGGGCTCTAGGTTAATAAGTTAGTCCCAAAAATAATATAAAATAGCATATTAATGCATATAAAACATCCAAAACAGATAATATAATAGCATGGAACAATCAAAAATTATAGATACGTTGGAGACGTATCACGAACCCAACGAGGAGCAGAAGGAAATGACAAGCTGTTTTCACCAAGGTATTCTGTGCAAGCACTGAAATTATCGGTAACAAATAGTTTGGTAGTAAGGTAATTCATAATGGGTAACAAGTGACAAGTGTAACAAAGGTGTAGCAAGGTGGCCCAATCCTTTTTTGTAGCAAAGGACAAGCCTGGATGAACTCTTATATATAAAGCAAAGCGCTCCCGAGGACACATGGGAATTATCATCAAGTTAGTTTTCATCATGCTCATATGATTCACATTCGCTACTTTGATAATTTGATATGTGGGTGGACCGGTGCTTGGGTGCTGTCCTTACTTGGACAAGCTTCCCACTTATGATTAACCCCTCTTGCAAGCATCGGCAACTACGAAAGAAGAATTTTAAAGATAAATCTAACCATAGCATTAAACATGTGGATCCAAATCAGCCCCTTATGAAGCAACGTATAAACTAGGGGAAAGACAACACTAGAGGAAAGACAACATACATCTCATGAAAATATCGAACGAATACCAAATTCACATGATTACTTATAACAAGACTTCTCCCATGTCCCGGGAACAAAAGTAACTACTCACAAAGCATGCTAATGTTCATGATCAAAGGGGTATTAAATATCATTAAGGATCTGAACATATGATCTTCCACCAAATAAACCAACTAGCATCAACTACAAGGAGTAATCAACACTACTAGCAACCCACAAGTACCAATATGAGGATTTGAGACAAAGATTGAATACAAGAGATGAACTAGAGTTTGAGATGAGATGGTGCTGGAGAAGATGTTGATGAAGATTGGTCCTCCCACGATGAGAGGATCGTTGGTGATGAAAATGGCTTCGATTTCTCCCTTTCGAAGGGAAGTTTCCCCGGCGGAATCGCTCTGCCGGAGACCTAGATTGCTTCTACCCAAGTTCCGCCTCGAGACGGTAGAGCTTCATCCCGAAAGTCTCTCTCTTACTTTTTCTAGGTCAAAACACCTCATATAGCAGAAGATGGGCACCGGAGGCTGACCAAGGGGACCACAAGCTCAGGGGGCGCGCCCCCAGGCTTGTGGCCATCTGGTGGGTCCCCTTCTGATATTTCTTCGCCCAATATTTTTTATATATTCTAAAATAATTTTTGGTAAAGTTTCAGGACATTTGGAGTTGTGCAGAATAGGGATATCAGATTTGCTCCTTTCCGGTCCAGAATTCCAACTGCCGGCAGTCTCCCTCTTCATGTAAATCTTGCAAAATAAGAGAGAAAAGGCATAAGAATTTCATCATGAAGTGTAATAACAGTCCATAATTCAATAAATATCAACATAAAAACATGATGCAAAATGGACGTATCACTTTGTATCATTTCTAATCAATAATGTGTCATCTACATATAAGATTAAAAATGTTATAGAGCTCCCACTAAACTTCTTGTATACACAAGCTACTTCATCATTTTTATGAAGCCAAACTCTTTTACTACTTCATCAAAATGTTGGTTCCAGCTCCTTGATGCTTGCTTCAAACCAGAGATAGATTTTTGAAGCTTGCACACCTTTCCGGCATCCTTTGGATCGACAAAACCTTCTGGTTGTATCATGTATACATCCTCTTTCAAAAACCCATTTAGGAATGCAGTTTTGACATCCATCTGCCATATCTCATAATCAAAATATGCAACAATTGCCATCATAATTGGTACAGAATTTAGCATTGCTACTGGTGAGAAAGTTTCATCATAATCAACTCCCTCAACTTGCGAAAACAATTTCGCTACTAGCCTTGATTTATAGATGGTAGGATTACCATCTGCATCTATTTTTCTTTTGAAGATCCATTTGCACTGTATGGGTTTCAGACCCTCTGGAGGATCAACCAAGTTCCAAACTTGATTTTTGTACATGGACTCCATTTCGGATTGCATGGCTTTATCCCATTCTTTTGAGCTGGGCACCGCCATCACTTCTTTTTAGTGTGCAGGTTCATCTTCTTCCAAGATGAATATTTCATTGTGAAACCATTCAGGAGGTTCAATAACTCTACCTGACCTATGCGGTTCAGTTACAGTTTTAACTGGTGTTTCTACACTAGTGTAGTAATTTCTAGTTTAGTTGTGTGGACAACTTCTGGAACAGATTCCATTTTGTTAGTCCCTTCAACTTCTGGTAATTCAGTAATCTCGTTAAGCTGTACTGTCCTCCCACTTATTTCTTTAGCGAGAAACTCCTTCTCAAGAAAGTGTCCATTCTTTGTGACAAACACTTTCTCTTTGGAGTTTTGGTAGAAGGAATACCCAATTGTTTCTTTGGGATAACCTACAAAGTAACATTTGTCTGCTTTGGGATCAAGCTTATTTGGTTGTAAACGTTTTACATAAGTCCCGCATCCCCACATCTTGAGATGTGACAAGTTGGGTTTCTTCCCATTCCATAACTCATATGGTGTCATCTCAACAGACTTAGACGGTGCTCTGTTTAGTGTATATGTTGCTGTTTCAAGTGCATATCCCCAGAATGATAAAGGCAGATCGGTAGGAGACATCATTGACCTCACCATGTCCAACAAAGTTTGGTTACGTCTTTCCCGGAGGAGTAAGTTGTTAAACAATTCCACAATCACTTAGATGTTTGCTAAACTCATGACTTAGATATTCTCCTCCATGATCTGATCGTAGAAATTTTATCTTTTTACCACGATAATTTTCAACTTCATTCTGAAATTCTTTGAGCTTTTCAATGTTTCAAACTTATGTTTCATCAAGTAGATATAACCGTATCTACTCAAATCATCAGTGAAAGTTACAAA
Organism: Thinopyrum elongatum; assembly: GCA_011799875.1. NCBI lineage: Eukaryota > Viridiplantae > Streptophyta > Magnoliopsida > Poales > Poaceae > Thinopyrum > Thinopyrum elongatum. Next base: position 356,015,325 of record CM022302.1, on the reverse strand, counting down.
GTATACATATCCACCGTGTGCTGAAATACTCATCGGACCACATACATCACTATGTATTATGTCTAATAATTCTTGTGCCCGTTCAGGATGACCTGTGAATGGAGTTTTGGTTATTTTACCCATCAGACAAGCTTCGCATGTATCGAATGATTAAAGATCAAATGATGTTAATACTCCATCTTTGTGAAGTTTCTGCATGCGTTTCTTTCCTATATGATCAAGATGGCAGTGCCACATGTAAGTGGTATTATTAGTCTTCTTAAGACATTTAGCATTAATGTTAAAGACATATTTTCACATTTAGGATCTATTATGAATAAACCACCTACAATAGGTGCAAATCCATAAAACATATCCTTATAATATATTGAACAACCATTGTTTCCAAACTTATAAGAATACCCGTCACTTATCAAACATGATCCAGAGAGAGATAATGTTCTTACATAACTTCGGAACAAAATAACAATTATTTAGTTCTAAAACAAATCCTGAAGGTAAACTCAAAGACATGACACCGACGGCCAGAGCGGCAATCCCATCACCATTCCCAACTCGCATCACGACTTCATTTCTATTTAGCTTGCGAATCTTCCGTAGTCCTTGCGTCATGTTGCAAACATGAGCAATAGGTCTGGTATCAAATACCCATGACTTGGAGTTTTCAGCAAGTAGAATATCAATAACATTAACTTGTATAACTTTTATACCTGTACCAGAAGACGAGTTCTTCTTATCCGCCAAATACTTCAAGCAATTTCTTTTCCAGTGTCCTATTTCTTTGCAGTAAAAACATAAAGTCTCATGAAATGCTCCACCCTTGTTACTTTTGGTGTTGCGTTTCTTCTTGAAACTTTTTGTTTTGTTTACCAATAAATTTTGTTGGTTCTGCAATCCAATCTCATTGGTTTTGAGCATTGCTTCATAAAGCAAAGTGAGGAGCAAATCATTTTTTGGTGTCTTGGGAAAATCAATCCCCATTGCAGTTATACTATCATAATAGTCTGCAAGCCTGGCACCTTGCTTTACACCTTCAGTTATCTTGCAGTCTACCATTGCTTCAGTCATCTCATGAACTTCAGCTGGTTCTTTGTGATACAGTACTTCCAGTGTCTCTAAAATTTTGATAGTACTAGAATGTTCAAAACATTTCTGTAACACAGTGTCCAGGCAAGCTAACATAATACTCTTGACAACACTGAAATCATTCTTGCGAGATAAAAACACATTGATGACATCTTGTGATGCTCCAGGCGTCGGGTAGTCACCAAGTGGTTGATCCAGCACAGATTCTTTCTTTGCACTCTTGAGAACATATCTCACAGTGTGGATCCAATCCTCATAGTTTCCACTATTCTCAGCTAACTTTTCTTTCTCAAACAGTGGTGCTAAATTGAAACTATTGCAAGCCATTGATCTACAACAATCACAAGATTCACTTTTAGACATAAATCATAATTAATATTGCACTAGTGAATTAAAACAAAAAATAATAATTTCAAGTGTGCTCCCACTCAAATTAATATCTCTCATAATTAATAGTGAGTGATTCAAGATCCAAGTCTAGTTCTCAGCCATTGATGTGGACATCACTGATGACAAGAATTTTGACTGGTGGGCAAACTTTTGCCGATCATATCTCCATATGACTCTTGTTCTTCTTTCGATGCTTTGTGCTCCGGTCTCAGAAGATTCTGCTAGAACTTCAAGACAACCGAGTTCTATCTGCATACATGGTCTGACCATCCCCGTCTTACACCTCATATCCCATTTGTACTCATGTGGACATGATGCACTCCGGAACGCTACGTGTTATAGACGGTTGAAACACTGGGAAGAGCACCTTTTAACTTGATATTTACTGTGAGAGATCACCCTAATAATTGACTACTGTGCAATCAAAGGGTGCAAACAACAAAGGGATAAACATCTTAGGCAATTCATAAAAGCATGACATGGTATAGCCCTGGGCGCCGGGAGTTCTCCATGATCGGCTTCAATCTTCAGTTGAAGTGACGTGATGACCAATATTTCATTGCCATTGCAACCGTTTCAAATACGTTGCCGTGGTGGCAATCTCAGAAAATGTTGCCGTGGTGACCGTTTCACAAAACGTTGCTGTGGCACCAAAATCTAAAATTCCGTCATGGCACGAAATTATAGCTCCTCGTCCTGCGCCTTGGTACACCTTCTCCTCGTCGGGGACCTCCGTGTATGTCTTGTCACCATCGCCTGTAATCTATTACATTAAGGTGGCAATCTTATGGCTCCAGCCATCATGCCGTGACGCGCATGCCACTTAACATTACATCATATAACCATCTCATACATAAACTCATTATCATGACGAAGGCTATACCACATCATATGCAACCCTGCAAAACCAAGTTAGACGTCCTCTAATCGGTTTGGCAAATTTTAATTATGTGGCTTCTATGGTTTACGGATAAACCTAACTACCTACATGCACACCATAAGGTGATAATCCTTGTTGCCAGATTAACTTTCGGGGTGTGTGAAAGAAGAGACTTAATTAAAAATCTCGTTCCCCCACACTAAACTTCATCTAATACGCATGACCCCCCTAGAAGATCATCCATCTTCATTGCCATCTTGTGTACGCGATGGTTCACTATTCTTGACTATGGTGAAGCCCAAGGAACTGTTAGCAGATCGTCGACAGCCAGAGCCAAGCGATTGTCAGAACCTTGTAGAAAGCGACACCATGCCGTCAATGAACTGAACCAAAGCAACACTCGAGGGAAGCATAGCTAGAACATCACCCTCACATCCACATGTGATCTAGATCGCAACCTACATCTACTCATATATAGAATCACTCATGAAGTCATTGTTGGGAAACGTAGTAGAAAACAAAAAAAATCGCCCTATGATCATCTAGAAACAATATGAAGATGCATAACGGGTTGTGATCAATGATTGTTACTGACTCTGGGAGTGCAACGGAAGTAGACGAGTCAGTGTAGATCGTACTTGAAGTCCCTCAAACATTGATGACGATCCCGCGGACCGCCCATAAACTATCCCTCGAACGGAAGACCGAAAGCACAGCCTCTCTACTTGGTTGCAAGCCTATGGTCTTCACGATCCGGCGGTGCTTCGCCGTCCAGAGCTAATCGTCACAGGAGAATTAGAGGGAGTATATTAGAACCACAAGGGTCTTCTAATTATGAGGATTAGAGGTGGCTAGGGCTCGCTCTAATTAGTCAACTAGGACCAACTAGAACATGCGCTAGATCAAATAGAGGAGGCTCCAAAACTTGTGTATCCATAGGGTGGAAAACCTCTAGTATATATAGGTTAGAGGGGAGGGAGAGGGCAGCCACCAAAGGGGGAAAGTCCCCCTTTGGGGAGCAGGCCATAGGGGAGGAGTAGGACACCTCCCCAAGTCCAATTCAGCCCCCCCCCCACAAGGAAAGGGGGGCGCCTTCCTACTTGGGCCCTTGTGGCCCAAGTTGCCTTCCACCTCTTGGCCTCTTAAGGTCCATTGATATTTCAAAGATATTTCAGAGAATTATATATATATATATATATATATAAGTTAACATCCCTGGAAACATTTTCCACCTATATATAATTAATCGGTAATACTCGGTATTACCTGATATTCACTAAAACCCTTCCGGTGACCCCGAAACGCTTCCGGAACCTCTCGGAACTATTCCAGATATTAATGAAACAATTCCACAAATATATTCTCATCACTCCCATCCAACTAAAACTCAGCAGATCGTGATTACGTTAAGCTTGTGACCCCGTAGGTTCGGTAAACCATAGGCATGAACGAAACCCCTTCGTTCAATGACCGATAGCGGAACCATGGACATCCATATCGGTCCCTATGATTACACTAATGATATTTGAGTGAACCTTTGGTTATCATGTGATGTTCCCTTTGCTTCGCGATACTTTACAAAAACCGGAGTGCATCGGTATCCTCCTGAGTCATCACCATGCTCACTATACCGTTGCTCCCGTTATCGGTTTTGTTCTTCTTTCTTGTTGACATGTTCCGGCATCCCTGTGACATAATCACCCGTGTCTAGCCAGATGATGATGGATACCATCACACCAAGAGGGCCCTAAGAATATCTCTCCATCGTCGGAGGAGCAAATCACACTCTCAAGCTATTCGGTCCCTTGTCAAACTTTCCGGTGAGCCTGAAAGTTGTCGTTACGATCACCTTGTTATAGATGACGTTGGATCAACCACAAAGCCCACCGTCCGGTAGGAAGTGACTGAGACACTCTCATGGTCCGAGGAACAAAAACACATGCTAACACTCTGTGTTATAACAAATGATTTCAGACGATATGATCACATAGTATAACATACAAGTATTGGGTCGATTCAATATTGTCGTTCTTCTAACATCATACCCTCAATGTTGTTTTAGGACTATTGTTAGACTTAATGATATCCTAAGATCCGAAAAACGTGATCACCAACAACACTTGAGCCAGTCTTAGAGGCGAGACTGGGAACCTATTGTTTACCGTTTATCATTTCACACGTGCATATGAGTTTTCCACTGAATCGCATATTCTAGGATCATAGCAATTATAGCATGAAATATAAACTCTTAATTATGAATAATGGAAATACAATAATACAATATTATTTCCTCTAGGGCATATTTCAAACATAACCTATTAACTCAGTGCCTAGTGCCAGTTGCTGTTTTTTTGCATGTTTTTGGCTTTTCAGAAAATCAATATTAAACGAAGTCCAAACAGAGAAAAAACTTTGGATTAATTTTTTCTGGACCAAAAGTGACCCTAGAAGGTTCGGGAGGAGGCCATAGGAGCCATGAGGGAGCGACAATCCCTCGGGGCGCGCCCTAGTGGGGGGGGGGCGCCCCAGGCTTGTGGGCCCCTCATGGCACATCAAACCCAAATTCCACCTCTATAAATACTCAAATATTCCCTTGACATTAGAGAGACACCTGAAATACTTTTTTCGCAGCCGTAAGTTCCAGAACCATGAGATCCCATCTAGAGGCCTTCTCCGATACTTTGCCGGAGGGGGATTCGATCACGGAGGGGGCTCTTCATCATCCTTGCTGCCCTCCAATGATGCGTGAGTAGTTTACCACAGACCTATGGGTCCATACTTAGTAGCTAGATGGCTTCTTCTCTCTTTTTGATCTTCAATACAATGTTCTCCTTGGTGTTCTTGGAGATCTATTTGATGTAATGACTTTTTGCTGTGGGTTTGTTGGGATCCGATGAATTGTGAGTTTATGATCAGATCTATCCATGAATATTATTTGAGTTTTCTCTGAACACTTTTATGCATGATTACTATAGCCTCATATTTCTTCTTCGATTTATTGTTTTGGTTTGGCCAACTAGATTGATTTATATTGCCATGGGAAGAGGTGCTTTGTAATGGGTTCGATCTTGCGGTGCTCAATCCCAGTGACAAAAAGGGACATGACATGTATGTACCATTGCTATTAAGGGTAAAAAGATGGGTTTTATTCATACGTGAGTTTATCTTATCTACATCATGTCATCTTGCTTAAGGCATTACTCCATTTTTCCATGAACTTAATACACTAGATGCATGCTGGATAGCGGTCGATGTGTGGAGTAATAGTAGTAGATGCAGAAGTTTTTTGGTCTACTTGTCTCGGACGTGATGCTTATATATGATCATTGCCTTGGATATCGTCATAATTATTTGCTTTTCTATCAATTGCACAACAATATTTGTTTACCCACCGTATGCTATTTTCATGAGAGAAGCCTCTAGTGAAAACTATGGGCCCCGGGTCTGTCTTTTATCATATATTAAAACTAAAAATACCTTGCTACAATTTTATTTTATTTATTTTATTTTGTATTTTTGTTGAATCTATCTATCAAAAACTATACAATTTAATCTTGCTCATAACTGTTGAGGGATTGACAACCCCTCTATGCGTTGGATTGCAAGTATTTGTTGTTTGTGTGCAGGTGCTGTTTACATAGGGTTGCTTGGTTCTCCTACTGGATTGATAACTTTGGTTTCATAACTGAGGGAAATACTTATCTCTAATGTACTACACATTACAAGTGTTGTTAGTGCTATGTAGTTTCCCACACTTATATTCTGTGTGCTGCTGTGTCTTAAAAAGATATGATTTGAACTGTGTCTCTATCTTGATTTGCCAACATAAACTAGAATGATATAGACAATACAGTGACCATAGTACATAGATATATGTTTGTTTCATACGGTTATCCTGTCCACCTTACTACTGAACCGGTTTACCAAAATGAGTTTCATATACTACATAATAAACCGTTGATGTGTCTGCTTGTTTCTCTTGTAGAATGCAAACAGAATATCGGAGAAGAGCACCCCATTATGCAATGGTAGAGAAAGTAATGCAGATAAGGTTCAAGATAGTGAGACAACCCTGTTGGTCTCCAAGAAAGGTGATAAAAACTATCTTGTAGATAGTGAGACAACCCCAAAGTCCTGTGTTGATGTAGTGTTTGAGTTACTGGCCACTACCGCTGGCACAAGCTCTTCGAACTCGCTGCCTGAATCACTTCGGCTTCTTTAGTCTCAGCTACAAGCTGAAAGGCATCAGTCAGCTGTGCTGCGGCAAGAAGCCGAAGGACTACGGAAGTCCCTGCATAATTCAGATGCATACTTTCTGGTGCAACAGCAAGCGCTGCAGGATCTTAGCGCCAAACAAGACAAAACTAATAAGCATGCTAAGCTTCTCGCCAGCATGGTGGGTATCTAGGATATCGTTTCTTGAGCTCTTCTGAAGTGGTTTCAGTTCTGTACTTGTTTTGTTGCCGTGTTTATTTGCACTGGTGGCCAATTTAAACCCAGTGTATGTAATATGCTGCTTTGTTCCCTATATTTGCACTGGTGGCGAACTTTGATACCCAGTGGATGTAATACGTGTAATAGCCGTAATAGCCTAGCGTAATTTGTTTGCTTATTTATTTCCTTATTGTCTTGTTTATTTGGTTGGTTGTAGTCACTGCATTTTAGCGCCAATTTTTTTTTAAACTAGGCCACAATAACCATGGGCAACATACTGACCGTTGTAACCATGGTCCTGCTACCTGCCGTAGTGACCATGCAACTCCTACGGGCCGTAGGATCCATGGTCCTTCTATGGGTCGTAGAATCATTAGGCCTTCTACGGGCCGTATGATCGATTGGCCAAACATGGGCCATACTATTCATGGACCAATAACGGTCTGCAATATGGGCCGTAAACGGGCTAGAGTAGAATTCGTCTGTTTATCGCCAGACCATAACGAGCCGTTAATAGGCCGATATGTATAACGGGCTTAATTCGATCGACAGGCATAACGGGTCGTTAATGGGCCGTATTTGATGACGCTTTGAAAACAGCCCAACGGGTTAACGGGCCACAAACGGGCCGACTGTAACCACGGGCTGAATTTGGCCCACAAGCGGAACAGGCCAGTAACGGACCGTAAGTAACCGAATGCTGGAAATGAGCCCAAGAATAAATGGGCCATTAGAAGGCCAAAAGGTAACATGGGCTGGAAACGACCCAATGGAATAATGGGCCATTAATGGGCACAAAGCGAAACACTGTTCATTTAGGGCCAGTTTCACTACGGGCCTTTAATGGGCCCAGAGTTACAAAGGACCTCATCTGGGCCGAAAGACGTCATGGGCCATACATGGGCCGGAAGTTAAAACGGGCCAGAATCATATTGGACAGCCCAGATGACATTATTGGGCCTAATTCGGATAGGCCATAATAGTCCGTGAGTTAGCAGGCTATAAATGGACTATATGCGAACAGGCCGTTAACAGGCTTTCCGTGGGCTGGCCCGCTTCCTTTTGACCAAGTCAAATGGGCCGGCCTTTTGACCTGAATGGGTCGCTGTTGGGCCTTCCCATGTGTCGATGTATCATAGGCGCCTCCTATCCATTGCGCGGTTGACATCTGTCTCAACGCTGAGCAGACACGTGGTTGCTACGGCTCATGAGAATTTTACACGTGGAAAATCCCCATTGGTCTTGGCAGTTAACGGGTTATTGGATCCAAACCGGAACCCGATAGCTTAACGGCGACCCGTTATGATGGATGCCATGTGTCGGTTACCCTTGACGCGCCATTTATCATCATGGAAGTGGACACTTCCGTGATGATAATTTTGGTATTGTCATGGAACACTTCTACGACAACACAGGTATGACTATCTTGATTCTGTCATAAAATCGTCATGGATGTACATGCATGACAGAAAACGTGACCTACTGTGAAAAACACGTATCATCACGGAAGTTTTTTTTGTAGTGAGGTGACAGAGTTGTTGGAGTAGATCATCGTCACATGATGATTGCCCCACCGGCGATCCGGCGCCACCGGGAGAGAGGGGGAGAGATCCCCCTACTTCTTCTTCTTCCTTGGCCTTCCCCTAGATGGGAGGAGGGTTTCCCCTCTGGTCCTTGGCCTCCATGGCTCCCAGAGGGCAGGAGCCCATCCGAGATTGGATCTCTCTCTATGTTCTCTTCTGTTTCGCGTTCCTGTTTTCTGGCCCTTCATCGTTTCTTAAATTCCTAGAGATCCGTAATTCCGATTGGGCTGAAATTTTAACACGATTATTTTTTGGATATTATATTTCTTGCGGCGAAAGATGGGTTGCAACCAACTTACGAGGGCCCCACAAGCCACCTGGGCGCACCCTACCCCCTGGGCGTGCCCAGGTGCATCGTGGCACCCTCGGGCACCGTCTTGTGTTGATTCTTCTTCCCAAAAATCACATATATTCCAAAATAAATATCCACAAATTTTTATTGCATTTGGACTTCGTTTGATATTGATATTCCACGAAACAAAAAACATGCAACAAACAGGAACTGGCACTGGGCACTGGATCAATATGTTAGTCCCAAAAATAATATAAAATATTGCCAAAAGTATATGAAAGTTGTAGAATATTGGCATGAAACAATAAAAAATTATAGATACGATGGAGACGTATCAGCATCCCCAAGCTTAATTCCTACTCGTCCTTGAGTAGGTAACTAATAAAAAAGATAATTTTCGATGTGGAATGCTACCTTGATCATATAATCTAATCATGGCATGAATATAATCTATAATTTGATACAAGTGAATATTAAGACACAAGTGATTCAAAGCAAGTGAATATTAAGACACAAGTGATTCAAAGCAATAGTCTATAATTTTATATAAAGACATCAATACTCAGGCATACCAACAAACAATCATGCCTTTCAGAATAAAAATGCTAAAGAATGCTATCCCTACAAAACCATATAGTCTTGTCATGCTCCATCTTCTTAACACAAAGTATTTATCATGCACAACCCTGGTGACAAGCCAAGCAATTGGTTCATACTTTTTAACGCGCTTTAGCTTTTTCAACCCCCATGCAATACATGAGTGCAAGCCATGGATATAGCACTATGGGTGGAATGGAATACGGTGGTAGATATTAATATGGAGAAGACAAAAAAGGAAGAAAGTCTGACATCAATGTGGCTAATCAACGGGCTATGGAGATGCCCATCAATTGATGTCAATGCGAGGAGTAGGGATTGCCATGCAACGGATGCACCTAGAGCTATAAGTGTATGAAAGCTCAACATGAAAACTAAGTGGGTGTGCATCCAACTTGCTTGCTCAGGAAGACCTCGGGCAATCGAGGAAGCCCATCATCGGAATATACAAGCCAAGTTCTATAATGTAAAATTCCCACTAGTATATGACAGTGACAACATAGGAGACTCTCTATATGGAAAACATGGTGATATTCTGAAGCACAAGTGTGGTAAAAGGATAGAACATTGGTCCTTCTCTCTTTTTCTCTCATTTTTTTGTTTTCTCATTTTTTATTTTTTGTTGGGCTCTTTTTGGCCTCTCTTTTTTCGTCCAGAGTCTCATCTCGACTTGTGGGGGAATCATGGCCTCCATCATCCTTTCCTCACTGGGACAATGCTCTAATAATAATGATCATCACACTTTTATTTACTTCCAACTCAATATTACAACTCGATATTGATACGTCTCCAACGTATCTATAAATTTTGATTGTTCCATGCTATTATAGTATCAATTTTGGATGTTTTATATGTCATTAGATGCAATTATATATCATTTTTTGGGACTAACCTGTTGGGAAACATAGTAGAAAACAAAAAAATTCGCCCTACGATCACCCAAAAACAATATGAAGATGCATAACGGGTTGTGATCAACGATCGTTACCGACCCCGGGAGTGCAACAGAAGTAGATGAGTCGGTGTAGACCGTACTTGAAGTCCCTCGAAGGTTGATGGCGATCCCGCGGACCGCCCACGAACGATCCCTCAAACAGAAGACCGAAAGCACGACCTCTCTACTTGTTTGCAAGCGTACGGTCTTCACGATCCGGCAGTGCTTCGACGTCCAGAGCTAATCGTCACCGGAGAATTAGATGGAGGAGATTAGAACCACGCTGGGTTTCTAATTAGTAGGATTAGAGGTGGCTAGGGCTCGCTCTAATTAGTCAACTAGGACCAACTAGAACATGCACTAGATCAACTAGAGGAGGCTCCAAAACTTGTGTATCCATAGGATGGAAAACCTCTAGTATATATAGATTAGAGGGGAGGGAGAGGGCAGCCACCAAAGGGGCACAGGGGAGGAGTAGGACTCCTACCCATGCCCAATTCGCCCCCCCCCCCCCGCCCACACACACACACAAGGAAAGGGGGCGCCTTCCTACTTGGGCCCTTGTGGCCCAAGTTGCCTTCCACCTCTTGGCCTTTTCAGGCCCATTGATATTTAAATTAAATATAAAATGTTCTAAACATTTTCAGAGCTTTATATATACAATTTAACATCCCCGGAAACATTTACCACCTATATATAATTAATCAGTAATACCCGATATTCACTGAAACCCTTCCGGTGACCCCGAAACAATTCCACAAATATATTCTCATCACTCCCGTCCTACTAACACTCAGCAGATCGTGGTTGCCTTAAGCTTGTGACCCTGTAGGTTCGTTAAACCATAGACATGAACCAAACCCCTTCGTTCAATGAATGATAGCGGAACCATGGACATCCATATTGGTCCCTATGATTACACAAATGATATTCGAGTGAACCTTTGGTTATCATGTGATGTTCCCTTTGCTTCGCGATACTTTACAAAACCCGGAGTGCATCGGTATCCTCCTGAGTCATCACCATGCTCACTATACCATTGCTCCTGTTACCAGTTTTGTCCTTCTTTCTCGTTGACATGTTTTGGCATCCCCGTGACGTAATCACCCGTGTCTGGCCAGACGATGACGGATACCGTCACACCGATAGGACCCTAAGAATATCTCTCCATCGTCGGAGGAGCAAATCCCACTCTCGAGCTGTCCGGTCACTTGTGAAACTTTCCGGTGAGCCTGAAAGTTGTCATTATGATCACCTTGTTACATATGACATTTGATCAACCCCAATGCCCAGCGTACGGTAGGAAGTGACTGAGACACTCTCATGGTCTGAGGAACTAAAACACATGCTAACACTCCGTGTTATAACAGATGATTTCAGACATATGATCACATAGTATAACATACAAGTATTGGGTCGATTCAATATGATTGTTCTTCTAACGCCATACTCTCAATGTTGTTTTAGGACTATCGTTACACTTAATGATATCCTAAGATCCTGAAAACGTGATCACCAACAACACTTGAGCCGGTCTTAGAGGCGAGACCGAGAACCTATTGTTTACCGTTTATCATTTCACACGTGCATATGAGTTTTCCACTGAATCGCATATTCGAGGATCATACAAGTTATAGCATGAAATATAAACTCTTAATTATGAATAACAGAAATATAATAATACAATATTATTGCATCTAGGGCATATTTCCAATAGTCTCCCACTTGCACTAGAGTCAATAATCTAGTTTACATAGTCCCTTTAACACCTATGGCTATCCGGTGTTGCTCATGCTTCGCTCGTGGTAGAGCCTTTATCATTGGATCTGACACATTCAAATCTGTGTGAACCTTGAGAACCTTCACAAAACCCTTCTCGACATGCTATCGAATAATGTGATACTTGCGCTCGATATGTCTGGTCTTCATGTGGGATCTTGGTTCCTTTGCTTGAGCAACAACACCACTATTATCACAATAGAGTGCCATTGGGTTCATTGCACTTGGGACCACACCAACTTCTTCAAGAAACTTCTTGATCCAGACTGCCTCCTTCGAAGCTTCTGAAGCCACAATGTATTCTGCTTCTGTTGTAGAACCTGCAGCAGTGTTTTGTTTGAAACTTTTCCAAACAACCGCACCATCATTAAGGGTGAAAACATAACCCGATTGAGATTTATAGTCATCTATATCAGCCATGAAGCTTGCATTGGTGTAACCATTTACAACGAGTTCTTCATCTCCTCCATAGACTAGGAGCATGTCCTTTATCCTTCTGAGGTACTTAAGAATATTTTTAACAGCTGCCCAGTGAGCCAATCCAGGATCACTTTGGTGCTTGCTACTAACACTTAGTGCATAAGAAACATCTAGTCTAAATATAAAATGTACGAAAAAAATCAAAAAATTATATATATAATTTAACATCCCTGGAAACATTTTCCACCTATATATAATTAATCGGTAATACTCCGGTATTACCCGATATTCACCGAAACCCTTCTGGTGACCCCGAAACGCTTCCGGAATCTCTCAGAACTATTCCAGATATTAATGAAACAATTCCACAAATATATTCTCATCACTCCTATCCTACTAAAACTCAGCAGATCGTGATTACGTTAAGCTTGTGACCCCGTAGGTTCGGTAAACCATAGACATAAACGAAACCCCTTCGTTCAATGACCGATAGCGGAACCATGGACATCCATATTGGTCCCTATGATTACATGAATGATATTCGAGTGAACCTTTGGTTATCATGTGATGTTCCCTTTGCTTCACGATACTTTAAATAACCCGGAGTGCATCGGTATCCTCCTGAGTCATCACCATGCTCACTATACCGTTGCTCCCGTTATCGGTTTTGTTCTTCTTTCTCGTTGACATGTTCCGGCATCCCTGTGACATAATCACCCATGTCTAGCCCGACGATGATGGATACCATCACACCGAGAGGGCCCTAAGAATATCTCTCCATCGTCGGAGGAGCAAATCCCACTCTCGAGCTGTCCGGTCACTTGTCAAACTTTCCGGTGAGCCTGAAAGTTGTCGTTATGATCACCTTGTTATAGATGACGTTTGATCAACCCAAAGCACACCGTCCGGTAGGAAGTGACCGAGACACTCTCATGGTCCGAGGAACTAAAACACATGCTAACACTCCGTGTTATAACAAATGATTTTAGACGATAAGATCACATAGTATAACATACAAGTATTGGGTCGATTCAATATGATCATTCTTCTAACATCATACCCTCAATGTTGTTTTTGGACTATTGTTAGACTTAATGATATCCTAAGATCCGGAAAACGTGATCACCAACAACACTTGAGCCGGTCTTAGAGGCGAGACCGGGAACCTATTGTTTACCATTTGTCATTTCACACGTGCATATGAGTTTTCCACTGAATCGCATATTCCAGGATCATAGCAATTATAGCATGAAATATAAACTCTTAATTATGAACAATGGAAATACAATAATACAATATTATTTCCTCTAGGGCATATTTCCAACATAACCTATTAACTCAGTGCCCAGTGCCAGTTGTTGTTTTTTGCATGTTTTTGGCTTTTCAGAAAATCAATATCAAACGAAGTCCAAACAGAGAAAAACTTTGGATTAATTTTTTCTGGACCAGAAGAGACCCTCGAAGGTTCAGGAGCAGGCCATAGGAGACATGAGGGAGCGACAATCCCTCGGGGCGCGCCCTAGTGGGGGGGGGGGCGCCCCAGGCTTGTGGGCCCCTCATGGCACATCAAACCCGAATTCCACCTCTATAAATACTCAAATATTCCCTTGACATTAGAGAGACACCTAAAATACTTTTTCCGCCGCCGCAAGTTCCAGAACCACGAGATCCCATCTAGAGGCCTTCTCCGGTACTCTGCCGGAGGGGGATTCGATCATGGAGGGGACTCTTCATCATCCTTGCTGCCCTCCGATGATGCGTGAACTACTGCAGGATGCTGCTAACGCGACACTACGATCAGAGACCCTTTGACGAAACTGTGTGCGATGCATTAATCACAAACAGTGACGTAAAAAACCCGTCAAAAAGATGCAAAACATGTGCGATGGCGGATACATCAAACACGGTTCAGATTTTAGTTGCGTGTGCGATGCGGGGCATACGATTGATCCATACGAACTATTTGCAATGAGATAGAACAACAGAAACGGGCAGCCATATCAAGGTGTGTGCGATATACGGCATACAGTTCGCTCCCATGAACCGTTTGCGATGAGACAGAACAACAGAAACGGGCAGCCATATCAAGGTGTGTGCGATATACGGCATACAGTTCACTCGGATGAATTGTTTGTGATTAGGCAACACAAAAGAAACGGTCAGCCAGGTGAAGGTGTGTGCGATATACGGCATACAGTTCACTCGGACGAACTGTTTGCGTTGAGCCAAGAGAACAGAAATGGTTCAACTTAACAAGATGTGTGTGATACGCGGAAAACATGTCTGTAATCGGAAATGTGTGGGAAGACCGATAACAACACAGACGATTCCTGTCAATAAGCCGTGTGAGTTGTGAGCAAACGATTGCTGGTATACAATTGTGAGTGATTGATGAAATCATCACCGACGGGTTCCATTGTTTAGTCCATGTGCGATGTGATTTGCTTTGTCTATAGAACATCAACATATATACTTATAAAAACAGCATTGCATAACCAAATTAAGCATACAATTACATAAGTGACTACACACATAACATTTCCACACACCAAATTAAGCAATTACATGCATACTAAACTAGGAGAAACGAGCATCTAATCATCTACATCTTGTTGCGACGATGCTTGCCATTGCTCTGCTTCCGGCTGGATCCCTGGTCGTGAATGGTTAATAAAATCTAAGTCTATTGCATATTAAGGTCAAAATAGTACTACCAATATACGAGTCTCATATGATGCCATTTCAATGATTGTACCACAAAAGCCCGAAATATTACAAGGTTCAAATTCCAGAGTTACATGGCTCAAATTTCGAAGATTACAAGGTTCAAACTGATATTAGAAATGAAATTTAGCTCATTCAGCTGCAAACGTCCGTGCGGATCAGCTGAACATGGATATAAGAGAGGTTCAAACTAAAAATACCAATAGTAAGGCCGGTTTCGAAACCTCGTCATTTCTGCAAAGGGATCAGCCGTTGACAAGTCATGTATGGGGTTGACACAATGAATTCCGATTACTCTGTCATTTGCAGTTCCAATACGAAATTTAGCTTTTTTGGAACCTTTTCCATTCTGCAGTAGTTGCCGGCGCTGATCAACAAACCATTCATTTTTTATATATAAATGAATGTCCAACCTCATTACCTTCAGCACCCTTGCTCTAACAACAAAGAACCTGGCGAATATAATCTCCGGTAAGGTCCCTCGGTAGGAGTTCAAAGTAATTTTTGAGAGATGCAGATCTAGGCATTCGATGTGATTGTCGTTATATTGTATCACATTATCCACCCCTGGGCCTATTATTATCTGCAAAAGAAGAGAATGTGTTAGTGCCTACATGCAGTTTTGAACACTACTACAGGACTATTTGGTTTGCAAGATTTGTAAAATGCACCAACGTGCCATCTTCGATCTGACATGATTAACATGGGCATTTGATTACAATCTAGAAAAATGTAGCCTTCTTCACAAGAGGTTGAAGTGGATGAAGAATTCCCTAAGAAAACTAGTACAGATAAATCCAAAGGAAAAATGCTTATGGATTGTAACCATATGAATCAAGCAACCAATATGGGGTGGGGGGATGTATGTCCTGAAATCCTCCAAAATTCCTTCAGAAATCGTAGTACATTGTCATTGTAAACTTGGGAAAAGGTGCCAAAAATCGAACTCCCTTATGGTTAACATTTAACAGGAAAGGAACATCACCTCGATATACAGCTTCTCCAGGCACGGAAAGCATCTCAGGAAATTGACAACTTCGTGTAGGTTGGGGCCAATAGATTCTAGTGCCAAGACATTCACTGTGCGCAGAATCTGGGTCAAGCTTTTCTGGATGACAGACGAACATACATCTTCAAAATTAGAAATAATGTTGATATCAAGAAGGAGAGGTAGAAGGCGACTGTTGTACCTGAACGGGTGTGGATCCAATAACAAGTTCGGAGTATTTGATAGACGAGTAGCCCACCACTGTCAATTTTGGTGCAGAAATGACATTGATTCTTGTTGGACCTTGTTGATCAACTACAAGTAATCTCTCAAGTGAAGGTGTATCCTCAATGACCATATTGTGGTCCACCTTTTGTGATCTCTTGTTGCAGCACCAGCAACACACATAAATAGTCCGGAGAGTCATGGAGGTGATGTGGAAGCTACTCGACCAATTCATCGCCTGAAGATGAAGGAACTCGAGTGCAGTACAGCCGCGGAGCAGGCGCTCCATGTCATTCTTTGGGATGCAGACGGCGACGAGCTCGAGGTGGTTCAGTCATGGTAGAAAAAGAGAGGGTGCGCCATTAAGGGGGGAGTGCGGATCATGAACTTGGCGAGGCGCAACATGGGTGCGAGGCGGAGCGCGGACGTTGGCAGCGAGCGTAGATGCCCATCATTAAAACTGAGCTCCTCGAGCTGATCTAGGGCGGGGGATCGGAACCACTCATCAAGCTTGGCTCGGTCCTTGCCGTTGGAACAAAACTTGCCCGTGAGAAGGCCTCTGATTGGGCCATGGTGACTGCCGAGGATCTGGGAGAACGCGTCCAAGCTTTTGCGATAGCCATGGCAGAGCTCGTGGGTGTCGATGAGGTCGAGAGGGGTGGAGAGCCATAGGGGGCACCACCGCCGGGAAAGGACGGTTGTCCTCGCCCCATATTTGATTGGGAGGAGGGATATGATGACTGTCAACATATCATCGGGGAGGCTGCTGATGAAGTCTAGGCCCGCTGGAGTCGCTTGTGGTTCTTTCTCGACCCGCCTCCGCTTGTTGGCAGCCTCGTTCTCCACCTCGTCGGCGGCGACAGCAACCTCTGTCTCCATATTTACGCCGTGCTCCGGTGCTTCAGCAGCCCCGGCGTCGCCACTCCCTCTGATGGGGCGCTTCGGCGTCATCCTCATACACTGATGTCTTTGAGGACTGAGAGTGGCGTCGAGGATGCGGGCGGAGAGAGAGGATTGTGTGTGTGGCGAGGATGGGGGGTGCGGCCGCTCGGGCGCACCATTAATACGGACCAGTGGGAGCAAGCCGGGCAGCGGTCAAAGGTTGTCTCGCCTCCCGATGAGCCAGCACGGCGGACTTCTGGCATTCCTACCATCATTTCACACAGCTATACTCTCACGCCTCCTGATGACACTACGCAGCGAAAACGACTCCCGTCAATTCACACACCTGCATGCACACCTCCCGGTCTGCCTGCACGGCGGACTGCTCGCATGCGTCCCGTCAACTCACGCCTGCTCACATGCCACACGGGGCGCGTGGCGGCACGTATATTTTTTTTGTTTTTTGATGATTCATTCTGCCGCTTTACTGCTTAACCGAAGCATGACACAGTCTAACGCACACGGTCCGAATAAATATTCCGTATGAGATATTGGTTGCCAGCTATTAACAATCCCCCGTTTGTAAGAAGATTATATCAAAACTTGTCTCAAATTTGATGAAAAAAAATAATATCACAGTCTACTGGTGTCCATATATGACACCACAATAAGTTTCATGAATTCCAACTAAGTTTTGGATTTACTGAATTTTAAAAATCAATATTCTCAATGTTTTGAAATCTCTTTCACGGAGAAACATGCACCCAGGGACACACATATGATTTTGCAATCAATTTTGGTGCACATGTAGCTCAAATTTGATTTTTGCACATTAAATCCCTAGGAAATCAATCATTGTATGAAACGGGTCAAATGATCTATGTTTTTTTTCAAACTTTAACACGACACTCTTTTGGTCACATGTTCACTGCAGAAAAAGTTTGACATGCCTCAAAGTGGAGTTGGTGGTGCGGGATGTGTGTCTTTGTGTGTGTGGGAGGGGGGCTGGGGGGTCCGGCAGTACACTACTAGTCGCGAGCCTCCATGATGTGGGATTAGTTATCATTTTGTGAGTCATGTATATATGCCACATCAAAGTCGTGAATTGGTTATTTAAAGCATTACACAACCCTTTTATACATACATGTCCGGGTCACATGCATGCATTGGTGGTCCTCTCGGACACTGCCTCGTCCGGTTAGCAGCTACATGCCCATTCGTTAGCCCGCAAAGGTTTTCAGTTTCCACCGACAACGAGAGGCATCAGACCGAAGGTGGATTCATCTTGGCATGTGTGTTACGGTGTAGATCATTGTGAGATTCCATATGGGGAGTATATGTATATGCATGGTAGGAGTATGTAGTACATGTCAAAGAGGAGGCAACATGTATCCTCTATATATATGTGTCATAACCTCGCTCCATGTGGGGACTTTCCGGTTCCCGAGGCAGGTGCCACATCATAGTTGTGCATTGGTATTCAAACATCACGCAATACCATGCAGGCGGTGGTTGCCCTATAGGAACTCACTCCCGTGCGGCGCTTCCATCTGTAGGCTCGCGAGGTTGTCCTCCATCACTTTGACCCAACGAGAGAGAGGTTAATTTGACCATCAAGGAATGATGATTCTTGTTGGTTTGTGCTATACAGTATAAGTATATATATAGCACGCGTCGAATGGGGACGTAGCACGTACCACGCATCATAAACCTCGCTCTCTGTGGGGACTTTTCGGTTTCCGATATATATATATATATATATATATATATATATATATATATATATATATATATAAAGTTTCGCTGACACGGCTGCAATCACAAGCACTCATTTGCGTGGGGATCCGGTCCCTCCTCTTACCTCATTTGCATTTTGATGTTATATTCCATTTGATGCTATTTTCCTCTTATAGAGAAATGTGGGCCACGCTGACTACAAGGGAGCTGCACCGTGCAGGCACTAGGCTGCCAACATGGCAGTGCAGCCGGCATGGACCACCCGCCTAGCGGCCCGAGCGGTTCTAGGAGAGAAAAGGAAAACTGTGGGGAGAAGGTTTGAACCTTTCGTTTCTTTGCCGTTTTTTCCTTATGCCTTGCTTTTTTTTATTCGAGACTTTCAGGCCGTGTTGCCTTCGCGGGATGCCATCTTTTGTTAGCAGCCCATAGCTAACAAAAAAACAGCCAGTGTTTTGTTTCCCCTTCTATACAGAAGAACTTAGGTGTTTGTTTCGCGTTTTTTTGCCCGTTATCTGATTACAGCGCGATCTAATACCGTTAAATACGTTTGGTTTTGTTGGCCTGTAATCTTTTTTGTTGGCCTGTAATCGATCACCCTGGAAACAACAGCGCCCCAGCCGTGCCGCCGGTGCCACCGTCCATCCCGCCCATACGTGCTCTGCATCACGAGCAGCGGCGCCCGTGATCTGTTTCCACTCGCAGCTGGAACCGTTGCAGCCCATTTCTCTCTTCCGCGCGCGTGCCGAACTCCACCTCCTTGGCACGCTGGGAGCCGCGACCTCGTCGGCGACAGCGCTGCTCAAGACAACTTCCAGCACGGACCTCACCAAGCTCACGGCCGTCCCTCTCTCTCTTCCCGATTGCTACTTCTACTGCGCGTCAACGCAAGAGACGACGACAGAGCGGACAAGGCCCTGGTGTGCCATGGCCCATCTCAAACGCCAGGAACCGCTGTAGCCTAACCCGACAATGGTGCACCTCTCCCCCACACCGAGCTTCCGCAGCGCCGCTGCGAGGCACCGTGCCTGGAACGTCACGGAGCTGCCGGTCAACAGAGACGTGGAGGCGCCGAGGTGGACCAGGTCGGGGTCGTAGACGTACTGTCCGCACCTGGCAAGCGCGCCCAGGAACCCCCAGGTCATCATGCCGTCGCCGGCGAAGCCGTGCACACTTCCTGGTCAGCTTTTCGCCCTGGTCCGTGGCGGCCGCGTTAGCTCCTGCGATCTTGTTCTCGGGCAGCCAGAACCCAGAAGCTGACGACGGTGCCTGCATGGTGGCCGACGGCGGCGGCATGTTGCCGTTTTGCCGCGGCGTTGTCGGGTTTTCCTCTCGCCTCACGATGCTCTTGATTGAGGCGGACGCCACACCATGGCTGCTCTCCTTGGAAAGCTCAAAGCTTTGATCGTCCAGACCATCATGAGCAACTAGGGCAACATGCGGCAACATAATTCCATTTTCTGAGATCGTGATTCCATTCCTTGAGATCAACCAAACACGTTTTCATTTGACCGCATTCCCTTTACGTTAACAATGTAATTTGATACAGATTACGTTTGCGTTTACAGCGCTGAACCAAACACCTGTCTTCATTTCGAAACTCGTCTGTAGTTTTCCCTTTGACCCAAACTTGCATGCGTTTCACCCACTTACAGTTACCGGACCCGGGCACTTGACCCAAAACATGCATCCTTTGACCGATCACTTTCATAAAACGTTTCCTGTCCACGCAGGCGGACGGATGTGGTAGCGGCCCCCATGCACGCCAACCATCCATGCATGCAGGTGCGTTCACGGGATTGACTGCTGGTTTGGCAGCATGGTATTGCATGTGTGTGGACGTCTGTTACTTTTCAATGGATATACACAAGCCCCCGCATGCATACAACCTGTTCGTCACCAGTTTTATGAAAGTGATTGGTCAACTTACCAGCAGCAAGCTGCTACCTGCTAGGTTCAGTCTAAGGATGCAACTTATTGTCCTATTGGTTGCTAGCAGGCTGCACCCTGTATGTTATGCATGGAGTGTGCCACACTGTGTAGTGCATGGATTGATGGATGTGAGAGCAACTCCAACGCGGCGACCGTTGCGTGCTTTGTCCGCTTTTCGTCCGTTTGGGTCGGCCAGGTGGATGTGCACGTCCGGTTTTTTATTTGGGTCGGCAGATGCGTCCAACGAGAGGCCGACCCATTTATGCCGACGTGGCAGAAATTGAGGAATTAAGCATAATTATACATAAATGGCCGGTCAAATGCCGTCCAAAGTCCACTTAAACATAACTAGAAAATTAAAAACTCTAAATAAACGCCCGCACGTTGCCCTAGTAGACCGCCTTGCCCTTGCCCTGCCCGTCGTCGTCGTCGCCGCCGGTGAGGTCAATGAAGATGGAGGAGGCCCAGCCCACCCGAACGCGGCTTGATAGGCCGCCAGGACAGCGTCCTCCGGCGTCTGCTGCGGCGGCGGCATAGCGGCGAGGCGGGCGCGCTCGTCCTCCTCCTCCTCAACCGCAGAGCCTCCTCGTCCCGGCACAGCATCTGCTCATATCGCATCTGCCGCTCGCCGTCGGCCCCCTCCTCGGCGAGGCAATGGGCCTTCCAGCGCTCAAGGTGGGCCGCCTCTTCTTCCGGCGTGGAGTCGAAGTAGCAGGGAGGCGCGCTCACCCACTCACGGAGCTGGCCGGTCCACGAGTATGTCTCCTCCGGCCAAGTGGGGGGCGGTGGTGACCGCTTGCGCATGGGAGTTGGATCGCGCTCCGGCCCCGGCTTGGCCTTGGGCTCAACGAGGGGCGGCGGCGCCAGCTTTGGCGGCACGAACAGGGGCGCCTGGACGGAGTCCCCCGTCGCGGACAAAGCAAGGGCTTGCTCCAGCCCATCCAATGGGCGTCCTCCTCGAGCCGACTCGCCTCCAGCGCGTGTTGCAGGGCCTCCTCGAGGGCGGCTTGGTATTCCGCCTCCGCCTCCTCTTCCTTCGGCTGTACTCTGCTCTGAACTTGCTTTTTAGTGTTTTGGACGGCAGCGAGCAACCGTTTTCACAACCATCTCCTTGCTTTTTAGTGTGTTGGATGGCAGCGAGCAACCGTTTTCACAACCATCTCCTTGTCTGCCGTCTGACTACTGTAGCATAGCACCGTGAGCCAGAATCATTTCTCTGCCGCCCCATCCTTCTTCTTCCCTGAGTCTACGAAACCACCACCACCGGCGGGTTCTTCATCCAGCCGAGCAATGTCCACCATGGCTTCCACCACCACACACGTACAATATGAACCCTTTCTTAAGGAATGGAAACCTTTCCATATATAGTCGACCGTGAACGAGAACTGCCCCTCCGTCTTGTAATGGACGTTTTATGTTGTATAGCCGTAAGTAACCCCACACTTCACTGAATTTCGGGTGTATGGGCGGCTGGGGAGGAACGAGGCAATAACTGCACGTTTGTTTGCGGTGCTTGTTGTCCTCGTCATCAATGTTTTGCGATGGACCTGTGGTACTTGTCATCCTCATCGTGTACACATGGTCTCCCCCGTGAGCATATCGATGGCTCCCACTCGTCTCTTAGCATCTTTCAATTTGGTCCAAACGTCATATAGTGCACACGGGGTGGCAATCCTCTTACAGGTGAACGAGAAACCGACGTCACATTTCTATCATTGCTTTCACGAACGGTTGACAAAACGCACATGTATTCATAGATCACATGGAACTTCCGTTTTTGCACTATATCCGATGTGGGAGGTGGAGTGAGAGACTAGTAGATACCCATCTATATTTTTTGTGAACAAAATGAGCAGTGCACACAGTCTTTTGGGGTGGAGGCCACGTCTTTATGGGTGAACGGGACCCCCCTTCGACCGCATTGACAGAGCGCACGGGAACCCCCGTAATGCACTTCGAGAACCACCAGTCAACGTACAATAGGAACCCTTTCTTAAGGAACGAGAACCCTTACCATTTATTGTAGTTCGTGAGCATATCAATGCCCCTTTACATTTGTTATGCACTGCGAGAACCACCCACACACGTACAATATGAACCATTTATGAAGGAATGGGAACACTTTCCACATATAGTGGACAGTCAGCATATAAACGACCCTTTCCACATGAGAGCAATCGACCTTCGTTTCCATTTTTATGGGTGAACGGGACCCTCCTTTGACCGCAACGACAGATCACGCGGGAACTCGAACTTGGCATTTTGGATGTGTACCCCCCCCCCCCCGAACTCGAACTTGACATTTTCTATAGGCCGGGCTACGAAGAAGGAAATCTCTTCGTTCACAATGGTGAAATGCCCCCACGTGTTATCATTAGCAGGCGTGATAGCCTGCTCGGAAGGCGTAATCACACTGACTTCCGTTTGCTGATGGCTTCAGCTCGACATAACCGATAGTTGTTGGGGTTCGCTCTCTCTTGGCAAGCCGAGAGTGGACAGTGTCGAGAAGAATGCAATTTCTTTCCGGGCTACCGAATGCTGCTGGCAACAGGCCAACTGCTAGAACACAACCACTCTCAATGCCAGGGCAAACTACGAACCTCGAGTTCTTCCAACCCAAATCCTCAAAATCGACCATGTAACCTAACAGGAGGAAGGGGGCGAACCTTTGGCGGAACTCGTCGGGGAAGGTAGACAGCTTGGCGGCTGAGCACCATGACAGAGAGCGCCAACGCATGCACCAGATCGGCGCAGCCGCCCAGCCGCGCAAGGATGTGGCAAAGCAAGTCAGGGTAGCCCAACCCCTTGTCCATGGAGGAGCTTCTGGACATTTCAGCATTTTGTTATGAGGAGTGGAAAATGTCGATAGACCAGGGATGCGATGCGCTCGGCACAGGGTGAGGGAAATGGTAACAGATGGGATCGACACGAACATACACGGCATCACAGGGTGTGGCCAACCAGCAAGGACAAAATAACAGGACAAACGAGGTGGTGTGGGAACCCCCATTATGCACTTCGAGAACCACCAGTCCACGTACAATAGGAACCCTTTCTTAACGAACGAGAACCCTTTCCATATATAGTAGTTCGTGAGCATATCGACGTCCCTTTACATGCGAGAGAAAACCGACCATCGATTTTCATTTTTACACACGATTTTCATGTGGGGGCACATCTTTATGGGGGATTGAGCCCCTCCCATCATCGAGCGCATCGATAGACCACGCAAGAACCTCTATTATGCACTGAAAGAACAACCCGCACATGTACAATATGAACCCTTTCTTAAGGAACGGAAAATGTCGATAGACTAGGGATGCGGTGCGCTCGGCGCAGGATGAGGGAAATGGTAACAAATGGGATGGACACGAAGAGACACGGCATCACAGGGTGTGGCTGACCAGCAAGGACGAAATAACACGACAGACGAGGTGGTGTGGGAACCCCCATTATGCACTTCGAGAACCACCAGTCCACGTACAATAGGAACCCTTTCTTAACGAACGAGAACCCTTTTCATATATAGTAGTTCGTGAGCATATCGACGTCCCTTTACATGTGAGAGAAAACCGACCATCAATTTTCATTTTCACACACAGTTTTCGTGTGGGGGCACATCTTTATGGGGGATCGAGCCCCCTCATCGACTGCATTGATAGACCACGCGAGAACCTCTATTATGCACTGAAAGAACCACCCACACACGTACAATGTGAACCCTTTCTTAAGGAACAGAAAATGTCGATAGACTAGGGATGCGGTGCGCTCGGCGCAGGGTGAGGGAAATGGTAACAGATGGGATGGACACGAACAGACACGGCGTCACAGGGTGTGGCCGACCAGCAAGGACGAAATAACACGACAGACGAGGTGGTGTGGGAACCCCCATTATGCACTTCGAGAACCACCAGTCCACGTACAATAGGAACCCTTTCTTAACGAACGAGAACCCTTTCCATATATAGTAGTTCGTGAGCATATCGACGTCCCTTTACATGTGAGAGAAAACCGACCATCAATTTTCATTTTTACACACGGTTTTCGTGTGGGGGCACATCTTTATGGGGGATCGAGCCCCCCCCCCCCCCCCCCCCCCCCCCCCCCCCCCCCCCCCCGTCCCCTCATCGACCGCATCGATAGACCACGCAAGAACCTCTATTATGCACTGAAAGAACCACCCACACACGTACAATATGAACTCTTTCTTAAGGAACGGAAAATGTCGATAGACCAGGGATGTGGTGCGCTTGGCGCAGGATGAGGGAAATGGTAACAGATGGGATGGACACGAACAGACACGGTGTCACTGGGTGTGGCCTACCAGCAAGGACGAAATAACACGACAAACGAGATGGTGTGGGGGTTTCGCGGGTTCCCTGAGGGCAGTCCGATAAGTTGACATATTTGTGAAAGGCGAGGGCCCGAGACGGTAATCCAAGAAAGAGAGATTAGCGTAGTAATCTAAGCTTATACTACATCTGTCCAAGTTTATTGGTCCTCTTTGTATTTTGTGCTAACTTTGATCATAGATTTAACTAACAAAATATAAATGCATGTCAAAAAAAAATATCGTTGTATTCGTATTTAAACATAGTTTTCAACAATATTATTTTTGTGACATACTCCCTCCGTCTGTGTTTATTAGGCCTACCAGCAGAAACTGAAAACAATTAATGTTGATGGCGCGTGATTTAATGCTGAGAACACATTATTCGGAGCATGCAATGGCCAACCAGTGCAGCGCGTAGTTAAGGCATGCAGCTGGTGGCATGCTTTGCCTTTTCATGTGGCCAATGACGCCCACGTCTAGTGCTAGTGGATAGTTATGGCATGGTGCATGCAGCTAATAAGGCGGATGTGTGACCAATCCTGCGCGCATGCAGTGGAGTTAGTCGAGGGAAATTAAGGGCGACCTGTTTAGAGGCCTTACAAAAATGGTACACTGTTAGCCTGCTTAAGGGCCCAATAAACCTGGACGGAAGAAGTAACATTTTGTCTATTTAAGCCTAAATTTGACACAAAATATGAAAGGACCAATAAACAAGAACGAAGACAATAAACCAGGACGGATAGAGCCGACTTCAAGCCCCAAGAGTTTTTACGGCGGCAAGGCAGTAGAAAAATTCAACCTTTTTACAGTGACAAAAGTCAAATGCTCGCCCACGAAAAAGAAAAAGCGCGTCTCATGAGTCATGGAATCTGTGTCTCAAAGGTCTCCTGGGCTTTTTTTGTCGCCTCTCCATTGTCGCGCAGACAGATCTGGCCCCGTTTGGTTTAGCTTTTCTCCCCCGATTCCGCTGCGTCACAGCCAAATCTCAACCAAACACCGAACTGCGCGCCCGCGATTCTGTGAAAGCCAACGAGAAAATGCACGTACCTGGGAAAGCTGCGAAGGAGGTGCTTTCGTCGCTGCCGCTGCGTGTCTCGTCGCTCCCGCAAAAGAAAACGGTTCACTTTAAGTCGCTACCCCTGTTACAGCACCGAATTACAAGCAAAATGCCACTCGGGCCGAACAACAGCTGACGAACGAAAACAAAATCGGCTGGCCCGTTTCCTTTCTGTCGCTCGACTCCCCCGCCGCCACCCGACAGTGTGGCCACCCGCAGGTGGTAAGTATGTGGTCTCACCCATCTCCCGCCACAAACACACATTTGTGGGTCTGTGGGGACACTGACTCATAAGTCGTGATCACCGATTGCACGTGTACAGTGATCCCAGAGATCAATGCTCATTGAACACACAGAAACTGAATATCAAGAGTCTTACATCCAGTACATACCGTTTTACTCAAATAATTTTAACCTATTAAAGACCATTTCTGGCCTTATGAAAAAACCTTTAAATAAAATAGCAAATTAACTTTTAAAATAATATTTTTGTGGTTTTAGGGAGTCCTGGATTCAAATATAATTTTTGAATGATTTTTCACATCCCAAATTAAGTACTTGTAGTTCAAGCCTTAACTCAGGGGGTTTTGAAAAACCTAATTTATAAAATACTTTTTGGCCAAATTATTTTTGCAAGAAAATACTATTCTGTCCTATACACATGGCATGATCATTGGGCAAAGTTTTGGATCAAGGAGAAGGAGTATAAGAGTTGGAGGATTTATTTGATTTTTAGAGCACTTGCAAATAGCAAATAAAAATCCAAATCAAAGTAGAGACCAAATCAACACAAAAGTTTTTGTTGGACTCAATTTTTATGCTTAATTAATCCTAAATGTTGTGCCATGAAAATCAGGGTGTGACAGACCAACCCCCCTTACAAGAATCTCGTCCCCGAGATTCCTAAACTAGGCGGTAAAGAGATGCGGAAATTCGGAGGTGAGGGAGTCTTCACGTTCCATGTTGCTTCTGCTTCGGTGTGGTTGCTCCACTGGACCTTGACGTGCTTGATGACACAGCTTTGAGTGCATCTTTTGGCTTCGTCCGAGATATGAACGGGGTTCTTGCAATAAGTTAGGTTTGGCTAGTGGTCAAACGCTCGACAAATGAGGTTCGGCCAAGGGTCTGGCTAGTGTGTGTATCCCAAAGTCGGAATACGCGAAAAAGTAGTGTGTCCGTGTTGGTCCTGGAGGTTACCCATGCTGGTTGGCGTCTTCGTAATGTCTCGCGTTAGTTTAGAAGAGTCAAAGTCTTGGTGTCGCCTTCCATTGACGGGGAATCATTGACTTTCTTAAGGCAGATGATCTTCAGTCGCTTGTGGTCTTCATCTAGGTGAGTGTTGAAGCTTGTCCATGTAGGCTCCCCGTCGTGATCTTCCGCTTGACCAAGCTGTCTAGGCGTGTTCTTCGGTCATCTTCGGCCTTTTGTCCTTGTAATCACGGACGCACGTTCCCAGCGTGGTCCTGAAACATTTGGTCCTCTCCTCTCTTCGTGTCCATAGTGGCAAGGTTTGGGTTGGGTATTGTCCCTGAGACTTAACTTAGAGGTTTGGTAGCGAAAATGAGCTACATCATTTAAGAAGGTCCTAGCGGGGGTTTCAAGGAGCTTAGGATGTGAGTGAACGTCTATCATCTTATCCTTGAGCACAGTTCTTAGATGCCAATAGTCCTATCTAATCCTTCAAACAAAGATCACCTTATACCACCGAAAGCATCACTTCATATAAGTCAACTCCAATCATTACTCATGTTATTCACATCCTCGTGACTCCCAGGAGGGGGTCTAACAAAATCATACATGTCAACTATCCCCAAACTCATATGTATGGTCATCCCTATGTAAAATCCATGGGTAGAACATACAAGATGCTAAGCTTGGACTAAACATCACAATCCAGGTACTCAACTTACCCATCCAGGGTCCATGATAGTGCATCTATATCCAAAGGAAACACGTCGTATACCAATCCAAGATCTTGTTTCCTTCCTATGAATCAAATCCAACAACCCATTAGCTTCCATCAATCACTACATGACCCATTAATCCTACAAATCCAATATCTATGGCGTTCCACATGATCTTCTAAAGTCCCTATAATTCCTAAATCATTGAAAAGGGCTATCCTTACTATAGTCAGTCCACCAATTTCCATTATCGGGGTTAAGTAACCTCCAACGTCAAGCTTATATAGATCCCTAAATCAACTCTGACAATTAATCCAATCTCCTAGTTTATCGTCCACCTAGAAACATGGTATCATGATCGAGATCATCAGTCTAAATCCAATTTACTCCGAACCATGTAGACTTACTTAGCATCTATACTCCACTAGGATCACCTATTTAATCCAAATCTCATGTCCTACGAGAATTCCTACATGTTCCCCCAAGTCATTATCGTAATGTCAACTATCTCTTATCAATATCCCTTGGTTAAGTCAAATCCTTATACTTCCAAGAATTTTAGCTTGCGATCATAATTGTCCTGCTAAATCCAATTTACCCAGGGGTAATGAATCCTATTACCATGATCCCACCAAGTTCATCTACCAATGTGAAAGCGTCATAATCCACCAAAGAGTCTCAGATACTTCCTCAAGGTTACTAGTATAGCCTCATCAAGTCATTTGTCCTCAAATTGGTCTTCCCTATGGCATCGTCAGTTCTGGTGCTATCTTAGGATGATAATGTGCTCGTTCACTATGCCCTCTAGTTCCACAATGAACCCAGTGATGAGCAAAGGTTACTGAAGCTTAACTGGTTCTCTTGCAATTCCGTAGTTAAGCACATGGTTAAGGATTTGAGCTAGGGTATTTTGTGAAGTCTCGAAGGGTCTAGGGATGGGTTTCTAATCTTGAGGGGTAAACATAATTCTACGGGGTTGCATTTGGTCGAGAAGGCTGTAGCAAAAGTCTTCAGTGCTAGTTGGTCACCGAGGTGGAATCCTTGGTGCATCTTGTCTTGTTGGTCTTCAGTTGATGAGAGAGATGAGAGGGAAAAGTAGCATAGAGGGGGTGCCTAGAGGGGGTCCTATAGTGCAAGTGCAAACAAACAAGCGCCGAAAGAGCCAAACACAAGCATTAAGATAAGGTAGGTGATATAGTCGCGTACTTGTTGCCTAGGGCAAAAGTGCGACTTATATCAAGGCACAAACAAATAAAACAAGCAACACACAATCATGGTTCTATTTGAACCATCACACGGACTCGGCTTCGCATAGGGGTACACGACTCATCCTACCCTAGGGGTTCTCGGACTCAGTAGTCGTGCATGCTTCATGTCTCGTGCAGTCTTCTGGGTTTTCCTCAGGTGTCGCTACGTCTCTTGTAGTCGTTCGATGAAACGATCCGGGTTGGGCGTGAAGAATCTTCAACAACTTCTCACCTGATGAGCTGACAGGGTGAAGGTGGTTCCTTGTAGCTGGCATTGACTCGGTCTTCTGTTGTCTCCTTAATCATGACGATCCCTTTTGCCTTCTAAGGCATCGACGGTACCGGGTAGGCAATCCTTTATGCAATGACATTAACAAGGCATACTAGAGGTCCAGCCTGTCGGTTACGTTGATGAGAACACCGACACCAAGAGCGAGGGATGAAGAGAACCATTTTCCTGCTCACTATAGTGAGGCGGACCAAATGGCAAGGTTCTCATCCACCGGTGGTTACCGATACAACAATGGTAAGGACAGGGTTGCTCTATTAGTGATGTATATCATGATCTTGCATATCTTATGCCCTGATCATTGTAGGCCAAGGTTGCATCATCTGGGGCAGTGTTGAGGGCGTTACCATCTTCTGGGTCTTGATGTCCTCGTTCCTGAAGAAGGTATCTTCTGTTGGTATCATCTTGTCGTGGTGTCGCCAAACTTGTGTTCAGAAGGTGTGGGTGAATGTCTAGCAAGTTGTCTTCCTTTTAGGTTATCCACGAGGATCTCAAGGAATCCAGTGGTCAGGGGCATAAGGGTACTAGCGACCATTTGCAAAAGTTTTGAAGGGGAAGAGATAAATAAGGAAAATATATCTTAGTTTTCGAAAACTTTAGAAGGGAAGAGAAGTATAGATGGTTTTTGAAAAAAATGTTTTACCCTAACTAACGACCATGCTAACTAAGGCTTCCTACAGTCAGGATGGCTCTGATACCAGCTCTGTGGGGACCCCGACTCATAAGTCGTGATCACCGATTGGACGTGTACAATGATCCCAGAGATCAATGCTCACTGAACACACAGAAACTGAATATCAAGAGTCTTACATCCAGTACATACCGTTTTACTCAAATATGACCTTTGTGGCCAAGTCTTCATAAACTCGCAACGGAAATCTTCAATGATAGCGTGAACCCATGCCATCTGCCTTAACCCTACAGGCATTCTGACTAGGAAAGCATCCTAGCTCGCATGTTCGTCACCAAAGAACTCTTCATCTTATTCATGTTCTTCCAAGCCTGGCCAAGTAAATAGCCAGGGACAAGCCAGTGAGTATGTTTGAATGTACTCGCAAGCAACCCAAGTGTGATAACAGGATAATTATGCAAGGCTCTACGACTAAATTGGCATTTTTGCGTAAAGCTGGTTTTTCTCATGCAAGTATGATCAACACTTATTAAGGTCATGAATGCATCTTCCACAAGTATCAGGAGGTTACAGACATCAACATCGAGAAAGTGTTAGGAATAACTCATGCTCAAGCTCATTGTGACTTCCTCACGAATCACGTCAACAATATTACCAAACCGTGTTGTTTGTCAAAAACATATGGACATCGTCTAAGCAGCACCACCCAACTGTCCTTGATCGTGGACACGGCTATTCGAATTGTTTGACACTCTCAAGAGGTTGCGCACTTTACCCACAAGATTCGGGGAACTTCCGTGTCATCCACGACCCGCAGTACCTCAAGTACCCGGGATAAGCACCCGATCACTACCTTTCCCTAGCCGTGACTAACATAGAGTCCACTCGATTGGTAGCAGCCCCCGTGCCAAATATTGTCACATAATGAATTTTGCGGAGCCACGCTCCCATAGTCATCACATAACACAAGCACGGGGTACCAACGGTGTGTCCGGTGCCCTGTGAAAACAGTCATGGCCGCCTATCCAAGCACGACCCCGTCCCGAGAGTGACCACGCCACTCCCGTCACTAGTAAGGCGGGCATCCATGCTAGCATGAACTAGGTAATCAATAATGGCTTTTCCCATATAAGGGTAGAGTGGTTGTGCATGTTTGGTTGGGACGGTCGACAAATCTTAAATCTAATCCATCTTTGTAAAGAACACTTTCATCAAACCTCGGTACACTACTTCTCCATCAAGTAGTGACCTAGTTCATCATCATCTCCCAGGGGCATTAGTGGCACCCACTGGGGATATTTGCAAGTATGTCAAATCACACTTGTTTCTTTCCATGCAGAACTCTGCCCCGTTTTGCTTAGCCAACTATTATAACACCTATCTACTTCCCACCAACACGACTCTAAGCAAGGGTAGAGTCATGAACATTGCAAGTATCAACGGAGTATGCAACGGAGGCAAGCCTAGCAAGGTTGCCATTCAAGATATTATGCATTCGATGGAACAACGAAAAATACTATTATGATGTAAAATGGTTCATCATGGTCAAAGGGCTGCTTGCCTGGCTCAACAAAGTCCTCGGGGTCTTCAAATGTCTCTGGTCGAAATCCTTCAACGTCGTAATCTAACGTCGCAAAATAACGACACTCAATAAGGCAATAACACAAAACAGAAAAATAAAAGTGCTCATAAAAATGTCAACTTATTTTTCTTAAATAATGAAGTGAAAACTAAGAATGCTAAAATTCTTAGTTTTGGAATTGGAGCTATAGGATCAGGGATATGGATTTTTAGAGGTGGATTTAAATTGCTCAAATTTGAATTTAAATTTGAACAGTACAGAAAGGTGTGATGGATTTGCATGAAAGTTACATCATTAAATAGGTAGGATTTTTAGAAGAAATTAGGACTTGGAATTATCTCATTTGGACAAATATTTATCTCTGTGGAATTTTTGCAAGTTTCAGAAATAAAGAAAAAGAGAAAAGGAACTGTGCAACTGGGCTGATTTGGCCACAGTGCAGTAGGCCCAGAGGGGATCCAGCCCACGCGAGGCTGCTACGTCGAAGGCGTAAAGGCAAAATACGCCTTCAGCTGATGTAGCGAACCGGTACACGCGCGCGTGCGTTTTAAACCTGACGCGTGGGACCCAGCCATCAGGGTGTGTGGCTGACAGACGGGCCCCATGACCGTTGTCGTGTACCTCTGGCCAGAGGGGGTGGCGAGCTCAAAGGCAGCGTTGTGGTCGACGGTGAGGCGATTTGAGGGCACCGTAGTGCTCAGAGTGGTGTCGCCGTTCGGGACAAGGCGGAGTTGGTTGCCGGAGTGCAGGGGTTCGCCAGCGACGAGGAAGCCGGCGCCAGGGCTTCGGGAGGTGCTTGGCCCGGTTGATTCCAGCTACAATAGAGAGGGGAAACAGAGGGGAAAAGGTCAGGGAGGTGCGACAGTTCCAGATCGAGAGGTAGAAGAGGCGGAGAGGGCATGTACCCTGAGATCGACGGCGACCCGAGGCGGCGGAGCTCGAGCTTGATCTCGAGCTCGGGCCTCTCTGAGGATGAATGGATGGTGCAAGCGGTAGATAGGGAGTGGAAGAGGGCGAGTGATGGAGAGAATGGTGTTCGGGGTGGCCTAAAATAGCCATTGCGTGGTTCACCATGGACCCGTGCGCCGGTGAGGTTGCAGTCGAGGCTGGAGGCCATGGGAGCTCGCAGGAGTGCACCCGGGGTGTTTGTGGAGGTGGTCTACGACCAGGGGGAGGAATAGAGAGAGCGGGGGAGTGCTAGGGGCGTCGCGCATGTGAGCTCGTTCATTGGACCTCTCGGGCGGCCGACGCGCGTGTGGAGGGAGGCAGCAGTAGGAAGAAAGAGAAGGAGGACAGAGGCTTAGCGTGTTGCGGACGCCGAGGGCTCCGGCAGGCATGCGGGGGAGGCCCGAGGTCGTCGGGGGCGTCGGGCAGGGGGCCGCTACAGTGCCTTGGTGCACTGTAGCGCACTCCAGAGCGTGCCAATGGCCGACATGGCCATTTTTTTGGTGTCCTGGGTGTAGTCTCTAGTGTCTAGGGGGTTGAGGGGGTAGTAAACAAAGGGCAGGCAGCTTTGGATGCTCTGGAGGTGCTCTGGTGTGAGGAGGGGGTGAGAGGGAGGGGGAACAGTGGCTGTCTAGAGAAGAAAAATGGGGGTTTCACCCACCAATGATTGAGCCATGGTCATGCAAAACTTACTAGAGGTAGAAGAGGACTGGAGAAGCTCTCGTAAAAAGTTGAGTTAAAGGAGATTAGTGGAAGGGGTCAAAACAATGGTCTTGGTAAAATAGCAGAAGGTTTTTTGATGCAAGTTTGGACAGGTAAATGAATTCTTCTTGACATGAGATTTGATAGGATCAAATGTCATATGCAAATGAGGTTGATAACTAAGTTTTAGCCCATTTGGAGAAAGTTGCAAATGTAACTTTGGCAAACCCTAGAAATCAACAGAAATGGGTTTTCCAATATTTAGTCATGCAAATCTTTTCTCCTTGATGCACGAATTGGTGTAGTGTCATCATTTGGAGATTATAGCATGTCCACAAAAAATGAGATCAAAAGGAGACAGTTGGCAATGTAGAGTTGCTCAAATTTGGATCTGTACAGGAACGGGTTTTGGGCACTTTTGTGAACCAAAACTATTTTCCTTGGTATGAAACTTTTCAAGATCATCACATTAGGCATATGTGACTTGCCAGAATTTTCCTGGATTTATTTGACTATATGTCTTTCAGAAATATTTCAAATCCTTGAATCATGCAGAAGTGGTTTTGGAGGGTTTTGTCCAATATTTTGGTCATGACCATGTGTTGAAACTCATATATATGGACAATATATGTCCACTGAGTCTCCCTAAATTTTCTAAAATATTTTTGAAACTTTAAAATAATTTTAACCTATTAAAGACCATTTCTGGCCTTATGAAAAAGCCTTTAAATAAAATAGCAAATTAACTTTTAAAATAATATTTTTGTTGTTTTAGGGAGTCCTATATCTAATAGGATTCGAATATAATTTTTGAATGATTTTTCACATCCCAAATTAAGTACTTGTAGTTGAAGCCTTAACTCAGGGGGTTTTGGAAAACCTAATTTAGAAAATACTTTTTGGCCAAATTATTTTTGCAAGAAAATACTATTCTGTCCTATACACATGGCATGATCATTGGGCAAAGTTTTGGATCAAGGAGAAGGAGTATAAGAGTTGGAGGATTTATTTGATTTTTAGAGCACTTGCAAATAGCAAACAAAAATCCAAATCAAAGCAGAGACCAAATCAACACAAAAGTTTTTGTTGGACTCAATTTTTATGCTTAATTAATCCTAAATGTTGTGCCATGAAAATTAGGGTGTGACAGATCTACCCCTCTTACAAGAATCTTGTAGCCGAGATTCCTAAACTAGGCGGTAAAGAGATGCGAAAATTCAGAGGTGAGGGAGTCTTCACGTTCCATGTTGCTTCTACTTCGGTGTGGTTGCTCCACTGGACCTTGAAGTGCTTGATGACACAGCTTCGAGTGCATCTTTTGGCTTCGTCCGAGTTGTGAACGGGGTTCTTGCAATAAGTTAGGTTTGGCTAGTGGTCAAAGGCTCGACGAACGAGGTTCGACCAAGGGTCTGGCTAGTGTGTGTATCCCAAAGTCGGAATACGCGGAAAAGTAGTGTGTCCGTGTTGGTCCTGGAGGTTACCCATGCTGGTTAGCGTCTTTGTAATGTCTCACGTTAGTTTAGAAGAGTCAAAGTCTTGGTGTCGCCTTCCATTGACGGGGAATCATTGACTTCCTTAAGGCAGATGATGTTCAGTCGCTTGTGGTCTTCATCTAGGTGAGTGTTGAAGCTTGTCCATGTAGGCTCCCAGTCATGATCTTCCGCTTGACCAAGCTGTCTAGGCGTGTTCTTCGGTCATCTTCAGCCTTTTGTCCTTGTAATCACGGACGCACGTTCCCAGCGTGGTCCTGAAACATTTGGTCCTCTCCTCTCTTCGTGTCCATAGTGGCAAGGTTTGGGTTGGGTATTGTCCCTAAGACTTAACTTAGAGGTTTGGTAGCGAAAATGAGCTACATCATTTAAGAAGGTCCCAGCGGGGGTTTCAAGGAGCTTAGGATGTGAGTGAACGTCTATCATCTTATCCTTGAGCACAGTTCTTAGATGCCAATAGTCCTATCTAATCCTTCAAACAAAGATCACCTTATACCACCGAAAGCATCACTTCATATAAGTCAACTCCAATCATTACTCATGTTATTCACATCCTCGTGACTCCCAGGAGGGGGTCTAACAAAATCATACATGTCAACTATCCCCAAACTCATATGTATGGTTATCCCTATGTAAAATCCATGGGTAGAACATACAAGATTGTAAGCTTGGACTAAACATCACAATCCAGGTACTCAACTTACCCATCCAGGGTTCATGATAGTGCATCTATATCCTAAGGAAACACGCCGTATACCAATCCAAGATCATGTTTCCTTCCTATGAATCAAATCCAACAGCCCATTAGCTTCCATCAATCACTACATGACCCATTAATCCTACAAATCCAATATCTATGGCGTTCGACATGATCTTCTAAAGTCCCTATAATTCCTAAATCCTTGAAAAGGGCTATCCTTACTATAGTTAGTCCACCAATTTCCATTGTCGGGGTCAAGTAACCTCCAATGTCAAGCTTATATAGATCCCAAAATCAACTCTAACAATTAATCCAATCTCCTAGTTTATCGTCCACCTAGAAACATGGTATCATGATTGAGATCATCAGTCTAAATCCAATTTACTCCGAACCATGTAGACTTACTCAGCATCTATACTCCACTAGGATCACCTATTTAATCCAAATCTAATGTCCTACGAGAATTCCTACATGTTCCCCCAAGTCATTATCGTAATGTCAACTATCTCTTTTTAATATCCCTTGGTTAAGTCAAATTCTTATACTTCCAAGAATTTTAGCTTGCGATCATAATTGTCCTACTAAATCCAATTTACCCATGGGTAATGAATCCTATTACCATGATCCCACCAAGTTCATCTACCAATGTGAAAGCATCATAATCCACCAAAGAGTCTCAGATACGTCCTCAAGGTTACTAGTATAGCCTCATCAAGTCATTTGTCCTCAAATTTGTCTTCCCTATGGCATCGTCAGTTCTAGTGCTATCTTAGGATGATAATGTGCTCGTTCACTATGCCCTCTAGTTCCACAATGAACCCAGTGATGAGCAAAGGTTACTGAAGCTTAACTGGTTCTCTTGCAATTCCGTAGTTAAGCACATGGTTAAGGATTTGAGCTAGGGTATTTCGTGAAGTCTCGAAGGGTCTAGGGATGGGTTTCTAATCTTGAATGGTAAACATAACTCTACGGGGTTGCATTTGGTCGAGGAGGCTGTAGCAAAAGTCTTCAGTGCTACTTGGTCGCCAAGGTGGAATCCTTGGTGCATCTTGTCTTGTTGGTCTTCGGTTGATGAGAGAGATGAGAGGGAAAAGTAGCATAGAGGGGGTGCCTAAAGGGGGTCCTATAGTGCAAGTGCAAACAAACAAGCGCCGAAAGAGCCAAACACTAGCATTAAGATAAGGTAGGTGATATAGTCGCGTACTTGTTGCCTAGGGCAAAAGTGCGACTTATATCAAGGCAAAAACAAATAAAACAAGCAACACACAATCATGGTTCTATTTGAACCATCACATGGACTCGACTTCGCATAGGGGTACACGATCCAACCCTAGGGGTTCTCGGACTCAATAGTCGTGCTTGCTTCATGTCTCGTGCAGTCTTCTTGGTTTTCCTCAGGTGTCGCTGCGTCTCTTGTAGTTGTTCGATGAAATGATCCGGGTTGGGCGTGAAGAATCTTCAACAACTTCTCACCTGATGAGCTGACAGGGTGAAGGTGGTTCCTCGTAGCTGGCATTGACTCGGTCTTCTGTTGTCTCCTTAATCATGACGATCCCTTTTGCCTTCTAAGGCATCGATGGTACCGGGTAGGCAATCCTTTATGCAATGACATTAACAAGGCATACTAGAGGTCCAGCCTGTCGGTTACGTTGATGACAACACTGACACCAATAGCGGGGGATGAAGAGAACCATTTTCCTGCTCACTATAGTGAGGCGGACCAAATGGCAAGGTTCTTATCCACCGGTGGTTGCCGATACAACAACGGTAAGGACATGGTTGCTCTATTAGCGATGTATATCATGATCTTGCATATCTTATGCCCTGAT
Organism: Thinopyrum elongatum; assembly: GCA_011799875.1. Taxonomy (NCBI): domain Eukaryota; kingdom Viridiplantae; phylum Streptophyta; class Magnoliopsida; order Poales; family Poaceae; genus Thinopyrum; species Thinopyrum elongatum. The sequence continues at coordinate 355,977,736 of CM022302.1, read as the reverse complement.
CATTGTAGGCCAAGGTTGCATCATCCGTGGGCAGTGTCGAGGGTGTTACCATCTTCTGGGTCTTGATGTCCTCATTCCTCAAGAAGGTATCTTCTGTTGGTATCGTCTTGTCGTGGTGTCGCCAAACTTGTGTTCAGAAGGTGTGGGTGAATGTCTAGCAAGGCGTCTTCCTTTTAGGTTATCCACGAGGATTTCAAGGAATCAAGTGGTCAGGGGCATAAGGGTACTAGCGACCATTTGCAAAAGTTTTGAAGGGGAAGAGATCAATAAAGAAAATATATCTTAGTTTTCGAAAACTTCAGAAGGGAAGAGAGGTATAGATGGTTTTTGAAAAAATTGTTTTACCCTAACTAACGATCATGCTATCTAAGGCTTCCTACAGTCAGGATGGCTCTGATACCAGCTCTGTGGGGACCCCGACTCATAAGTCGTGATCACCGATTGCACGTGTACAGTGATCCCAGAGATCAATGCTCACTAAACACAAAGAAACTAAATATCAAGAGTCTTACATCCAGTACATACCATTTTCCTCAAATATGACCTTTGTGGCCAAGTCTTCATAAACTCGCAGTGGAAATCTTCAATGATAGTGTGAACCCATGCCATCTGCCTTAACCCTACTGGCATTCTGACTGGGAAAGCGTCATAGCTCACATGTTCATCACCAAAGAACTCTTCATCTTATTCCTGTTCTTCCAAGCCTGGCCAAGAAAATAGCCAGGGACAAGCCAATGAGTACATTTGAATGTACTCGCAAGCAACCCAAGTGTGATAACAGGATAATTATGCAAGGCTCTACGACTAAATTGGCATTTTTGCGTAAAGCTGGTTTTTCTCATGCAAGTATGATCAACACTTATTAAGGTCATGAATGCGTCTGCAACAAGTATCAGGAGGTTACAGACATCAACATCGAGAAAGTGTTAGGAATAACTCATGCTCAAGCTCATTGTGACTTCCTCACGAATCACATCAACAATATAACCAAACCGTGTTGTTTGTCAAAAACATATGGACATGGTCTAAGCAGCACCACCCAACTGTCCTTGACCGTGGACACGGCTATTCGAATAGTTTGACACTCTGCAGAGGTTGCGTACTTTACCCACAAGATCCGGGGAACTTCCGTGTCATCCACGACCCGCGGTACCTCAAGTACCCGGGGTAAGCACCCGATCACTACCTTTCCCTAGCCGTGACTAACATAGAGTCCACTCGATTGGTAGCAGCCCCCGTGCCAAACATTGTCACATATTAAAATTTGCGGAGCCACGCTCCCATAGTCATCACATAACACAAGCACGGGGTACCAACGGTGTGTCCGGTGCCCTGTGAAAACAGTCATGGCCGCCTATCCAAGCACGACCCCGTCCCGAGAGTGACCACGCCACTCCCGTCACTAGTAAGGCGGGCATCCATGCTAGCACGAACTAGGTAATCAATAATGCCTTTTCCCATATAAGGGTAGAGTGGTTGCGCATGTTTGGTTGGGACGGTCGACAAATCTTAAATCTAATCCGTCTCTGTAAACAACACTTTCATCAAACCTCGGTACACTACTTCTCCATCAAGTAGTGACCTAGTTCATCATCATCTCCCAGGGGCATTAGTGGCACCCACTGGGGCTATTTGCAAGTATGTCAAACCACACTTGTTTCTTTCCATGCAGAACTCTGCCCCGTTTTGCTTAGCCAACTATTATAACACCTATCTACCTCCCACCAACACGACTCTAAGCAAGGGTAGAGTCATGAACAATGCAAGTATCAACGGAGTATGCAACGGAGGCAAGCCTAGCAAGGTTGCCATTCAAGATATTATGCATTCGATGGAACAACGAAAAATACTATTATGATTTAAAATGGTTCATCATGGTCAAAGGGCTGCTTGCCTGGCTCAATAAAGTCCTCGGGGTCTTCAAATGTCTCTGGTCCAAATCCTTCGTCAACATCGTAATCTAACGTCGCAAAATAACGGCACTCAATCAGGCAATAACACAAAACAGAAAAATAAAAGTGCTCATAAAAATGTCAACTTATTTTTCTTAAATAATGAAGTGAAAACTAAGAATGCAAAAATTCTTAGTTTTGGAATTGGAGCTATAGGATCAGGGATATGGATTTTTAGAGGTGGATTTAAATTGCTCAAATTTGAATTTAAATTTGAACAGTACATAAAAGTGTGATGGATTTGCATGAAAGTTACATCATTAAATAGGTGGGATTTTTAGAATAAATTAGGAGTTAGAATTATCTCATTTGGACAAATATTTATCTCTGTGGAATTTTTGCAAGTTTCAGAAATAAAGAAAAAGAGAAAAGGAACTGTGCAACTGGGCTGATTTGGCCACAGTGCAGCAGGCCCAGAGGGGATCCAGCCCGCGCGAGGCTTCCACGTCGAAGGCGTAAAGGCAAAATACGCCTTCAGCCGACGTAGCGAACCGGTACGCGCGCTTGCGTTTTAAACCTGACGGGTGGGACCCAGCCGTTAGGATGTGTGGCTGACAGACGGGCCCCATGGCCGTCGTTGTCTACCTCTGGCCAGAGGGGGTGGCGAGCTCATCGGCGGCGCTATGGTCGACGGCGAGGTGATTTGAGGGCACCGTAGTGCTCAGAGTGGTGTCGCAGTTCGGGACGAGGTGGAGTTGGTCGCCGGAGTGCAGGGGTTTGCCGGCGACGAGGAAGCCGGCGGCAGGGCTTCGAGAGGTGCTTGCCCCGGTCGATTCCGGCTGCAATAGAGAGGGGAAACAAAGGGGAAAAGGTCAGGGAGATGCGGCGGTTCCAGATCGAGAGGTAGAAGAGGCGGAGAGGGCATGTACCCCGAGATCGACGGTGACCCGAGGCGGCGGAGCTTGAGCTCGATCTCAAGCCCGGGCCTCTCTAAGGATGAATGGATGGTGCGGGCGGTCGATAGGGAGTGGAAGAGGGCGAGTGGTGGAGAGAACGGGGCCCGGGGTGGCCTTAAATAGCCGTTGCGTGGTTCACCATGGACCCGTGCGCCGGTAAGGTTGCAGTCGAGGCTGGTGGCCATGGGAGCTCGCGGGAGTGCGCCCGGGGCGTTTGTGGAGGTGGTCTACGACCAGGGGAGGAATAGAGAGAGCGGGGGATTGCCAGGGCATCGCGCGTGTGAGCTCGTTCATTGGAGCTCTCCGGCGGCCGGCGCGCGTGTGGAGGGAGGCAGCAGGAGGAAGAAAGAGAAGGGGGACAGGGGCTTAGCGTGTTGAGGATGCCGAGGGGCTCCGGCAGGCGTGCGGGGGAGGCCCGAGGTCGTCGGGGGCGTCGGGCAGTGGGCCGCTACAGTGCCCTGGTGCACTGTAGCGCGCTCCAGAGCGTGCCAATGGCCGGCATGGCCATTTTTTTGGTGTCCTGGGTGTAGCCTCTAGTGTCTAGGGGGTTTAGGGGGTAGTAAACAAAGGGCAGGCAGCTTTGGATGCTCTGGAGGTGCTCTGGTGTGAGGAGGGGGTGAGAGGGAGGAGGAACAGTGGCTGTCTAGAGAAGAAAAATGGGTTTTTCACCCACCAATGATTGAGCCATGGTCATACATAACTTACTGGAGGTAGAAGAGGACTGGATTAGTGGAAGTAGTCAAAACAGTGGTCTTGGTAAAATAGCAGAAGGTGTTTGATGCAAGTTTGGACAGGTAAATGAATTCTTCTTGACATGAGATTTGACAGGATCAAATGTCATATGCAAATGAGGTTGATAACTAAGTTTGAGTCCATTTGGAGAAAGTTGCCAATGTAACTTTGGCAAACCCTAGAAATCAACAGAAATGGGTTTTCCAATATTTAGTCATGCAAATCTTTTCTCCTTGATGCACCAATTGGTGTAGTATCATCATTTGGAGATTATAGCATGTCCACAAAAATTGAGATCAAAAGGAGACAGTTGGCAATGTAGAGTTGCTCAAATTTGGATCTGGACAGGAATGGGTTTTGGGCACTTTTGTGAACCAAAACTATTTTCATTGGTATGAAACTTTTCAAGATCATCACATTAGGCATAAGTGACTTGCCAGAATTTTCCTGGATTTATTTGACTATATGTCTTTCAGAAATATTTCAAATCCTTGAATCATGCAGAAGTGGGTTTGGAGGGTTTTGTCCAATATTTTGGTCATGACCATGTGTTGAAACTCATATATATGGACAATATATGTCCACTAAGTGTCCCTAAAGCTTCTAAAATATTTTTGAAACTTTAAAATTATTTTAACCTATTAAAGACCATTTATGGCCTTATGAAAAAGCCTTTAAATAAAATAGCAAATTAACTTTTAAAATAATATTTTTGTGGTTTTAGGGAGTCCTATATCTAATAGGATTCAAATATAATTTTTGAATGATTTTTCACATCCCAAATTAAGTACTTGTAGTTCAAGCATTAACTCAGGGGGTTTTGGAAAACCTAATTTAGAAAATACTTTTTGGCCAAAATATTTTTGCAAGAAAAAACTATTCTGTCCTATACACATGGCATGATCATTGGGCAAAGTTTTGGATCAAGGAGAAGGAGTATAAGAGTTGGAGGATTTATTTGATTTTTAGAGCACTTGCAAATAGCAAACAAAAATCCAAATCAAAGCAGAGACCAAATCAACACAAAAGTTTTTGTTGGACTCAATTTTTATGCTTAATTAATCCTAAATGTTGTGCCATAAAAATCAGGGTGTGACAGGGTCGGCACATTGTCCACCTTTGTCCGGAAGCAAAAGGGGAAGTTTGACCATATATATGATGGACTCCTATAGGTTTTGTGTTACGGTAGGGTGAGATTTCAAACCTAACTATCTAGGGGTATGCATTCGTAGCTAGTATTCCCTTACCGCCGACACGAAGTGGGGTTCGTAGTGGGTGGTTGACTAGCAATATTTTGCGCTTTGTGCGACAGGTGCCTCATCAAAGTTGTGCATTGGGTATTCGAACGTCAAACCACCCTTTTCATACATATATTTGGTCCACATGCAAGTGTGTTCGTGTTCTGACCCTTTCCCATGTTATTATTTTTGCCAAATTTATAAACAACACACGAGTTGGATGTTGAAACTATCTGCGATTGGGTACGCAACAGACACGGTTCGGTCAGACTACCCGTGTGCCACGCCCGTGCCCCTGCAGTCACTCACATCATCACAGTAGATTGGGCTCCACGAGGCTTGCCTCCCGCTCTCGAAAATATCTACTGCCTCGTAATCTCGAAAATATCTACCGCCTGGAAGGTTTTTATGTTTGATAGCACACGATTAGTATGTGCGGACCGTGTGCGATGTCTATTACTCCCGCTCTGCTTCAATCCCTTGATTCAAATTTTTAGTAGCCCCGGCATTTTACTCCCGCCTCTGCATCCCTTGCTATCTCAAAAATATCTGCTCGCCCTTTATTCAAATTTTTAGTAGCCCCGCCTTGTTACTCCCGCCTCTGCATCCCTCACAATCTCAAAAATATCTACTCTCCCTTGATCCAAATTTTCAGTAGCCCCGGCATTTTACTCCTGCCTCTGCATCCCTCGCAATCTCAAAAATATCTGCTCGCCCATGATCCAAATTTTCAGTAGCCCGGCATTTTACTCCCGCCTAGTAAAATTTTCAGTTGCCGCAGTATTTCCTCAAACACCACCTTGCCCCCCCTACACACACACCACACACTACCCAAAACCTCTGCTCACACAGACACACACCACCCCTCCCTCGCTCGAAACCATTGGTAGGTCACCGCCATCGCCGCCGCCACCTCCATCCTTAACCTCTGCCTGTGTGCCGGGGAGCTCGAGGAGCCAATGGACCAAAAGAGGTTTATCGCGGCCTCTTCGCCCGACGCCGGCGAGGTGGCCGCCGAGGTGTCCCCGTAGTCCTCCGCGGGCTCTTTATCGATCCGCCGCCGCCGGTCGCCCGATCTGCCCGGCGCCGCGCCCCTACGACGGTTCGAGGACTTCCATTTAATATGAGTAAATGTGAGACCTAAATGTTATTGTGAATATGGTTAGTTCATAATCTTTGCTGAAAACCTGAATACTGGCTATACATATTTGCAATAACAAGATCAAACAGAGTTTGTAAAAGTTTTTCTTTGTCACTTTCAGTTTGTCAACTGAATTGCTTGAGGACAAGCAATGGGTTAAGCTTGGGGGAGTTGATATGTCTCCATCGTATCTACTTTTCCAAACTCTTTTGCCATGGTTTTGGACTCTAATTTGCATGATTTGAATGGAACTAACCCGGACTGACGCTATTTTCAGCAGAATTGCCATGGTGTTATTTTTGTGCAGAAATCAAAGTTCTCGGATTGACCTGAAAATTTACGGAGAATATTTTTGGAATATATAAAAAATACTGGCGCAAGAATTAACCAAAGGGGGTCCACCCAGAGGCCACAAGCCCTGGCCGCCCCCCTGGGGGGGCGCGCCTAGCAGGCTTGTGGGCCCCCTGGACCTCCTCCGACCCTAACTCCAACTCTATAAGTACCTATTCGGGGAGAAAAAATCAGAGAGAAGGATTCATCGCGTTTTATGACACGGAGCCGCTGTCGCCTCCTGTTCTTCATCGGGAGGGCTGATCTGGAGTCCGTTCGGGGCTCCGAAGAGGGGGATTCATCGCCATCATCATCATCAACCTTACTCCATCACCAATTTCATGATGCTCACCGCCAGGAGTGAGTAATTCCATCGTAGGCTTGCTGGACGGTGATGGGTTGGATAGGATTTATCATGTAATCGATTTAGTTTTGTTAGGGTTTGATTCCTAGTATCCACTTTGTTCTGAGATTGATGTTGCTATGACTTTGCTATGCTTGATGCTTGTCACTAGGGCCTGACTGCCATGATTTCAGATCTGAACCTATTATGTTTTCATGAATATATGTGAGTTCTTGATCCTATCTTGCAAGTTGTAGACACCTATTACAAGTTATGATCCACATACCGCAAGGTGACAATAATTGGGATTCTTTCGAGTGATTATCGTAGTTTGAGGAGTTCATGCATTCACTAAGTGATAATGCTTTGGTCCAGTTCTCTATATAGGAGGCCTTAATATCCCTTAGTTTCCATTAGGACCCCGCTGCCACGGGAAGGTAGGATAAAAGATGTCATTCAAGTTCTTTCCCATAAGCACGTGTGACTATATACGGAATACATGCCTACATTATATTGATGAATTAGAGCTAGTTCTGTGTCACCCTAGGTTATGACTGCTACATGATGAATATTATCCAACACAATTATCATTGCCGATCCAATGCCTACGAGCTTTTCACATATTGATCTTTGCTAGTTACTTTCATTGCTGCTGGTGTTACAATCATTACAAAACTGCTACTGTTACTTTTGTCACCGTTACCGTTACTTCCATACTACTTTGTTACCAAATACTTTGCTGCAGATATTAAGTCTTTCAGGTGTGGTTGAATTGACAACTCAACTACTGATACTCCTGAATATTCTTTGGCTCCCCTTGTGTCGAATCAATAAATTTGGATTGAATACTCTACCCTCGAAAACTGTTGCGATCCCTTATACTTGTGGGTTATCATGCACTCTCATGCTTCACTTATATTATTTTGAGAGTTGAATTTTTTTGAATAAATATTTGCACTCTCATGCTTCACTTATATCTTTTTGAGAGTTGATAATAGCAAAAGTAATTTGCACAAGATATTAATTTGTGTCCCAATATGATGAATATCCAAGAGGGATAAAATAAAAACTTTCATATAGATCATTGAATGTGATAAACATGATTCCTTGCAATAGTTTTGCAATATGGAGATAGTAATATGTGAGTCATGTTGGTGAGTAATTAAGATTTAGTAAGAATATTGGTGTTAAGGCTTGTGATTCCCTATGCATGCACAAAAGTCAATAGTTATGCAACGAAGTTGCATCCTACTTGTGGTGCATTATTCAGTGTTAATTATGTTCAATGCTCGTTTATGACCGTTTTCATTTTTTGGTTGGTCACTTCTCAATCTCTTTGCTAGCCTTCATTTGTACTAAGCGGGAATGCTGCTTGTGCATCTAATCTCTTAAACCCAAAGTTGTGCCAAATGGGTCCACCATACCTACCTATATGCGGTATTTCCATGCTGTTCCAATTAAATTTGCATGTGCCAACTCTAATTTTCAAAATGAATTTCCATTTTGTGTGCTTGTACCGCTCATGAAGCGGTAGGGTGTGGCCAATATTTTCCATGCTAGGTATTTTATTCTCACGATGAGTGTTTATTCACTTGTCATTGCATGAGAGTGTGGCAGGTAATAGGGATGCCCAGTCCCGAAATTAAAAAATATATATGATGCAAATAATAAATTCCCTGGAAAGTGTTGGTATGGAAGGCACCCGTGGATACGGCTAGCCATTTATTTTGAAAGAATGCTGGAAAGGAAATAAACTTTATTTTCTGTTTGGGAACCGCCTATGATTTGTCTTGCATGGAAGATATTGGGAATTCTCGGTCGTTTTCGTTGACAGGAAAAGCATGCCTCTCAAAATAATTGTATCTCTCAATTTAAGCTTTGAGCTCAGGTACCTCTACAAATCTCTGCTTCCCTCTGCGAAGGGCCTATCTATTTACTTTTATGCAATTTTTATTTTTGAATTTGAGTCTCCATCTTCTCTTACAAAACACCAACTAGGGAACACTATTGTCATACTTGTGTATTGGATGTAGCTAATATTTGAGTGTGTTTCATGAATGGATCAATGATTGAGCATAATGGGCTAGGGATAGCTTTCTTTAGTGTTGATATTTTGAAAGACATGGTTGCTTGTTGATATGCTTGAGTATTGATGTTTTCATGTCAAATTATAGACTATTACTTTGAATCACTCAAGTCCAAACATCCATGCTACAAAAGAAAAGAATATATGATGAATATGTTAGGTAACATTCCACATCAAAAATTCTGTTTTTATCATTTACCTACTCGACGACGAGCAGGAATTAAGCTTGGGGATGCTTGATACGTCTCCAACGTATATATAATTTTTGATTGTTCCATGCTATTATAGTATCAATTTTGGATGTTTTATATGTCATTAGATGCAATTATATATCATTTTTTGGGACTAACCTATTAACTCAGTGCCCAGTGCCAGTTGCTATTTTTTTTTCATGTTTTTGGCTTTTCAGAAAATCAATATCAAATGAAGTCCAAACAGAGAAAAAACTTTGGATTAATTTTTTCTGGACCAGAAGAGACCCTAGAAGGTTCAGGAGGAGGCCAGAGGAGCCACGAGGGAGCGACAAGCCCTAGGGGCGCGCCCTAGAGGGGGGCGCCCCCAGGCTTGTGGGCCCCTCATGGCACATCAAACCCTAATTCCTCCTCTATAAATACTCAAATATTCCCCTGACATCAGAGAGACGCCCGAAATACTTTTTCCGCCAACGCAAGTTCCAGAACCACGAGATCCCATCTGGAGGCCTTCTCTGGTACTCTGCCGGAGGGGGATTCAATCATGGAGGGGGCTCTTCATCATCCTTGCTACCCTTCGATGATGCGTGAGTAGTTTACCACAGACCTACGGGTCCATAGTTGGTAGCTAGATGGCTTCTTCTCTCTTTTTGATCTTTAATACAATGTTCTCCTAGGTGTTCTTGGAGATCTATTTGATGTAATGACTTTTTCCGGTGTGTTTGTTGGGATCCAATGAATTGTGAGTTTATGATCAGATCTATCCATGAATATTATTTGAGTTTTCTCTGAACTCTTTTATGCATGATTACTATAGCCTCGTATTTCTTCTTCGATTTATTGGTTTGGTTTGGCCAACTAGATTGATTTATCTTGCCATGGGAAGAGGTGCTTTGTAATGGGTTCGATCTTGTGGTGCTCAATCCCAGTGACAAAAAGGGACATGACACGTATGTATCATTGCTATTAAGGGTAAAAAGATGGGGTTTATTCATACGTGAGTTTATCTTGTCTACATCATGTTATCTTGCTTAAGGCGTTACTCCGTTTTCCATGAACTTAATACACTAGATGCATGCTGGATAGCGGTCGATGTGTGGAGTAATAGTAGTAGATGCAGAATCATTTCGGTCTACTTGTCTCGAACGTGATGCCTATATATGATCATTGCCTTGGATATCATCATAATTATTTGCTTTTCTATCAATTGCCCAATAGTAATTTGTTTACCCACCGTATGCTATTTTCACGAGAGAAGCCTCTAGTGAAAACTATGGCCCCCGGGTCTATCTTTTCTCATATATTAAAACTAAAAATACCTTGCTGCAATTTTCTTTTATTTATTTTATTTTGTATTTTTGTTCAATCTATCTATCAAAAACTATACAATTTAATCTTGCTCATAACCGTTGAGGGATTGACAACCCCTCTACGCGTTGGGTTGCAAGTATTTGTTGTTTGTGTGTAGGTGTTGTTTACATAGTGTTGCTTGGTTCTCCTACTGGATTGATAACCTTGGTTTCATAACAGAGGGAAATACTTATCTCTACTGTACTGCATCATCCTCTCCTCTTCGAGGAAATCCCAACGCAATTCACAAGTAGCAGATATCTAGACCAATATGACTCTGTATGAATGCCTCTGGCAGTGTACCAGGATGTGCAATGATCTAGCACGACAAAGATATCAAAAAAAGGACAAGCCATGAAAATATCATGCTAGCTATCTTATGATCATGCAAAGCAATATGACAATGAATGCTCAAATCATGTATATGATGATGATGGGAGTTGCATGGCAATATATCTCGGAATGCCTATAGAAATGCCATAATAGGTAGGTATGGTGGCTGTTTTGAGGAAGATATAAGGAGGCTTATGTGTGATAGAGCGTATCATATCATGGGGTTTGGATGCACCGACAAAGTTTGCACCGACTCTCGAGGTGGGAAAGGGCAATGCACGGTACCGAAGAGGCTAGCAAATTGCGGAAAGGTGAATGAGAGACTATACGTGCATGCTTTAGGAATCACAAACCTTAACACCAACATTCCTACTAAACCACAATTATTCACTAGTACCTCCCACATATTACCATCTCTATATCGCAAAACTATTGCAAGGAATCAAACATATCATATTCAGTGATCTACAAGTTTTATGTAGGATTTTATGACTAACCATGTGAATGACCAATTCTTGTTAACTCTCTAAATAGATATAAGTGAAGCATGAGAGCTTAATTCTTTCTACAAAATACCACACTCTAATAAATATAAGTGAAGCAAAAGAGCATTCTACAAATAACTGTTTTCTATATGTAGAGAAATAGGCATCCAAACTTCAAATGATATAAGTGAAGCACACAAAGCATTCTATAAAGCCATACTCAAAAGATATAAGTGAAGTGCATAGAGCATTCTATAAATCAACCAAGGACTATCTCATACCAGCATGGTGCATTACTAAAATAAAAATAAAAAGCACACGACGTTCCAAACGCATATCATGTGAACAAAACAAAAACCGAGACATACTGATAATTGCCGAAGAAAGATGTGATGCCTTCCGGGGCATCCCCAAGCTTAGACGCTTGAGTCTCCTTCAATATTTACTTGGGGTTCCTTGGGAATCCCCAAGCTTGAGTTCTTGCCTCTCCTTATTCTCCTCATATCGATACCTCCTTGATATTCGAACACTTCATCCACACAAAACATAACCGAACTTTTTATTAGAGGGGTTAGTACATATAACATCAAATCCCATCATGTCCTGCTGTAACATTATTGTATAATTATAATCAAACATTACCCACTGTATGTTATCACAATTCTATGGCTCCCAAGTCAATGGGGCTCAACAAGATTTCAAACATAAGCAAATAAAGAAACTATAACAGCAATCTGTGAAAACATGACAGTCTATAAAGATGCAGATGGTACATATACTTCTGTACCTCAAAACATTCTAAAAAACTAGGACAAAATAAAAAAATTACATAGCTGTACCGTGTAAAAGTTTCAAAAACTTTTGATGTTTCAGTAAAAAATGTAAATTCACACACTACAGCCAAAGTTTCTGTTTTTGCACTGCACATACCAAACAAGCAATCTAAACACCCTAAAGGTAAATCTTGGCACATTATTTTTATAATACAATGGATCTTTACAAGGGGATAATTATTTTTATTAATCAAGGTTCACAAAGTTTCCATGGGCATGAACAAAGTTTAAGGCTAGCTCCCACTTCAACGGTGCTCGTCTTTCTCACTTTCCCTTTTCTTTTTGAAAAAGTTTTTTAGGTTCCTCTCTATATTTTTTGTTTTTAAACTTTTTTAAAAGCACATAATAGAAATATAAACGACTCTCTAAAACTTCCGGGTTGTCTCCCTGGCAGCGCTTTCTTTAAAGCCATTAAGCTAGGCATAAGGTGCTCAAGTAAGTGATCCACCCAGATCCCAAGGTATATCAAAGCCAATTTTAATTAACAATGATTTGTAATTTAGTAGAGAGCACAAATCAACATATATCATGCAATGACGAAGTCTAACTCTCTTCCTATGCATCGGCATGTCATAAAAGAACAATTCTTGCACATGAAGTAAAGGCTAATACATAGCATAAGTAGTTTCTTGCAATTTTATCATGTTAGAAACATAGAGAGGCGGAGATGTAGTTCCTCTCTCATAGTAATTGCAAGTAGGAGCAGTAAGCACATGCATATTTTATTCATCAAAATCATCATGTGCATAGTAAAACGCTACCCATCGATATAATCCTTAATAAGAGCAAACTTCTCCGATATAGTGTAGTTGGGAGAATTTAAAAAGATAATAGGACTATCATGCGTGGGTGCAATAGCAACAATTTCATTTTTAACATAAGGAACTATAGCAAGTTCATCTCCATAAGCATAATTGGCATCATGGCCACAAGCAAGGATCAATTTCATCAAAAAGGGATATTTCAAACGAATCCAAGGGATCATAGCAATCATCCTTCGGCAAGCACGAAGGGAAATTAAACAATGTATGGATAAAGAGTTACTCTCATCAGAAGGTGGGCACAGGTGATCAATCTGCTCTTCATCCTTTTGTTCTTCCCTCTCCTCCTCATCTTTTTCATGTAATGAGCTCATACTCTCAGCAATTTCTTCTTCCAAAGATTCCTGCAAAATATTAGTCTCTTCTTGGACAATGGAGGTGTCCTCAATATATTGTCTAACATAAGCATTAGAAGCTTAGTTTTCATAGCAATATTTAAGTATGGCAAATTTTTCATATTTGTAAAGAGTAGCATCATTCTTCTCAATCAACGAAACAATTTCATAGGCACCCTTAAAATAAACAAATTCTTCAATTCGTTCAATATCATAGTAATTATAAACACCCTTGGCATAGGAAGATAAGATTCCATTATCCTTAAACTCACATTAGAAGGAAAGGTGTTTTTTAGGATCTTCAGAGCAACAAGTAAAGTAATGTATTTCGCACAAATTCCAAGCATAGCAATTCAAACAATTAATGTGATTCCATAAAAGTTTCCCTTTCTGACACAAGCGGTGTCACACAAAATAAGCATGCTTATCTAATGATTTTCCATCAACTAAGCTAGTTGGATTTTTAGCACGAGCACAAAGGGATCGAAGATGATCCAAGAAGGAAGCTTCAGCAGTATGATAGATTTTGGATGGTTCTTCAACCATTGGGTTAGCAAGTACAACTATTTTTTATTGGTATTTTACATTTCCTACCCATAACTAAAGATAGAAAACAAGAGCACAAAATAAAGTCTACTTAATGATAAAGAAAATAATCACACACGAGAATATCAACCCCACGCTATTGCTCCCCGGCAACGGCGCCAGAAAAAGGTCTGGATAACCCACAAGTATAGGGGATCAATTGTAGCTTTTTGATAAATAAGAGTGTCGAACCGAACGAGGAGCTAACAGTAGAATCAATATCCCCTTCAAGTTCTATCGACCACCGATACTACTCTATGCAGACTTAACGTTCTCTTTACCTAGAACAAGTAAAAAATTAGAAGTACTTTGTAGGTGTACGATACGTCTCCAACGTATCTATAATTTTTTATTGTTCCATGCTATTATATTATCTATTTTGGATGTTTTATATGCATTAATATGCTATTTTATATTATTTTTGGGACTAACCTTTTAACCTAGAGCCCAGTGCTAGTTTCTGTTTTTTCCTTGTTTTTGAGTTTTAGAGAAAAAGAATATCAAACGGAGTCCAAACGGAATAAAACTTTATGATGCTTTTTCTTGGACCAGAAGACATCCACGGAGCTTGGAGAGGGGGTCAGAAGATGGCCGAGGAGGCCACAAGCCTGCCAGACGCACCCTTGGGGGGGCGCCCTGAGGGCTTGTGGGCCCCTCGGGAATCCTCCAACCCTAATTCTTGCGCTATAAATTCTTAAATATTCCCAAACCACCAGAAGCGTCCACCAAAATACTTTTCCGCCACCGCAAGCCTCTGCTCCTATAAGATCCCATCTTGGGGCCTTTTCTGGCAATCTGCCGGAGGGGGATTCGATCACGGAGGGCCTCTACATCAACCTTGCTGCCCTACCGATGATGTGTGAGTAGTTTACCACAGACCTAAGGGTCCATAGCTAGTACCTAGATGGCTTCTTCTCTCTCTTTGATCTTCAATACAATGTTCTCCTCGATGTTCTTGGAGATCTATTCGATGTAATACTTTTTTGTGGTGCGTTTGTTGAGATCCGATGAATTGTGGATTTATGATCAGATTATCTATGAATATTATTTGAGTCTTCTCTGAACTCTTTTATGCATGATTAAGATATCTTTGTATTTCTCATCGAACTATCGGTTTGGTTTGGCCAACTAGATTGGTTTTTCTTGCAATGGGAGAGGTGCTTTGTTTTGGGTTCAATCTTGCGGTGTCCTCACCAAGTGACAGAAGGGGTAGCAAGGCACTTATTGTATTGTTGCCATCGAGGATAAAAAGATGGGGTTTTCATCATATTGCTTGAGTTTATCCCTCTACATCATGTCATCTTACTTAAAGCGTTGCTCTGTTCTTATGAACTTAATACTCTAGATGCAGGCAGGAGTCGGTCGATGTGTGGAGTAATAGTAGTAGATGCAGAATTGTTTCAGTCTACTTGTCACGGAGATGATGCCTATATTCATGATCATTGCCTTAGATATCGTCATAACTTTGCGCTTTTCTATCAATTGCTCAACAGTAATTTGTTCACCCACCGTATGCTATCTTCAATAGAGAAGCCTCTAGTGAAACCTATGGCCCCCGGGTCTATTTTCCATCATATATTTTCAGATCTATAAACCAAAAACCCAAAAATACCTTGCTGCAATTTATTTGTTTTTACTTTGTTTTACGTTTTAGTAATCCTTTATACCTATCTCTATTAGATCTCACTCTTGTTCGATACCGTGAAGGGATTGACAACCCCTTTTTCGCGTTAAGTGCAAGTGTTTGTTAGTTTCTGCAGGTGCATAGATTGGAGACTTGCTTGTGCCTCCTACTGGATTGATACCTTGGTTCTTAACTGAGGGAAATACTTATCTCTACTTTGCTGCATCACCCTTTCCTCTTCAAGGGAAAAATCAACGCAAGCTCAAGAAGTATCAGGAAGAATTCCTGGTGCCGTTGCTGGGGAGGTTCTACATCAAGCCTACCAAGTACCCATCATAAACTCTTATCTCTTGCATTACATTATTTGCCATTTGCCTCTCGTTTTCCTCTCCCCCACTTCTAAAACGTTTTCAGAAAAACACAAAAAGATTTGCCTTTTTTCGCCCTTCTTTCGTTCATCTTTTTCATTTTCTTTTTGTTTGCTTGTGTGTTAGATTGCTTGCCATGTCACGATGTCTCAAGAAAATACCAAATTGTGTGACTTTTCCAATACTAATAATAATGATTTTATTAATACTCCGATTCCTCCCGCCACTAGTGCGGAATCTTATGAAATTAATGCCGCTTTGTTGAATCTTGTTATGAAAGATCAATTTTCCGGCCTTCCTAGTGAAGATGCCACATCCCATCTAAATACTTTCGTTGAGTTGTGTGATATGCAAAAGAAAAAAGATGTGGATAATGATATTGTTAAACTGAAACAATTTCCATTCTCACTACGAGATCGTGCTAAAACTTGGTTTTCATCTTGGCCTAAAAATAGTATTGATTCATGGAACAAGTGTAAAGATGTTTTTATTTCCAAGTATTTTCCTCCCGCTAAGATCAACTCCCTTAGGAACGACATAATGAATTTTAAGCAACTTGATCATGAACATGTTGCATAATCTTGGGAGGGGATGAAATTAATGATAAGAAATTGCCCTACTCATGGTTTAAGTTTATGGATGATCATACAATTTTTTTATGCCGGATTGAATTTTGCATCTAGAAATCTTTTAGATTCCGCCACGGGAGGTACTTTTATGGAAATTACATTAGGATAAGCTACTAAACTCCTAGATAATATTATGGCAAATTTCTCTCAATGGCATACCGAAAGATCTTCCACTAGTAAAAAAGTGCATGCGATTGAAGAAATTTAATACTTTGAGTGGAAAGATGGATGAACTTATGAAATTGTTTGCTAGTAAGAGTGCTCCTATTTGATCCTATTGATATTCCTTTGTCCACTTTGATTGAGAATAATAATGAATCTATGGATGTGAATTTTGTTGGTAGGAACAATTTTGGTAATAACGCGTATAGAGGTAATTTCAACCCTAGGCCGTTTCCTAGTAATTCCTCTAATAATTATGGTAATTCCTACAACAATCCTTATGGAAATTATAATAAAATACCCTCTGATCTTGAGAACAATATTAAAGATTTCATTAATTCTCAAAATAATTTTAATGCTATGGTAGAGGAAAAATTGCTTAAGATTGATGATTTGGCTAGGAACATTGATAGAATTTCTCTTGAGATTGATTCTTTAAATATTAAATCTGTGCCACCCAAGCATGATATTAATGAATCTCTGAAAGCTATTAAAATTTCTATGGATGAATGTAAAGAAAGAACCGCTAGGATTTGTGCTAAACGAGATTGGTTTGTAAAAGCGTGTTCTTCTAGTTTCTGTGAAAATAATGATGAATATCTTAAAGTGATTGGTGTGACTCCTATTGAATCTTTGTTTTCTAATATAAATCTTGATAAAGATGGGACTGGAGATGAGTCAACTTTAGCTAGAAGGCGTCCCGATAATTTGGAGTTTAAAGATCTTAATGAAAAAATTGATAAAAGTGGGATTGGAGAAGTCAAAACTTTAAGTAGCGATGAACCCACTCTTTTGGATTTCAAGGACTTTAATTATGATAATTGCTCTTTGATAGATTGTATTTCCTTGTTGCAATCCATGTTAAATTCACCTCATGCTTACAATCAAAATAAAGCTTTTACTAAACATATCGTTGATGCTATGATGAAATCTTTTGAAGAAAAACTTGAGTTGGAAGTCTCTATTCCTAGAAAGCTTTATGATGAGTGGGAACCTACTATTAAGCTTAAAGTTAAAGATGATGAGTGCAATGCTTCGTGTGATTTGGGTGCTAGCGTTTCCACTATTCTGAAAACTTTAGGTGATGTGCTAGGTTTTCGTGAATTTGATGATTGTTCTTTGAATTTGCATCTAGCAGATTCCACTATTGAGAAACCTACGGTAAGAATTAATGATGTTCTTATTGTTTCAAATAGGAATTATGTGCCCGTAGATTTTATTGTGCTTGATATAGATTGCAATCCTACATGTCCTATTATTCTTGGTAGACCTTTCCTTAGAACGATTGGTGCAATTATTGATATGAAAGAAGGAAACATTAGATCTCAGTTTCTGTTAAGGAAGGGCTTGGAACACTTCCCAAGAAAGAAAATTAATTTTCCATATGAATCTATTATGAGGGCTACTTATCGTTCGCATGCCAAATATGACAACACCTAGATCTATGTTTTATGCCTAGCTAGGGGCGTTAAACAATAGCGCTTGTTGGCAGGCAACCCAATTTTATTTTTATGTTTTTTGATTTTGGTTCTGTTTTTATTAAATACACATTATTACCTCTGTAGTAATTGTGTTTTGGTGTTTTAATTAGTGTTTGAGCCAAGTAAGACCTTTGGGATGGTCTACGGTGATAGTTGATTTGATCTTGCTGAAAAACAGAAACTTTTGTGCTCATTGCAAGAAATTTAAAAAATCACCGAAATGTGATTTTGATCTGAATTTTTTACACAAGATTTATATACAAATCTCACAGATTGTCCTAATGTTTCAGAATTTTTGGAGTTATAGAAGTATATGAAATTTCCATATTACTACAGACTGTTCTGTTTTTGATAGATTCTGTTTTCTATGTGTTGTTTGCTTATTTTGATGAATCTATGGGTAGTATCGGGGGGTATGAACCATGGATAAGTTGGAATACAGTAGATATTACACCAATATAAATAAATAATGAGGTCACAACAGTACCTAAAGTGGTGATTTATTTTATTATACTAACGGATCTTATGAGTTTTCTGTTGAGTTTTGTGTTGTGAAGTTTTCAAGTTTTGGGTAAAGATTTGATGGACAACGGAATAAGGAGTGGCAAGAGCCTAAGCTTGGGGATGACCAAGGCAGGTAATATTCAAGTACAACGAAGCATCTAAGCTTGGGGATGTCCCGGATGGCATCCCCTCTTTTGTCTTCAATCCATCGGTAAATTTACTTGAGGCTATATTCTTATTCACCACATGATATGTGTTTTGCTTGGAGCGTCTTGTATGATATGAGTCTTTGCTTTTTAGTTTGACACAATCATCCTTGCTGTACACACCTTTTGATAGGGACACACATTAATCATGAATTTATTATAATACTCTATGTGCTTCACATATATCTTTAGAGCTAGGCAGTTTGCTCTAGTGCTTCACTTATATCTTTTTAGAGCACGGCGGTGGCTTTATTTTATAGAAATTTTTGAACTCTCATGCTTCACTTATATTATTTGGGAGTCTTTAAAAAGCATGGTAATTTTCTTAGGTTATGAATTTAGTCCTAATATGATGGGCATCCAAGAGGGATATAATAAAAACTTTCATATAAAGAGCATTGAATAAGATGAGAAGTTTGATTCCTTGCAATTGTTTTGAGATATAAAGTGTGACACCCCCGGCTCAATCGTGCACTAATCATACACGCAAATGCGCATGATCAAGCCTAAGGACTCACGGGAAGATATCACAACACAACTCTAAAACATAAATAAAGTCATATAAGCTTTATATTACAAGCCAGGGGCCTCGAGGGCTCGAATACATAAGCTTGCATACAAGCGTCAGCGGAAGCATCAGATATCTGAGTATAGATATTAAAAGAGAAACAGAAAGGCCTTTAGAAAGGCGGGGCAAAATAAAATACTACGATCGAAAAGCGTAGGCCTCCTGCCTGGGACCCTCCGATCCTACTCCTGGTCGTCAGTCAACTCGTAGTAGTATCCATCCTCTGGGTAGTAGTAGTAGTCGATCGACGGGGCATCTGTCTCAGGGGGCTCCGTCCTCTGGTCACGACAAACTGATATGGGGAGAAAAAGGAAAACAAAGCAACCGTGAGTACTCAGAAGTACTCAGCAAGCAAGGATCTACACTACATATGCAACATTTTCAAGGGGAGGCTGTATATGTGGACTGGGCTGCAGAAATGCCAGAATAGAGAGAAGGCCTAGTCCTATCGAAGACTAGCATCTTCAGAGGTCTTGCAGTAATAGAAGAGAGTAGAACAGTACAATATAAGGTAGCAGTATCATTAAGTCTCAACCTCACCCAGAGATCCTTTCTCGACTCCCTGCAAGAAAGCAATCCCAGAGCCATACAGTCATCAACCTCGTCCTGAGATCCCTTCTCGACTCCCTACGAGAAGCAATCCCAGAGCCATAGTATCCATGTATCCAGTTCTAATTGTATCAATCAGGATACAACTCCGAGTGTCCGTTACCGTAGGACAGGCTATCGATAGAAGTTTTCTTCCCTGCAGGGGTGCACCAACTTACCCAACACGCTCGATTAACTCCGGCCGGACACACTTTCCTGGGTCATGCCCGGCCTCGGCCAAATGACACACCGCAACCCTACCTACAACTCAGCAGAGAGGTCCCCGCCAGTCTACATCCTAAGCGCAAGGGGGTCTTGGCCATCGCCCCCCGCCCTCCGGGTCGTTGCGCACACGGTGAAGCCAGGCACCAACACTATAGGAAGGCGCTGGTCCGTCCGTGCTGCCTTGCTGAACTAGACGTCTGACAGAGCTTTCGGCTGATGCATATGATGCAGAATGCCCATACTATGCCCACATGATGGTTAGTGCTATTAGGCCAGAGGCCTGCTCGGATCAAATATCCAAATCGTTAGTACCTTGGGCTTGCGGTAATGAGCAGAGACTCACGAAAGATGTGACCCCGTCGCCCCGTCTCGAGGGCTTGCTGCAAGGGTTAAGAATGCCCGGCCGCGCCTCGTATTCAGCACTCGGGCACCATACAAGCACCCGTCTTCACAACACTTGCCTCTCAGGCGCACGCGGGTACCCCTCAGGGTCGACCCGCCTATCCAAGTAACAGTGTAAAGTCCAAGTATCCGTGTGTCTATAACATCAGGGGAATCCGAGGTATCACCCTCGTTGGATTCCTACTCGATGTATCCGTCAAGGTGAACTCGGAGGAATCACCCTCACTGGGTTCACACTTGAGGTGTTGTACGACGGCGTCGTTATCGGAAGCGGTGAAGGAGGAATCACCCTCGATGACCACGACCGAATAGCTACTCTACAGAGTTAACATCAGAAGTGCTACACGAGGTATCACCCTCGGCACTCGGTGGTAACGCTGCAGTGTCGTTACAACTAAGGGGGTGAGGTGCGGTGCCGGGGCCTGGTCTTCAATCCCGTTGATCGGGTCTTCGGATTATCCAGCGGGGCAGTCAGGATAAGTGGGGTCACTGATAGGTCTCTACCCAGCCTATTCTAAGCAGTTTAGGATATGCAGGTAATTATCAACAGCAGGTTACAGTAAACAGGCTATGCATCAGAATAGGTAAAGCAGTAGCAGCAGCAATTCTAATGCAAGCATGAGAAATTAGAATGGGCGATATCGGGATGATCAAAGGGGGGGCTTGCCTGGTTGCTCGGCGGCAAGGGCAAGGTCGTCAATGGTGTCTTCGGGCTCCGGAGCTGCGTCGGCCTCGGGGACGACGTCGGGGTCTAACGAGAGAGAAGAGGGGGAGGAAACAGTAAATGCTAAGCAAACAATGTGCTACACAATGTATGACATGACAATACGCAGTGCCGGGTGTGACCTAACGTAAGGTTGCACGTCACCGAGGAAGGGGGAACCCATCCGGGAATGTTTTCCCGGTTCCGAACATTTGTCAGACAGATGACCGGAGAGGAACGGTTCCATGTTCGGATAGCTAGGGACGTGCGACGGACGAACGAACCGTGTATTCGGGTTCGTCTCGTCGTTCTGAGCAACTTTCATGTACAAAGTTTTTCCATCGGAGTTACGGATTATTTAATATGATTTTCTAAAGTTTTTATTAATTTCTGGAATTTATTTAATTATATAAAATAAACATTATCCGAAACAGTGTTGATGACGTCAGCATGACCTCATGCTGACGTCAGCAGTCATCTGACACGTGGGTCCCACCTGTCATAGACTGTTAGGTTAATTAGTGATTAGCTAACTAATTACTATTTAATTAAACTAATTAATTAAACTAGGTTAATCTAAACATGGTTAATTAACTTAATTAATTAATTAATTATTAATTTTAATTATTTTTATTTTATTTTTATTTCTTTCTTTTTTAAAAAATCGTTTTTAGGGCGTGGGCCCGTTCTGTCATTGGGCCAGGGGGGAGCAGGGCCCACTGGCCAGCGGCACAGGGGCGGCGGGGCCCCACCTGTCGGTGGCACGAGGGCCACGGGCGTGCGCGGGCGCCTGCGCGCGTGTGCGTGCGCGGCAGGGGCGGGACAGGCGTACGGCAGCGCGAGTAAGCGCGGCGATGGCGAGCGGCGGCGCGACGCGGGGCGACGCAGGTGCGGCCGGAGCGTGGGGGTGGGCGCGCGGCGTCGAGGCGCAGCGCAGTAGCAGCAGATCGGGTGTGGGCGCGGCGGAGGGCGAGGTGCGGGCGCGGTGCGGGAGGAGTGGCCGGGGCACGCGTGGCGGCACGCCGAGCGGGGCAGGGCCACGGTGAGCGCGGGCCGGTGCGGTGGAGCGGGGCGAGCGAGGCGATGGGCGCGGTGAGCGCGAGCGCGGGCCGAGCCGGCGACGGGAGAGAGAGGGGAGAGGCCGGGGCCTCACCGTACGGTGTAGGGCACGGGGCAGTGGGCGCGGGGAGGATGTCGGGGTCGGGGCGGCGACGGTGGTCGGCGACGGCATCGATGCGAGGGCGAGGCGGCGTCGGGCGCGAGCGAGGGCGAGCGCGCGGCGCGCGGGCGTAGGGCGCGTCGGGCCGGCGCCCGATCCAGAATGGTATCGGGGTGGGGGGAACGAGGGGGGAGTGTCGGTCGGGGGGGTGGGTTAGGGTTCGGCCTGGGGGAGGCCATATAGGGAGGGGGGAACTGGGCCGGCCTGGTGGCCGTGGCCCAGTTGGGCCGGGGGGGGCTTTCTCTTTTTATTTTTTCTGTTGTTTTCTTTTGGGTCCTTTTTCTTTTTATTTATTCATATCTCCTGTTTAGTAAATTGTTAGGCCTCAAAATGATTTTTGTAGAACATGGCAATTGTTCCAATAAATACTAGGCATCCTCTACCACTGTCAAAAATTAGTTTGGAGTCAACTGGACCTCACACAAATTTCATAATAAATAGAATGTATTAAACCTTGCTGTTTTGGTAAAGTTTGAGCCACCTAATTAATTTATTAATTGTTGGTTACAATTTTAGAGTAGCCTCTGGAATATTTGCTATTTATTGAACATTTTAGTTTCTGGATTTGGGCAACTTTTATTTTCCACTTAAGTTTGAATTTCCATTTGAAGTTTGAATTTGAAATGAGATATGATACAAATGATGATTAAGCACTGTTGGTCATGATGACATGGCATAATCAAAAGGGGATTACTGTAGTTAAATACATGGGGTGTTACATAAAGATGGTGATATTAGAGTCATGCTAGTGAGTAATTATGGATTGGTAGAAATACTTGTGTTAAAGTTTGTGATTCCCATAGCATGCACGTATGGTGAACCGTTATGTGATGAAGTCGGAGCATGATTTATTTTTTGATTGTCTTCCTTTTGAGTGGCGGTCGGGGACGAGCGATGGACTTTTCCTACCAATCTATCCCCGCAGGAGCATGCGTGTAGTACTTTGTTTTGATGAATAATAAATTATTGCAATAAGTATGTGAGTTCTTTATGACTAATGTTGAGTCCATGGATTATACGCACTCTCACCCTTCCACCATTGCTAGCCTCTCTAGTACCGCACAACTTTTGTCGGTGCATTAAAGCCACCATATATTTTCCTCAAAACAGCCACCATACCTACCTATTATGGCATTTCCATAGCCATTCCGAGATATATTGCCATGTAACTTCCACCATTCCGTTTATTATGACACGCACCATCATTGTCATATTGCTTTGCATGATCATGTAGTTGGCATAGTATTTGTGGCGAGGCCACCATTCATATTTTTTATACATGTCACTCTTGATCATAGCACATCCCGGTACAGCGCTGGAGGCATTCATATAGAGTCATATCTTGTTCTAGTATCGAGTTGTAATTTTTGAGTTGTAAGTAAATAAAAGTGTGATGATCATCATTATTAGAGCATTGTCACATGTGAGGAAAGGATGATGGAAGCTATGATTCCCTCACAAGTTGGGATGAGTCTCCAGACTTAAAAAAAGAGGCCAAAGAAGCCCGAACAAAAAAAATGAGAGAAAAGAGAGAAGGGACAATGTTACTATCCTTTTTCCACACTTGTGCTTCAAAGTAGCACCATGATCTTCATGATGGAGAGTCTCCTATTTTGTCACTTTCATATACTAGTGGGAATATTCATTATAGAACTTGGCTTGTATATTCCAATGATGGGCTTCCTCAAAATTGCCCTAGGTCTTCGTGAGCAAGCAAGTTGGATGCACACCCACTTAGTTTCTTTTTGAGCTTTCATACACTTATAGCTCTAGTGCATCCGTTGCATGGCAATCCC
Source organism: Thinopyrum elongatum (assembly GCA_011799875.1). Classification (NCBI taxonomy): domain Eukaryota; kingdom Viridiplantae; phylum Streptophyta; class Magnoliopsida; order Poales; family Poaceae; genus Thinopyrum; species Thinopyrum elongatum. The sequence goes on along the minus strand of CM022302.1, from coordinate 355,953,610 downwards.
TACTCACCTGCATCGATATGAATTGATGGGCATCTCCATAGCCCATTAATTTGCCTAGTTAATGTGAGACTTTCTCCTTCTTTTTGTCTTCTCCACAACCACCATATTCTATTCCACCTATAGTGTTATATCCATGGCTCACGCTCATGTATTGCGTGAAAGTTGAAAAAGTTTGAGAACACCAAAAGTATGAAATAATTGCTTGGCTTGTCATTGGGGTTGTGCATGATGAAATACTTTGTGTGATGAAGATGGAGCATAGCCAGACTATATGATTTTGTAGGGATAACTTTCTTTGGCCATGTTATTTTGAGAAGACACGATTGCTTTATTAGTATGCTTGAAGTATTATTGTTCTTTATGTCAATATTAAACTTTTGTTTTGAATCTTATGGATCTGAATATGCATGCCACAATAAAGAAGATTACATTGATAAATATGTTAGGTAGCATTCCACATCAAAAATTCTATTTTTATCATTTACCTACTCGACGACGAGCAAGAATTAAGCTTGGGGATGCTTGATACGTCTTCAATGTATCTATGATTTTTTATTGTTCCATGCTATTATATTATCTGTTTTGGATTTTTATATGCATTAATATGTTATTTTATATTACTTTTGGGACTAACCTATTAACCTAGAGCCTAGTGCCAGTTTCTGTTTTTTCCTTGTTTTTGAGTTTTACAGAAAAGGAGTATCAAACGGAGTCCAAATGGAATAAAACTTTACGATGATTTTTCTTGGACCAGAAGACATCCACGGAGCTTGGAGAGGGGGTCATAGATGGCCGAGGAGGCCACAAGCTTGCCAGGCGCGCCCCTGGGGGGTGCGCCTTGAGGGCTTGTGGGCCCCTCGGGAGTCCTCCAACCCTAATTCTTGCGCTATAAATTCCCAAGTACTCCCAAACCACCAGAAGCATCCACCAAAATACTTTTCCGCCGCCGCAAGCCTCTGCTCCTATAAGATCCCATCTTGGGGCCTTTTCTGGTGATCTGCCGGAGGGGGATTCGATCACGGAGGGCCTCTACATCAACCTTGCTGCCCTACCGATGATGTGTGAGTAGTTTACCACAGACCTACGGGTCCATAGCTAGTAGTTAGATGGCTTCTTCTCTCTCTTTGATCTTCAATACAATGTTCTCCTTGATGTTCTTGGAGATCTATTCGATGTAATACTTTTTTGCGGTGCGTTTGTTGAGATCCGATGAATTGTGGATTTATGATCAGATTATCTATGAATATTGTTTCAGTCTTCTCTGAACTCTTTTATGCATGATTAAGATATCTTTGTATTTCTCTTCGAACTATCGGTTTCGTTTGGCCAACTAGAATGGTTTTTCTTGCAATGGGAGAAGTGCTTTGTTTTGGGTTCAATCTTGCGGTGTCCTCACCAAGTGACAGAAGGGGTAGCGAGGCACTTATTGTATTGTTGCCATCGAGGATAAAAAGATGGGTTTTTCATCATATTGCTTGAGTTTATCCCTCTACATCATGTCATCCTACTTAAAGCGTTGCTCTGTTCTTATCAACTTAATACTATAGATGTAGGCAGGAATCGGTCGATGTGTGGAGTAATAGTAGTAGATGCAGAATCGTTTCAGTCTACTTGTCATGGACGTGATGCCTATATTCATGATCATTGCCTTAGATATCATCATAACTTTGCGCTTTTCTATCAATTGCTCAACAGTAATTTGTTCACCTACCGTATGCTATCTTCAAGAGAGAAGCCTCTTGTGAAACCTATGGCCCCCGGGTCTATTTTCCATCATATATATTCAGATCTATAAACCAAAAAACCCAAAAAATACCTTGCTGCAATTTATTTGTTTTTACTTTGTTTTATGTTTTAGTAATCTTTTATACCTATCTCTATTAGATCTCACTCTTGTTCGAGACCGTGAAGGGATTGACAACCCCTTTTTCGCGTTGAGTGCAAGTGTTTGTTAGTTTGTGCAGGTGCATAGATTGGAGACTTGCTTGTGCCTCCTACTGGATTGATACCTTGGTTCTTAGAGCATCTCCAGCCGCGCCCCCAACAGGCCCCCCAGGCCACATTTTTGTCGCCGGCGCTGAAAAAATGGCCCCAGTCGCGCCCCCAGGAGCCCAATTTTCGCCGGTTAGGCCCAAAACTGGCGCCGGCGGACCTAGGCCGAACCCGGCGCGCTGGGGGGCGCCGGGGCAATCGTTTTTGGCACGAAAGAATGGCAGGCCCGCTGAGTCAGCGACCCCAGCGCATCATCGTCCTCATCGCCTCGGTTTCCCGCGGGGAATCAATGCCAAGGCTGCCGCCGGTCATCCTTCCATTGATTCCTCACGGGCGGTGCAGTGTGGCGACGCGCCCCCTCCCGCCACGCGTACACACATTGACACCCCCCTCCCCCTTCATTTGCACTAAGTATGATCACTACTTGTGCATCCAAAATCCTTAAACCAGTTTTGCCATATGAGTCCACTATACCTACCTATATGCGGTATTTCCGTGCCGTTCTAAGCAAATTTGTATGTGCCATCTCTAATTTAAAAATAAATTTCTCTTTTGTGTGCTCGTACCGCTCATGAAACGGTAGGGGGTGGCTGATATATTTCCATGCTAGATGTGTTATTCTCAAGATGAGTGTTTATTCACTTGTCATTGCACGAGAGTACAGCAAAGGTATTAGGGATGCCCAGTCCCGAAATGAAAAATGAATTTACTTTATGTTGTCAAATAATAAATTCCTTGGAAAGTGTTGGTATGGACGGCACCCGTGGATTCGGTTAGGCGTGGAATGTGAAAGTATGGTGGAAAAAGGAATAAACTTTATTTTCTGTTTGGGAACCGCCTATGATATATCTAGCATGGAAAATATTGGGAACTACTCAATCGTTTTCGTTGACAGGAAAAGCATGCCACCCAAAATGTTTTATCTCTACTTTTTTCGCTTTGAGCTCTGGCACCTCTACAAATCCCTACTTCCCTCTCCGAAGGGCCTTTCTTTTACTTTATACAATTTTTATTTTATTTTGAGTCTCCATCTTCTCTTATAGAGCACCAACTAAGGGGCACTATGATCGTACTTGAGCATTGGGTGTAGCTAATATGCGAGTGTGTTTCATGAATGGATCAATGATTGAGCATAATGGGCTAGGGATAACTTGCTTTAGTGTTGATATATTGAAAGACATGGTTGCTTGTTGATATGCTTGAGTATTGAAATCTTCATGTCAAAACTAGACTATTGCCTTGAATCATATAAAAGTCCAAATGTCCAAGCTACAAAGAAAAGAATATGTGATGAACATGTTAGGTAGCATTCCACATCAAAAATTCTGTTTTTATCATTTACCTACTCGAGGACGAGCAGGAATTAAGCTTGGGGATGCTGATACGTCTCCAACGTATCTATAATTTTTTATTGTTCCATGCTATTATATTATCATTCTTGGATGTTTTACAATCATTTTATAGCAACTTTATATCATTTTTTGGGACTAACCTATTGACATAGTGCCCAGTGCCAGTTGCTGTTTTTTGCTTGTTTTTTACTTCGCAGGAAATCAATACCAAACGGAGTCCAAACATAGTAAAACTTTTTGGTGATTTTTTCTAGACCAGAAGACACAAGTTGGGCCAAGAAAGTACTTGAGGGGGGCTACGAGGGGAGCACAACCCACCAGGGCGCGCCCAGGTGGGTTGTGCCCACCTCGGCCGCCTCCCGCACCACCTCTTTGCTCTATAAATACCCCAATATTCCAGAAACCCTAGGGGAGTCAACGAAAATCAATTCTAGCCGCCACAAGTTCTAGAAACCACAGATCCAATCTAGACACCATCACGGAGGGGTTCACCATCCTCATTGGTGCCTCTCCAATGATGCGTGAGTTGCTCATTGTAGACCTACGGGTCCGTAGGTAGTAGCTAGATGGCTTCCTCTCTCTCTTTTGATTCTCAATACAATGGTCTCTTGGAGATCTATTTGATGTAACTCTTTTTGCGGTGTGTTTGGTGGGATCCGATGAACTTTGAGTTTATGATCAGATCTATGTTTTTAGCCATGAAAGTTATTTGAGTCTTTTGATCTCTTATATGCATGATTACTTATAGCCTCGTATTTCTTCTTCGAATCTTTGGTTTAGTTAGGCCAACTAGATCGAGTTTTCTTGCCATGGGAAGAGGTGCTTTGTGATGGGTTCGATCTTACGGTGCTTGATCCCAGTGACAGAAGGGGAACCGACACGTATGTATCATTGCTATTAAGGATAACAAGATGGGGTCTATTTCTACATAAATAGATCTTGTCTACATCATGTCATCGTTCTTATTGCATTACTCTGTTTCTTCAGGAACTTAATACACTAGATGCATGCTGGATAGCGGTCGATGTGTGGAGTAATAGTAGTAGATGCAGGCAGGAGTCGGTCTACTAATCTTGGACGTGATGCCTATATAATGATCATTGCCTGGATATCGTCATAATTATTTGAAGTTCTATCAATTGCCCAACAGTAATTTATTTACCCACCGTATGCTATTTTTTTCGAGAGAGGCCACTAGTGAAATCTACGGACCCCGGGTCAATTTTCCTCATCATTTATTTTCAGATCTATTTTGCTATTTGCCTTTTTTATTTATTTGCCACTTTTATTTTCAGATCTATATTATCAAAAACCCAAAATACCTCGCTGAATTTTATTTGCTTTTATTTGCATCTATCAATCTATTACAATTTTCTCACGTCCGTTTGCCAATTTCTGGCGCCGTTACCCGAAAGGGATTGACAACCCCTTTAACACGTCGGGTTGCAAGTATTTGTTCTTTGTGTGCAGGTGCTGTTTACGTAGTGTTGCTTGGTTCTCCTACTGGTTAGATAACCTTGGTCTCATCACTGAGGGAAATACCTACCGTTGATGTTCTGCATCATCCCTTCCTCTTTGGGGAAATACTGACGTAGTTCAAGCAAACATCATCATCGAGTACCTCGAGGGCGGCAACGGTCCGCCGCTCGAGTACCCGGCGGCCCCGGCCCCCCGCCGGAGTGGCGGCCCGTGGCTGCCGAGGCGAATGCAGGGCGGGTCCTCCTCCTCCTCCTCCTCCTCTTCCCGATCCTCCTCCCACTCCTCCGGGTCACCGGCGCTCGTCAGCGTCAAGGCCGAGCCTGTGGAAACGCCGCTCGGCCGGCGCACCCCGGTGCTGCCCTCGTCATCAACAAGGGCAGCCGCGCCTCCTCCTCGGCTCCTCCCTCCCGCCTTTTCAAGCCGAAGACGGAGCCGGGGATCGCCCCCGTGAAGAGCGAGCACACTGACATGGCCGCTTTGACGTCCCCCGGCTTAATCGTGCACTAATCATACACGCAAATGCACACGATCAAGCCTAAGGACTCACTAGAAGATATCACAACACAACTCTAAAACATAAATAAAGTCATACAAGTTTTATATTACAAGCCAGGGCCTCGAGGGCTCGAATACATAGCTCGATGGCATACAAGCGTCAGCGGAAGCATCAGATATCTGAGTACAGATATAAAAGAAAGACAGAAATGCCTTAAGAAGGCGGGACAAAAGAAAAACACTACGATCGAAAGGCGTAGGCCTCCTGCCTAGGACCCTCCGAACCTACTCCTGGTCGACAGCCAACTCAAAGTTGTAGTCGTCCTCGGGGTGGTGGAAATAGTCGACGGCGGGGCAGCGATCTCAGGGGCTCCGTCATCCGGTTACGACAGCTGATAAGGTAGAAAAAGGAAAGCAAAGCAACCGTGAGTACTGCGAAGTACTCAGCAAGCAAGGTTCTACACTACATATGCAACATTATCAAGGGATGGCTGTATATGTGGACTGGGCTGCAGAAATGCCAGAATAGAGAGGAAAGCCTAGTCCTATCGAAGACTAGCATCTTCAAGAATCTTCCAGCATCTTCGAGCATCTTGCAGCATTTAGAAGAGTACAGGGTAGCATAATGTAAGTAGTAGTAGAATCAGGTAACAGTCTCGCCCAGAGATCCTTCCTCGACTCCCTGCGAGAAAGCGATCCCAGAGCCACATATCCAGGTATCATCTCAAGTTCTAGCTGTATCGATCGGGATACAACTCCGAGTGTCCTTTACCGTAGGACCGGCTATCGATAGATGTGTTCTTCCCTGCAGGGGTACACCAACTTACCCACCACGCTCGATTAACTCCGGCCGGACACACTTTCCTGGGTCATGCCCGGCCTCGGCCAAACGATACACCGCAACCCTACCTACAGCTCAGCAGAGAGGTCCCCGCCGGTCTACCTCCTAAGCGCAAGGGGGTCTTGGGCCATCGCCCCTCGCCCTCTGGGTCGTTGTGTGCAGGGTGGATACCAGCACCGCCTTGAAAGGCCGGTACGATCCGACCGTGCCACAATGCTGAACTGGACGTCTGACAGAGCTTTCGGTTGATGTTACAATGTAGAACGCCCATACTATGCCCACGTGATGGTTAGTACTATCAGGCCAGAGGCCTGCTCGGATCAAATATCCAAATCATTAGGACTAGGGGCTTGCAGAAACGAGCAGAGACTCACGAAAGATGTGACCCCGTCGCCCCGTCTCGAGGACTTGCTGCAAGGGCTAAGAATGCCCGGCCGCGCCTCGTGGAATAACTCACGGGTATCTATCCATCATTCGCGGGTACCCCTCAGGGTCGACCCGCCTTTCCAAGCATCAGTGTCAACGGGAATGTAAGGCAACCGTGTGGTCACCATATCAAGGGGAATCCGAGGCATCACCCTCGTTGGACTCCCACCTGATGCAACATCTAGATGGACGTAGGAGGCATCACCCTCGAGGTCCACAAGTGGGGGGGGGGGGGTGTTCGGCGGCTTTTGTCAGTATCTGGGGTGGTTGTAGGAGGTATCACCCTCGCTTACCACGACCGATCAACTAACCTACAACGTTATCATCAGAAGTGCTGACGAGGTATCACCCTCGGCACTCGATAGTAACCCAGTAGTGTCGAGCAACTAAGGGGAAAGTGAGGTGCGGTGCCGGGGTCTGGTCTTCGATCCCATTGATCGGGTCTTCTGAGAATCTAGCAGGGTAGTCAGGTCAAGTGGGGGTCTCTGATGGGTCTCTACCCAGTCTATTCTAAACAGTTTAGGATATCCATGAGGGTAACAAAACAGGTTACAATAAACAGGCTATGCAGCAGAATAGGAGCAATCAATTACAGTAGCAAAATCTAACGCAAGCATGAGAAAATAGAATAGGCGATATCGGGATGATCAAAGGGGGGGGCCTTGCCTGGTTGCTCGGCGGCAAGGGCAAGGTCATCGGTGGTGTCGCCAATCACCGGTGCTACGTCGGCACCGGGCTCTATCGAGAGAGAAGAGGGGGAGGAAACAGTATAAATATAAAGCAAACAAGTTCTACACAAAGTATATTATGACAATAAATAGTGCCGGGTGTGTCCTAACGTATGGTTGCACGTCAACTAGAAAAGGGGAAATCCAACCGGGAATGTTTTCCCGGTTTCGGACATTTGTCAGACAAATGACCGGAGGGGATCGGTTCCATGTTCGGATAGTTAGGGACGTGCGACGGACGAACGGACCATGTATTCGGATTTGTCTCGTCGTTCTGAGCAACTTTCATGTTTAAAGTTTTTCGATCCGAGCTACGGTCTATTTTCTATGAATTTCTAAAGATTTCAGCATTTTTCTGAATTTATTTATATTAACAGAATTGACCAGAAAAGGGAAATGACATCAGCATGACGTGGGCATGGCGTCAGCGTCGGCTGACCAGTTGACCAGTCAACTGGGGCCACCAGTCAGTGACTGGGGCTGCCCAGTCAGCCATTGACCTGGTCAACTGGGTCAACTGGGCCCGTGGGGCCCAGCAGTCAGCGGCTCAGGAGGTGCCACGTTGGCGACAGGTCATCTCCGGCGACCGGAGCGGCTCCGGCGAGCCGTCTCGCGGCGGTTCTTCGCCGGACTTGGCCGGAATTTCACTGTGGTGGCTCAAATCGCGCGGGGTCAAGTGCTTTCGAACGGCGGTGAGGTCGCGCGTCCGTTGGTGGCGTCAGAACGGCCGGTGGTGGTCGACGGCGAGTAGGGCAACGGCGTCGGGCGGCGGGCAGAGCCGGCCGTACTCGGGTTCGAGCATATGGCTTGCCCGAGTCGAGCTGGTGCTCGCACGTGATGCGCGAGACCTCCGGAAGCTCAATGGCACCACTAGCGCGGCATGTGGAGTGATAGGTCGACGACGGTGAGCTCGCCAGCGGAAACAAAGAGCGGCAATGGCGCACGGCGTCGGTAGCTAGCTACGGCCGTGGAAAAAGGAAACGGATGGGAAGAGGAGGGGTGGTGCTCAGCGTGCGGGCTCACGGAGGCCCTGTGGGTCCTTAGTAGCACAGGAGCGAGGAGGAACGGCGACGGCGATCTCGTCGTCCCAGGGAAGAGGAAGAGGACGTAGGCGAGGGTGGAGCGGCTCTCGGCTCCAATTCGAAGTCGCAGGCGGCACGGCGGAGCTCGGCGAACCTCCTGGACCTCAGCTGACGACGTGGGGAGCTCGATGGGCGCGTGTACGATGGCGGTCCGGCGATGGTTGCGTCGACCGTGGTGGATCTGGAGAGCGAAGAGGGGAAGGGCGAGCGAGACGAGGGTAAGGTGAGGGGGAGAGTGCCAGGCGACCAGGGAAGATGAACGGGGAGGGGGAAGCTTATCCCCTCGCCTGGCCGCGGCGTCGCGGTGTCGAGCGGCGAACGGTCGAGGCGTGAGCGGCCATGGCGATGCCGACACGGCAATAGAGAGAGGGGGAGAAGGAGAGAGAAACGGGCCGGCTGGGCTGGACCGGTGCACTGTGCACTTAGGTCCAGTCCAGTTTAGGCCTTTTTCTTTTATTATTTTTGTTTTTAATTTACAGTAGCTCTTTGCAATATTTTGAGCTAGCAAAACATTTTGCAAAAATGTGAATCTTGCTCACACTGATGTATTGCAATGTCCAGCAAGGCCACAAAAAGTTTGAGCTCGTTTGAAAACCATTTGAATTTAATAAAAATGGTTTGAGCTTTATAATTGCTGATTTGGCTCTGTTTCATACTGTTTGAGTCACTTTTCTAACTCCAACTTTATTGATGATGGTTTTACAAATGTTCCTGGATTATTAGCCACTTAATGAACATTTTTCCAACAGTGTTTGCTCAACTTCATATTTCACTTTGGAATTTGAGTTGATTTTTAAAATGGAATTGATTTATTTTGGTTAACCTCTATGACTTGGCACTGCAAATGATATGACTTGGCATTATTAGCAGCTAACCACAGTGGCTATTACATAGGGGTGTTACAAGTTCTCCTCCTCTAAAAGAAATTCTCGTCCCGAGAATTCAAGAGGTAGAAGGAAAGAGGTCGGGGTATTCAGCACGGAGGTTATCCTCGCGTTCCCAAGTGGATTCATCTTCGGTATGATTTGACCACTTCACTTTCAGGAACTTGGTGACCTTCTGACAGGTTTGACGTTCAGCTTCATCGAGAATGCGGATGGGATGCTCCTTATAAGATAGATCATCTTGCAATTCGAGCATCTCGTGATCCACTGCTCTGTGCGGAGACTCCTTAAAGCATTTACGAAGCTATGATACGTGGAAGACATCGTGGATATGAGAGAATTGCGGCGGCAACTCCAATTTATAAGCCACCTGTCCACGTCTGGCAACAATGCGAAAAGGACCACTATAGCGAGGAGCTAACTTTCCCTTGATTCCGAATCGGTGAGTGCCCTTCATAGGAGTGACTCGCAGATAAGCCTGATCACCAGGTTGATAAGTCAAACCCCATCGTTTGCGATCATAATTGCTCTTCTGGCGGTCTTGAGCTGCTTTGAGATTCTCCCGGACAATACGAACTTGCTCTTCGGCGTGTTGGATAATATCCGGACCCACGAGTGGTCGTTCCCCAGTTTCTGACCAATTCAGAGTGGTTCGACACTTACGTCCATATAGAACTTCGAAGGGGGCCATTTTCAAGCTGGCTTGATAGCTGTTGTTATAAGAGAACTCGGCATACGGGAGAGATTCTTCCCACTTCTTACCGAAAGAAATAACACAAGCTCGCAGCATGTCTTCAAGTACTTGATTTACTCGTTCGACTTGGCCTTGGGACTGGGGATGATATGCTGAACTCCAGGTGATATGAGTTCCCATAGCTTGTTGGAAACTTTCCCAGAACTTGGAAGTGAAAAGGCCGCCACGGTCCAAACTGATCTCTTTCGGAATACCGTGGAGTGAAACAATTCTGGAGATGTATAATTCTGCTAACTGACTAGCAGTGATCGTCTCCTTGACAGGCAGAAAATGTGCAACTTTAGAAAGTTGGTCGACGATGACAAGAATAGCATCGTGACCTTTCTGAGACTTGGGAAGACCAGTAATGAAATCCATCTGCACTTTATCCCACTTCCACAAGGGAATAGGGAGCGGTTGCAGAATTCCAACAGGCTTCTGATGTTCTGCTTTAACGCGACGGCAAACATCACATTCAGCAACATAACGAGCAATGTCCTGCTTCATTCTAGACCACCAGTACCTTTGACGGAGATCACGATACATTTTGGTGCTACCCGGATGAATAGACAGCGGTGTATCATGTGCGTCCTTCATGACCTTGTCAGTCATTAGCTCGAAGCGAGGTACGACAATGCGGTCTCTGAAATATAAGGTTCCATCTTTAGATAGCGAGAAATCCCTGTACTTTTCCAGGTGAAGATCTTTCTTCATGAGATCAATTTCAGCATCTTTAGCTTGCGCACTCTTAACGGCCTTCTCAAGGTCTGGTTCAACAACCAAGGTTTTTAAGTAACCTTGAGGAACTATCTCGAGATTTAGCTTTCGAAGCTCTTCATACAGGAGTGGCTGCTCTAGCTGGACTTCAAGTTCACAGCAATAGGATTTGCGGCTCAATGCATCAGCCATTACATTAGCCTTGCCAGGGGTATAAGAAATACCCAAATCATAGTCCGCAATGGTCTCCATCCATCTTTGTTGACGAAGGTTTAAAGATGGCTGAGTGAACAGGTACTTCAAACTTTTATGATCCGTGTATATCTTGCAACGATTACCGAGGAGGTAATGTCGCCACAACTGCAGTGCATAGATGACAGCAGCTAGTTCTAGATCATGTACCGGATAATTCTCTTCATGCGGGCGTAACTGACGAGAGCCATAGGCAATTACTTTACGCTCTTGCATTAGGACACAGCCTAATCCTTCACGGGATGCGTCACAATATATCACAAAGTCTTTGTGAGAATCTGGAGGAGCAAGTACTAGGGCAGATGTCAGCTTGTCATTGAGTGTTTGAAAACTTTCCTGACATTTTTCTGTCCATTCAAACTTAACGCCTTTGTGAAGAAGATCAGTCAGAGGCTTAGCAATCTTTGAGAAATTCTCGACAAAGCGACGACAATAGCTTGCAAGGCCGAGAAAACTTCTGACTTGCTTGACATTCTTCGGTGGAGTCCATTCAAGAATAGCCTAAACTCGTTCCGGGTTAACGGCAATGCCTTCTTTCGAAATCACATGGCCGAGATATGTCACTTTGGATAACCAGAACTCGCATTTGGAATACTTGGCATACAGTTGATGTTCACGCAACTTTTCCAGTACAAGCCGAAGATGTTCGGCATGTTCTTCTTCATTCTTCGAATATACCAGAATATCATCCAGATATACCACGACGAATTTGTCGAGATAATCCATGAAGATGTAGTTCATTAACCGGGAGAAGGTTGCTGGAGCATTAGTCAAGCCGAAGGACATGACAGTGTACTCATAAGAACCATAGCGAGTAACGAATGCTGTCTTCGGAATATCCTCTTCACGAACTCGGATCTGGTGGTATCCCAATCTCAAATCAAGCTTAGAGAACATGGAGGAACCAGCAAGTTGATCATACAGATCGTTGATTCTGGGAAGCGGATACTTGTTCTGAATTGTTGCTTGGTTGATAGGTCGGTAATCTTGAACCAACCGATTCGTACCATCCTTCTTCTTGACAAAGAGGGAAGGTGCTCCCCAAGCAGATGAACTGGGGCGGATGAAACCCTTCTTAAGTGACTTGTCAATTTCTTCCTTAAGTTCAATAAGGTGATGCAGAGGCATCTTATATGGACGCTTTGCAATAGGAGTAGTGCCTGGTTTCAAGTCGATGACAAACTCGACAGCTCTAGCAGGGGGAATTCCTGGAAGTTCCTCTGGAAAGACATCTTGGAAATCACGAACAACTGGACCGTTCTCGATGCCTTCAAGAGGTGAAGCATTCAATGCATTCAGAACATAAATCTGATTCTCGGCATCCTGAGCTGTCCGAGCTGAGTATCTGACTGTCTGGCCGGAAGGATGAGTGAGCTGGACTGTCTTAGCAGCACAGTCAATCAAAGCATTATGGGTTGTCAACCAATCCATACCAAGAATGACGTCTATGTCGGAAGGTCCAAGTACAATGAGAGAAACCGGAAAAAGTAGACCTCCAATCTCGATGTGGTTGTGAGGGCTTACCATTGTGGTTTGCCACTTGGATCTCGGGGACTGAATCATTAGAGGAGTGGGTAATTTTTCCAAGTATAACTCATGTGACTGAGCAAATTGTTGTGACACAAAAGCATGCGATGCTCCAGAATCAAAAAGAACAGAGGCTGGTACTGAATTCACAGAGAGTGTTCCCAACATGATAGTCGGTTCCTTCTGAGCCTTTTCTGCATTGACGTGATTGGCATGGCCAAGTGCAACAGCAGACGGTAAGACATTACGGTTTCTGAATCAGTGGTTTCGGCAGCTCTTCTTTCGACCAACAGGAGGACAAGAAGCATTCTGCGGCTGACCCTGGAGACAATCTAGGGTAAGGTGTCCTGATTGTCCACACTTGCGGCATAAACCATCATTTTGGGGGGGAGCCATGGTATTGAGCTGGCCACTCTGAGTCGTTAGCTGTCTCGGCGGCGGAGGTAGACGAGGTGCAATATAAGACGGTCTTGGCGTTGGGGCAGGTCGTTGATGAATATTGTGTGGAATTCAAACCCGACATTTCTGAACAGGCTGACCCGAGGATGAGCCTACATCACGAGTGCGTTTGAGCGACTCCTGATATTTAGCCAGACCAGTTTCAACTCGGTAGGCTTGACTGACAAGTGTCGCAAAGTCCTCACAATCATGGATAAGAAGTGCGAGCTGTATATCGGAACGTAGTCCTTCACGGAATTTCTCCTGCTTGCGAACGTCAGTGTCGACATCATCTTTAGCATAGCGGGATAATTCGAGAAATTTCCTGTGATATTCATCCACAGTCATTGTGCCCTGTGTGAGTTTATGGAACTCCTGTTTCTTCTGGTCGATCAGACCTTGAGGAATGTACCGTGCACGAAAAGCTGACTGGAATTCTTGCCAAGTGGGTACAGATCCAGCATGCATCATACTCTTGTGGTTTTCCCACCATTGAGCAGCTGGACCCTTCAAGTGAAATGTCGCAAAGGTGACATAACTGGCAGGGGCAATGTTAGCTGACTCCATCTCAAACATGATGTCACGAAGCCAATCATCAGCATCCATAGGATTGGTGGAGCTGCGGAAAACAGACGGGTTGAGGCGCACGAATTCTGGCAAAGTTATTGGAGCAGTCTGTTGCTGAGCATTTTGAGTTGGGAACTGAGCCAATACTCCGGTCATAAACTGACGGTTGAGTTCAAACTGCTGCCTCATTTCAGCAATATAAGATGGAGGTGGAGGATCGTCAGCCATCCTTCCAAATCAACAGGGGCAGTTTAGCAAGAAACTTGCAGGTGTATGGAATGATTCATGAAGTAAGGTGCACAACAGAAGGAAGTGCAATAGATACTTCATCATATTCGCACCAGACATTCAAATCCACACATAGCCTCGGTTACAATCCGGCATTACGATAGCTGAAAAGAGAAGGCTAGACAACTAGGCGGCACGCAGGCACGCGGTAAGGAAGTACACAACGAGACATAGCAAAGGCTACATCAACGTCGGAGAAAACTGTAGGAGCGAGGAATCTGCAAGTGACAACACAGGGTGCCCTCGATAAGAGGATCCTGTAAGCAGAACCTGGCCCATAATCTTGAAGCAAGGGGGGAATATTTCAGAACTCCGGGTGGATGTGATTACGAGATCCTAATGTCAGAGTTAGTAAAAAAATTTAACCCGAAAGGAAGAGAGAACAGAGTCCCAGAGTAAAGACGAGGAATAAAAGATCCTAATACCACCCATTCGGCGACGTGGGCCCGTAAGCCACACAGCCAAGTTAGTAAAACAGTTTTGGAACCACTAGACTCAACTTCGGCCAAGGAGTTGGAAGGGGGTTCCTAGAGGCAGTCGGCTCTGATACCAACCTGTGACGTCCTCCGGCTTAATCGTGCACTAATCATACACGCAAATGCACACGATCAAGCCTAAGGACTCACTTGAAGATATCACAACACAACTCTAAAACATAAATAAAGTCATACAAGTTTTATATTACAAGCCAGGGCCTCGAGGGCTCGAATACATAGCTCGATGGCATACAAGCGTCAGCGGAAGCATCAGATATCTGAGTACAGATATAAAAGAAAGACAGAAATGCCTTAAGAAGGCGGGACAAAAGAAAAACACTACGATCGAAAGGCGTAGGCCTCCTGCCTAGGACCCTCCGAACCTACTCCTGGTCGACAGCCAACTCGAAGTAGTAGTCGTCCTCGGGGTGGTGGAAATAGTCGATGGCGGGGCAGCGATCTCAGGGGCTCCGTCATCCGGTTACGACAGCTGATAAGGTAGAAAAAGGAAAGCAAAGCAACCGTGAGTACTGCGAAGTACTCAGCAAGCAAGGTTTTACACTACATATGCAACATTATCAAGGGATGGCTGTATATGTGCACTAGGCTGCAAAAATGCCAGAATAGAGAGGAAAGCCTAGTCCTATCGAAGACTAGCATCTTCAAGAATCTTCCAGCATCTTCGAGCATCTTGCAGCATTTAGAAGAGTACAGGGTAGCATAATGTAAGTAGTAGTAGAATCAGGTAACAGTCTCACCCAGAGATCCTTCCTCGACTCCCTGCGAGAAAGCGATCCCAGAGCCACATATCCAGGTATCATCTCAAGTTCTAGCTGTATCGATCGGGATACAACTCCGAGTGTCCTTTACCGTAGGACTGGCTATCGATAGATGTGTTCTTCCCTGCAGGGGTGCACCAACTTACCCACCACGCTCGATTAACTCCGGCCAGACACACTTTCCTGGGTCATGCCCGGCCTCGGCCAAACAATACACCGCAACCCTACCTACAGCTCAGCAGAGAGGTCCCCGTCGGTCTACCTCCTAAGCGCAAGGGGGTCTTGGGCCATCGCCCCTCGCCCTCCGGGTCGTTGTGTGCAGGGTGGATACCAGCACCGCCTCGAAAGGCCGGTACGATCCGACCGTGCCACAATGCTGAACTGGACGTCTGACAGAGCTTTCGGCTGATGTTACAATGTAGAACGCCCATACTATGCCCACGTGATGGTTAGTGCTATCAGGCCAGAGGCCTGCTCGGATCAAATATCCAAATCGTTAGGACTAGGGGCTTGCGGAAATGAGCAGAGACTCACGAAAGATGTGACCCCGTCGCCCCGTCTCGAGGACTTGCTGGAAGGGCTAAGAATGCCCGGCCGCACCTCGTGGAATAACTCACGGGTATCTATCCATCATTCGCGGGTACCCCTTAGGGTCGACCCGCCTTTCCAAGCATCAGTGTCAACGGGAATGTAAGGCAACCGTGTGGTCACCATATCAAGGGGAATCCGAGGCATCACCCTCGTTGGACTCCCACCTGATGCAACATCTAGATGGACGTAGGAGGCATCACCCTCGAGGTCACAGTGGGGGGGGGGGGGGGTGTTGCGCGCTTTGTCAGTATCGGGGTGTGGTGTAGGAGGTATCACCCTCGCTTACCACGACCGATCAACTAACCTACAAGGTTATCATCAGAAGTGCTGATGAGGTATCATCCTCGGCACTCGATAGTAACCCAGTAGTGTCGAGCAACTAAGGGGAAAGTGAGGTGTGGTGCCGGGGTCTGGTCTTCGATCCCGTTGATCGGGTCTTCTGAGAATCCAGCAGGGCAGTCAGGTCAAGTGGGGGTCTCTGATGGGTCTCTACCTAGTCTATTCTAAACAGTTTAGGATATCCATGAGGGTAACAAAACAGGTTACAATAAACAGGCTATGCAGCAGAATAGGAGCAATCAATTACAGTAGCAAAATCTAATGCAAGCATGAGAAAATAGAATAGGCGATATCGGGATGATCAAAGGGGGGGGGCTTGCCTGGTTGCTCGGCGGCAAGGGCAAGGTCGTCGGTGGTGTAGCCAATCACCGGTGCTGCGTCGGCACCGGGCTCTATCGAGAGAGAAGAGGGGGAGGAAATAGTATAAATATAAAGCAAACAAGTGCTACACAAAGTATGACATGACAATAAATAGTGCCGGGTGTGTCCTAATGTATGGTTGCACGTCAACTAGAAAAGGGGAAATCCAACCGGGAATGTTTTCCCGGTTCCGGACATTTGTCAGACAGATGACCGGAGGGGATCGGTTCCATGTTCGGATAGTTAGGGACGTGCGACGGACGAATGGAACATGTATTCGGATTCGTCTCGTCGTTCTGAGCAACTTTCATGTTTAAAGTTTTTCGATCCGAGCTACGGTTTATTTTCTATGAATTTCTAAAGATTTCAGCATTTTTCTGAATTTATTTATATTAACAGAATTGACCAGAAAAGGGAAATGACGTCAGCATGACGTGGGCATGGCGTCAACGTCGGCTGACCAGTTGACCAGTCAACTGGGGCCCACCAGTCAGTGACTGGGGCTGCCCAGTCAGCCATTGACCTGGTCAACTGGGTCAACTGGGCCCGTGGGGCCCAGCAGTCAGCGGCTCAGGAGGTGCCACGTCGGCGACAGGTCATCTCCGACGACCGGAGCGGCTCCGGCGAGCCGTCTCGTGGCGGTTCTTCGCCGGACTTGGCCGGAATCTCACTGTGGTGGCTCAAATCGCGCGGGGTCAAGTGCTTTTGAACGGCGGTGAGGTCGCGCGTCCGTTGGTGGCGTCAGAACGGCCGGTGGTGGTCGACAGCGAGTAAGGCAACGGCGTCGGGCGGCGGGCAGAGCCAGCCGTACTCGGGTTCGAGCATATGGCTTGCCCGAGTCGAGCTGGTGCTCGCACGCGATGCGCGAGACCTCCGGAAGCTCAATGGCACCACTAGCGCGGCATGTGGTGTCATAGGTCGACGACGGTGAGCTCGCCGGTGGAAACAAAGAGCGGCAATGGCGCGCAGCGTCGGTAGCTAGCTACGGCTGCGGAAAAAGGAAACGGACGGGAAGAGGAGGGGTGGTGCTCACCGTGCGGGCTCACGGAGGCCCTGTGGGTGCCTAGTAGCGCAGGAGCGAGGAGGAACGGCGACGGCGATCTCGTCGTCCCGAGGAAGAGGAAGAGGACGTAGGTGAGGGTGGAGCGGCTCCCGGCTCCAATTCGAAGTCGCAGGCGGCACGGCGGAGCTCGGCGAACCTCCTGGACCTCAGCTGATGACGTGGGAAGCTCGATGGGCGCGTGTACGACGGCGGTCCAGCGATGGCTGCGTCGACCGTGGTGGATCTGGAGAGCGAAGAGGGGAAGGGCGAGCGAGACGAGGGTAAGGTGAGGGGGAGAGTGTCGGGCGACCAGGGAAGATGAACGGGCAGGGGGAAGCTTATCCCCTCGCCTGGCCGCGGCGTCGCGGTGTCGAGCGGCGAACAGTCGAGGCGCGAGTGGCCATGGCAACGCCGACACGGCGATAGAGAGAGGGGGAGAAGGAGAGAGAAACGGGCCGGCTGGGCTGGACCGGTGCACTGTGCACTTAGGTCCTGTCCAGTTTAGGCCTTTTTCTTTTATTATTTTTGTTTTTAATTTACAGTAGCTCTTTGCAATATTTTGAGCTAGCAAAACATTTTGCAAAAATGTGAATCTTGCTCACACTGATGTATTGCAATGTCCAGCAAGGCCACAAAAAGTTTGAGCTCGTTTGAAAACCATTTGAATTTAATAAAAATGGTTTGAGCTTTATAATTGCTGATTTGGCTCTGTTTCATACTGTTTGAGTCACTTTTCTAACTCCAACTTTATTGATGATGGTTTTACAAATGTTCCTGGATTATTAGCCACTTAATGAACATTTTTCCAACAGTGTTTGCTCAACTTCATATTTCACTTTGGAATTTGAGTTGATTTTTAAAATGGAATTGATTTATTTTGGTTAACCTCTATGACTTGGCACTGCAAATGATATGACTTGGCATTATTAGCAGCTAACCACAGTGGCTATTACATAGGGGTGTTACAGCCGCACTCGATGACGAGGCCGCCATGAAGTGGGCACGGGAGGACTGGGCGCAGCTGGAGATGACGCGCCAGCGCCGCGTCCTAGAGGAGATCGTCGCACGGCGCCGTGGCCGCGACAAGGGAGGCGTCATCGTCCTCGAGGACTGCGACGACGAGGCGCCGCCAGCCAAACCAGTCTGCCAGGGCGACCCCGGGCAGGGGTCCAGTAGGGACGGCCGTGGTGTGAGGAAGGAGAAGGAGGACGACGACGGCGGCGACTACGACGCCTTCAGCAAATTCTTCGACCTGTAGGCGTGGTAGCAGCCCTTTGTTTTCTTTTTTTAGTAGATTATATGTTTTCTATATGTAAAAAAACTATGGAACGCCTAAATATCGCTGAATCTATGTCGTGTTTTCTGAATTTTGGCCGAATGTGTTTTTAAAAATATTTACAAAAAAGGCGTCTGGGGGCGACCTGGGGGCGGCGGCTGGGAACCCGATCGCCCCCACGCCGAAAATATCGCCGGTTTGCCCCCAAGCAGCACTTTTTTCTAGCCCCTAGGGGGCGAACGGCTGGAGATGCTCTTAACTAGGGGAAATACTTATCTCTACTTTGCTGCATCACCCTTTCCTCTTCAAGGAAAAAATCAACGCAAGCTCAAGAAGTAGCAGGAAGAATTTCTGGCGCCGTTGCTGGGGAGGTTCTACATCAAGCCTATCAAGTACCCATCATAAACTCTCATCTCTTGCATTACATTATTTGCCATTTGCCTCTCGTTTTCCTCTCCCCCACTTCTAAAACGTTTTCAGAAAAACACAAAAAGATTTGCCATTTTCGCCCTTCTTTCGTTCGTCTTTTTCGTTTTCTTTTTGTTTGCTCGTGTGTTAGATTGCTTGCCATGTCATGATGTCTCAAAAAATACCAAACTGTGTGACTTTTCCAATACTAATAATAATGATTTTATTAGTACTCCGATTGCTCCGGCCACTAGTGCAGAATCTTATGAAATTAATGCCGCTTTGTTGAATCTTGTAATGAAAGATCAATTTTCCAGCCTTCCTAGTGAAGATGCCGCATCCCATCTAAATACTTTAGTTGAGTTGTGTGATATGCAAAATAAAAAAGATGTGGATAATGATATTGTTAAATTGAAACTATTTCCATTCTCACTACAAGATCGTGCTTAAACTTGGTTTTCATCTTTGCCTAAAAATATTATTGATTCATGGAACAAGTGTAAAAAGGTTAGGTGATGTTCTAAGAAAAGTAAAATTAAATTAGTATAGCGAGTGTGGAAAAGTGGTGGTAGGATTTGCGGAATTGTCCCTAAGCAATTGGCTAAGTTACTAGACCGATAGCAAGTTTTTATGTGGGAGAGGCCACTGCTAACATGTCATCCCTTACTTGGAATTCTATGCACTTATGATTGAAACTATTAGCAAGCATTCACAACTACTAACATTCATTAAGGTAAAACCAAACCATAGCATTAAGATATATTGGTCCCCCTTTGTTGGTGTGAAAATCGGCAGACCTCAGGGTAGGGGGTCCCGAGCTGTGGATCTCAGACAGATGGTAACAGGAACAGGGAGACGATGTTTTACCCATGTTCGGGCCCTCTTTATGGAGGTAAACCCCTACGTCCTGCTCTTGTTTATATTGATGGAGATGCATCAAGTACAGAGTTGATGTACCTCGAGATCGTCAGATGTGTTCTAACTCTAAGGTTACGTGAATGAGATTGCGTTGATGTCCCCTCTACGGGCTAAACCCCATGGCTTATATACATGCTAGGTAGGGTATCTAGGGTTACAAGGTCGGTATCTTGGCGTGGAGGTGATACGTCTCCATCGTATCTATAATTTTTTATTGTTTCATGCCAATATTATACAACTTTCACATACTTTTGGCAACAATTTATATGATTTATTGGACTAACATATTGATCCAGTGCCCAGTGCCAGTTCATGTTTGTTGCATGTTTTTTGTTTCACAAAATATCCATATCAAACGAAGTCCAAATGCGATAAAAAATTACGGAGAATCGTTTTGGAATATATGTGATTTTTGGGATGTGGAATCAACGCAAACGGAGGCCCACAACCTCCACTAACCACCAGAGCGCGCCTGCCCCCTGGCACGCGGTGGTGCCAAGTGGGCCCCCGTAACTCGGTGGGGCTCTTCTTCGGGCGCAAGGAGCTTATATCCAAAAAAATCATGTTAAAATTTCAGCATAATCGGAGTTACGGATCTCCAGATATTTAAGAAACGGTGAAAGGCCAGAAAACTGGAACGCGAAACAGAGGAGAACAGAGAGACAGATCCAATCTCGGAGGGGTTCTCGCCCCTTCGCTGCCATGGAGGCCATGGACTAGAGGGGTTACTCTCCTCCCATCTAGCGGGGAGGCCAAGGAAGAAGAAGAAGGAGGGGGGCTCTCTCCCCCTCTCTCCCGGTGGCGCCGGAGTGCCGTCGGGGCAGGGATCGTGACGGCGATCTACATCAACAACCTTGCTACCGTCAACACCAACTTTCTCCCCCTCTATGCAGAGGTGTAACCTATCTATTCCCACTACAATTCTCTACTTAAACATGGTGCTCAACACTATATATTATTATTCAATGATATGTGGTTATCCTATGATGTTTGAGTAGATCTGTTTTTCCCTATGGGTTGATTGATGATCATGATTGGTTTGAGTTGTATATTTTATTTTGGTGATGTCCTATGGTGCCGTCGGTGTCGCGCAAACATGACGGATCCCCGCTGTAGGGTGTTGCAATATGTTCATGATTTGCTTATGGTGGGTGGCTAGAGTGACAGAAGCTTACGCCCGAGTAAGGGGGTTGTTGCGTATGGGATAAAGAGGACTTGATACTTAATGCTATGGTTGGGTTTTACCTTAATGATTTTAGTAGTTGCGGATGCTTGCTAGATTTCCAATCATAAGTGCATATGATCCAAGTAAGGAAAGTATGTTAGCTCATGCCTCTCCCTCATATAAAATTGCAATAATGATTATCGGTCTAGTTATCAATTACCTAGGGACAAATGAGTTTCTTGTGTGATAAAAACCTTTTTACTAAACTACTAAATTTATTATCTTGCAATTTATTTGTAGTTTTATTCTTGCAAAGTAGTTCTAGCATCACACCTACAAAATAGTTTCATACTTATTCTAGGTAAAGCAAACGTTAAAGTGTGCATAGAGTTGTATCAGTGGTCGATAGAACTTGAGGGAATATTTGTTCTATCTTTAGCTCCTCATTGGGTTCGACACTCTTATTTATCAAAAAAGGCTACAAACGATCCCCTATACTTGTGGGTTATCAAGACCTTTTTCTGGCGCCGTTGCCAGGGAGTGAGGGGGAGAGGATATTCTCGTGTGTGCTTGTTTGCTTTATCACTAAGTAGTTTTTATTTTCTGTTCTGAGTTGTTCTCTATCTTTAGTTATGGATATGGAACACGAAATACCAAAACAAATAGTTGTACTTGCTACTCATGGAGATGGGAACCTCCTAAAACCCTCGATGCCCGTTATGTGAAAAATATTAAACACTACTTTGATAATCCTGAGAAAACCCCATTCAACTTAATAATGGGAGACGTTGGATCAACGTGAATACTTTAGGGATTATCGCTTGACTCAAAAAGGGAAACTGTTATGGGATCAAATTGAAATGTTGCAATGGTATGCTTGGAATCTATGCTTGAGATATGATTATACTTGTTGCTCTAGGATGAAGGCTCGACACCTTCCGTTTTCATGTGAATTTAATGATAATGAAACCTTGTCTTCTTATGCTAATGGTAGATATGATTACTATGGTGTGGAACAAATAGAAGAATTTGTTGCTTTTAAGGGTGCTTATGAAATTGAATCTTTGTTTGAAAAGTATGAAGATTTTGATGATGTTGTTTAAAGACCTGAAAATTTTGCTATACTTAAATATTGCTATAAGAATTATGAATACAATGTCGATATTGATGAATTTATTAAGAAAGTCTCCTCTGTCCAAGAAGAGACTATTATTTTGCAGGAATCTATGGAAGAAAATTGATGAAATTGTGAGCTCATTAGATGAAAAAGATGAGGAGGAGAGCGAAGAACAAAAGGAGGAAGAGTGGATTAGCTACCCGTGCCCACCTTCTAATGAGAGTAACTCTTTAACTCATATATTTTTTAATTTCCCTTCGTGCTTACCGAAGGATGAATGCTATGATGATTGCTATGATCCCATTGATTCGTTTGAAATATCCCTTTTTGATGAAATTGATGCTTGCCATGCTTGTGGCCATGATGTCAATTATGCTTATGGAGATGAACTTGCTATAGTTCCTTATGTTAAGAATGAAATTGTTGCTATTGCACCCACACAGGATAATCCTATTATCTTTTTGAATTCTCCCAACTACACTATATCGGAGAAGTTTGCTCTTATTAAGGATTATATTGATGGGTTGCGTTCTACCATTACACATGATGATTTTGATGAATATAATATGCATGTGCTTGCTGCTCCTACTTGCAATTATTATGAGAGAGGAACCACGTCTCCGCCTCTCTATGTTTCCAACACGATAAAATTGCAAGAAACTGCTTATGCTATGTATTGGCCTTTCCTTGATGTGCATGAATTGTTCTTTTATGACATGTTGATGCATAGGAAGAGAGTTAGACTTCGTCATTGCATGGTATATGTTGCGTTGTGATCACTACTAAATGCCAAATCATTGTTAATTAAAATTGGCTTTGATATACCTTGGGATCCGGGTGGATCAATTACTTGAGCACTTCATGCCTAGCTTAGTGTCTTTAAAGAAAGCGCTGCCAGGGAGAAAACCCCGAAGTTTTAGAGAGTCATTTTATACTGTTGGGTGCTTTTATAAAGTTTAAAAACAAAAAAAAAGAGGGGAACTTAAAACTTTACAAAAAGAAAAGTGAAAGTGAGAAAGACGAGCACCGTGGAAGCGGGAGGATGCCTTGAACTTTGTTCATGCCCATGGAAACTTTGTGAATCTTGAATTACAGGAACTTTCCAACCAAAATTAATTATCCCCTTGTACAAATCCATTGTATTATAAAAATAATGTGCCAAGATTTGCCTTTAAGATGATTAGATTGTTATTCGAAGATTGAGGAGCTCTTGATATGAGGAGAAGGAGGAGAGGCAAGAGTTCAAGCTTGGGGATGCCCAAGGCACCCCAAGTAAATATTCAAGGAGACTCAAGCGTCTAAGCTTGGGGATGCCCCGGAAGGCATCCTATCTTTCTTCAACAAGTATTGGTATGTTTCAGTTTTTGTTTTGTTCACATGATATGCGTATATTCTTGGAGCATCTTTTGTGTTTATTTTTTCCTTTTCTTTTATGCACCATGCTGGTATGAGATAGTCCTTGGTTGATTTATAGAATGCTATTTGCACTTCACTTATATCTTTTGAGTATGGCTTTACAGAATGCTTCATGTGCTTCACTTACATCATTTGAAGTTTGGATTGCCTATTTCTCTACATATAGAAACCCGTTATTTGTAGAATGCTCTTTTGCTTCACTTATATTTGTTAGAGCATGGTATTTTGTAGAAATAATTAAACTCACTTGCTTCACTTATATCTATTGAGAGAGTTAACACGAATTGGTCATTCACATGGTCAGTCATAAAATCCTACATAAAACTTGTGGATCACTGAATATGATATGTTTGATTCCTTGCAATAGTTTTGCGATATAGAGATGATAATATATTGGAGGTACTAGTAAATGGTTGTGGTTAGTAGGAATATTGGTGTTAAGGTTTGTGATTCCTGAAGCATGCACGTATAGTCTCTCGTTATGCTATGAAGTTGGAGCATGATTTATTATTGATTGTCTTCCTTATGAGTGGCGGTCGGGGACGAGCGATGGTCTTTTCCTACCAATCTATCCCCCTAGGGGCATGCGTAGTAGTACTTTGCTTCAAGGGCTAATAAACTTTTGCAATAAGTATGTGAGTTCTTTATGACTAATGTGAGTCCATGGATTATACACACTCTCACCTTTCCGCAATTTGCTAGCCTCTACGGTACCATGCATTGCCCTTTCTCACCTCGAGATGTGGTGCAAACTTCGCAGGTACATCCAAACCCCATGATATGATATGCTCTATCACACATAAGCCTTATTATATCTTCCTCAAAACAACCACCATACCTACCTATTATGGCATTTCCATAGCCATTCCGAGATATATTACCATGCAACTTCCATCATCATCATATACATGACTTGAGCATTCATTGTCATATTACTTCGCATGATCGTAAGATAGCTAGCATGATATTTTCATGGCTTGTCTATTTTTTGATATCTTTGCCACGCTAGATCATTGCACATCCTGGTACACCGCCAGAGGCATTCATATAGAGTCATACTTTGTTCTAGGTATCGAGTTGTAATATTGAGTTGTAAGTAAATAGAAGTATGATGATCATCATTATTCATTATTAGAGCATGTCCCAGTGAGGAAAGGATGATGGAGACTATGATTCCCCCACAAGTCGGGATCAGACTCCGGACAAAAAGAAAAAATGAAAAAAATGAAAAAAAAGAAAAAAAAATGAAAAAATGAAAAAATGAGAGAAAAAGAGAGAAGGGGCATGCTAATTCCACACTTGTGCTTCAAAGTAGCACCATGCTTTTCATGTAGAGAGTGTCCTATGTAGTCACTTTCATATACTAGTGCGAATTTTTCATTATAGAACTTGGCTTGTATATTCCGATGATGGGCTTCCTCAAATGCCCGAGGTCTTCATGAGCAAGAAAGTTGGATGCACACCCACTTAGTTTTCATATTGAGCTTTCATACACTTATAGCTCTTAGTGCATCTGTTGCATGGCAATCCCTATTCCTCGCATTGACATCAATTGATGGACATCTCCATAGCCCGTTGATTAGCCGCGTTGATGTGAGACTTTCTTACCTTTTTTGTCTTCTCTATGTTTACCCCTATCATCATACTCTATTCCACCCATATTGTTATGTCCATGGCTTGCGCTCATGTATTGCGTGGGGGTTAAAAAATCTGAAGTGCGTTAAAAAGTATGAACCAATTGCTCGGCTTGTGATCGGGGTTGTGCATGATAAATACTTTGTGTAAAGAAGATTGAGCATGACAAGACTATATGATTTTGTAGGGATAGCATTCTTTAGCATTGATATTTTGAAAGACATGATTGTTTGTTGGGATGCCTGAGTATTGATGTCTTTATGTCAAATTATAGAATATTGCTTTGAATCACTCATGTCTTAATATTCATGCCATGATTAGATATATGATCAAGATTATGCTAGGTAGCATTCCACATAAAAATTATCTTTTTTATCATTTACCTACTCAATGACGAGCAGGAATTAAGCTTGGGGATGCTTATACGTGTTCATCGTATCTATAATTTTTGATTATTTCATGCCAATATTATACAACTTTCTCATACTTTTGGCAACAATTTATATGATTTATTGGACTAACATATTGATCCAGTGCCCAGTGCCAGTTCCTGTTTGTTGCATGTTTTTTCTTTTGCGAAATATCCATATCAAATGAAGTCCAAACATGATAAAAAATTACAGAGAATTATTTAGGAATATATGTGATTTTTGGGAGGTGGAATCAACGCAAATGGAGGCCCACAACCTCCACTAACCACCAGGGCGCGCAGTGGTGCCTAGTGGGCACCCAGTAAGTCGGTTGGGGCTCTTCTTCGGGCGCAAGGAAGCTTATATCCAGAAAAAAATCGTGTTAAAATTTCAGCGCAATCGGAGTTACGGATCTCCGGATATTTAAGAAACGGTGAAAGGCCAGAAAACTAGAACGCGAAACAGAGGAGAACAAACAGACATATCCAATCTTGGAGGGGCTCTCACCCCTCCACCGCCACGGAGGCCATGGACCAGAGGGGGAACTCTCCTCCCATCTAGGGGGAGGCCAAGGAAGAAGAAGGAGGAGGGGAGCTCTCTCCTCCTCTCTCCCAGTGGCGCCAGAGTGCCGCCGGGGCAAGGATCATGACGGCGATCTACATCAACAACCTTGCTACCGTCAACACCAAATTTTCCCCCTCTGCAGCGGTGTAACCTCTCTATTCCTGCTGCAATTCTCTACTTAAACATGGTGCTCAACACTATATATTATTATCCAATGATATGTGGTTATCCTATGATGTTTGAGTAGATTTGTTTTGCCCTATGGGTTGATTGATGATCATGATTGGTTTGGGTTGTATATTTTATTTTGGTGTTGTCCTATGTTGCCCTCCATGTCACATAAATATGAGGGATCCCCGCTTTAGGGTGTTGCAATGCGTTCATGATTCGCTTATGGTGGGTGGCTAGAGTGACAGAAGCTTATGCCCGAGTAAGGGGGTTGTTGCGTATGGGATAAAGAGGATTTGATACTTAATGCTATGGTTGGGTTTTACCTTAATGATCTTTGGTAGTTTTGATGCTTGCTAGAGTTCCAATCATAAGTGCATATGATCCAAGTACAGAAACTATGTTAGCTCATGCCTCTCCCTCATATAAAATTGCAATAATGATAACCGGTCTAGTTATAAATTGCCTAGGGACAAATGACTTTCTTGTGTGACAAAAACCTTTTTACTAAACTACTAAATTTATCATCTTGCAATTTATTCATAATTTTATTCTTGCAAAGTAGTTCTAGCATCACACCTACAAAAATAGTTTCATACTTGTTCTAGGTAAAGCAAACATTAAAGTGTGCATAGAGTTGTATCGGTGGTCGATATAACTTGAGGGAATATTTGTTCTACCTTTAGCTCCTCGTTGGGTTCGACACTCTTATTTATCAAAAAAGGCTACAAACAATCCCCTATACTTGTGGGTTACCAAGAGGCGGCATGAGAAGTCTTGGAGTATACGTCAAGCCTTCCGCAGATCCAGTCTTGATTATGCCCTGTCATACGGCTTTCGGAGTCCATATTGAGAAGAATGAGGGCTTATCGGCCCAATCCGAGGAGCATGGGCCAACCTGGTTAGTACCACCTACTCCAGGACACTGTCAGTAGCCCCCAACTGGTCTTCTACACCGAGGACGATTCCCTTAATGAAGATAACCTCGGATCCGGAGTCCGTGGCTTGACAGACGAGTTCCCCTTTGCCACTTCAAGACTCCCTGGACCACTATTTAAAGGAGCGGCATTAAACAAGACATAACCGAGCTCGTACCTTACCCAAAGAGATGGGGTAACTTAGCCTTGAAGGCCAACCGCATAGATGTGAACAGTATCACCTAGTCCGACAACTTTATCGAAGCGGCGCACCCCACCACGGGTTGGGCAGTTACTGCTTCCCCTAACTCGTGGCTCGAGGCAGCCTTTTTACTGGCGCGTCCCATCAAGGTGGAGATCGTGCCCATTTTCTTAGGGATAGCATCAAGATTTTGTTTCTCCCTATGCACTTAACGACATCTTTCACGGGGGAGTGGTGTTTTTACCAGCGCGGCAAGGGGGACTCTTGGCCTTTCAACAGCCTATAATAGTAAAAAGAGAACAACGCAAGCAATCACGCTCTCATTTCCCCCGCTTGCTGCTTCTTCTAGCTCTAGCGCCCAGATTCAATCTTGCACCCCTCTTCCTTAGCAAATCCAAACTCCCCCATCCAGCCATGGCTGATACCCTCAAAGGGCATTGGGGCAGTTCCACCATGACGGACGGCACCATCCTGGAGCTGCGTGTTGTGGGATACCTTTTCGTCAACATCAGCACCCGTGCTCCCGGCGCCGACCAGCAAGTGCCCGCTCCCAACACAGGGGTGCGGGTAGTCTTCGTTACACACCTCATCCCAGGCCTGGGGTTCCCGTTGCACCCATTCGTGCACGGGATGATGTTCTACTACGGGCTCGACTTCCACCACATGGCCGCGAACTCCATCCTCCACCTCGCCTCCTTCATCATGGTCTGCGACGCCTTCCTCCGCGTCGAGCAGCACTTTGGCCTATGGCTGAAGATCTTCGGCATCAAGCCGAAGTCCAGCGGCTCCGACCTGGCGGAGTGTGGAGGGGCAATGGTCAGCAAGAACTAGAATGCCGACTAGTTCAAAGGCACCTTCATCGAGATGGTGAAGCTCTCCCCCGGCCAAGTCGAAGTCCCGGCCTTTTCAGGTGGACCCCCAAAGAAGCTCAAGCCTTGGAGGGAGAAGGGCGTCGTCTGGGGGAATCCAGACGAGGTGGAGATGTTGATCAAAAAGATCAAGTGGTGGTCCACCGAGAAGGACCTCCAGCTCCCCGACGTGGTTAACGTCATGCTCAACCATCGCATTCTCCCGCTCCAACTCCTAGCCACCCCAATGTGGGAGTACCAATCCGGGGACGCGGGGCCTGTCCTCAATTTCTTTTGCTCCAACCTGGCTGGTATGTGGACGCGGCTCTTCAAGCTGGCCAAGGACAAGATCGCCAAGGAGGGGGAGGACCTCGACTTCGAGGTCGGCTATAATGCCCCACCTATAAGTATTCTAACACACATGTTTACATTCTTCCTTTCCTGTGGGGTAAGATCGATTTTGATGAATCATCACCATTTTTGTTTGCAGAAATGGTCGGCCAGGATGCAGAAAGTGCAGTGCCTAGCCCCATTGCCGGAGGAGGCAAGAACTCCCCTGCTTACCATGCTCCGAGTTGTGGAGCCGAACATGGTGATCCCGAAGTCCCAGAAGGGCTAGGCAGGTGCTCGGGCTTAGGAGACATCGGTCACTCGTTCCGAGGAGACCCATGCATCCTCCGTCCATGAGGACGACATGGGGTAGGACAAGGAGAAGGAGAACCCTCCCCGCAAGGGGAAGAGGGGGCGTCAGAGGACGCCGATGCCGGAGTGCAGCCCAAGGGCCAAAAGAGGTTGAGGAGGACCTCGGTCGGGGCCACCGGCAAGACGTCGGAAAAGGTCGAGCTCTCCAATGAGTCGGAGGACGGTCCTCTCGCCATGGGGAGGAAGAAACCGGCACCCCGAGGGTATATTATCCATCATTTATGTTTATGCCGTAACGAGTCCCTCTAGTAGGAGCAATCTTCATCCGAGCATTTTTATGCAGTCCGCCGAAGGTGCACCCAAGCGATTCTTCGAGTGGGTTGCCATCCACCAGCGAGACACCGGACCCCGCTACTCCACCGCCAGCTCATGACGGGCTGGGGGAGGCAATGTCTACTCCGATCTCTCCCGTCGATACAATAGGGGCCGGGGAGTCAACCGTCATGACCGAGGTTGACACCTCGGTCCCGCAGGGCCAAGTGGATAATATCCTCGAGGTTGTTAAGGAAACGCTGGGCCAGTCATCGGCCCAGCCGAAGTTCGCTTCGGCTCCAACACTGCAGCCGAAGACCCCGCCGCCCAGCACCCAGGTGCTTGGGTCTGAGGTCCTGCCACCCCCGCCTCCTGCTCAAGGGCGGTCTAGAGTGAGGTGGACCGAAGAGATGGAGGAGACCTTGAAGGGCTCCTCCCTAAGGGAAGAGCATCGTGCCTTGATAGGCGCAGTATTGCAGGGCTTTCGGTTCACGGGGGCTGGATTGCAGGAGGTCTTCAAGGGCCTCGTCACGAGCTTCGAGGTACTCTTTTATCCTTGTGCAAAAATATTTTCTGTTTTGTGTTTACTTTGCAAATCCATGTATCTGTCCAAGGACTTTTTCTCATGGCCTTCTAAACGGGATAGCCAGTGAGTAGCCCCCGAGCCCAAGGCTAGTTTCAAGGAACCGGCATTGGGATCGAAAAATGTAACACCCCATGTCATTAGCCACAGTAATCACTTTTGATAATGACAAGTCAGCATGTTAACAGTGCATAATCATCATTAGCATCATATTGCATTTCAACTCCTAAGTCAAAATTCAAAGTTTAAATTAAAGTGGAAAATAAAAGTTGTTCAACATAGAAACTAAAATGTTCAGTAAATAACAATTATTGCAGAGGCTAATCTAAAATTGTAACCAACAATTAATAAATTAAT
This sequence comes from Thinopyrum elongatum, assembly GCA_011799875.1. Lineage (NCBI taxonomy): Eukaryota > Viridiplantae > Streptophyta > Magnoliopsida > Poales > Poaceae > Thinopyrum > Thinopyrum elongatum. Next base: position 355,923,284 of record CM022302.1, on the reverse strand, counting down.
TAGGTGGCTCAAACTTTACCGAAACAGCAAGGTTTAATACATTTTATTTATTATAAAAATTGTGTGAACTCCAATTGTCTCCAAAACAATTTTTTGGTAGTGGTAGAGGATGCCTAGTAATTATTGGAGCAAATGCCATAATTTACAAAAAATCATTTTGAGGCCTAACTAATTGCAAAACAGAAAATAGGAATAAATAAAAAGAAAAAGGCAAAAGGAGTAAAGCAAAAATAAAAGAAAGGAAACCCCTGGCCCAACTGGGCCACGGCCCAGCCGGCCGGCCCACGCCTCCGCCGCTGGCCTATATGGCCTCGACCCCCTCCCACAACCGAACCCTAATCCCCCCCTCACCCCCCCCGATCCAGATCGGGATCGCGGCGACCGCGCCCTCGACGCCCGACGCCACCCCGCCGCTCGACGCCGGAGCCACCTCGCCGGACTGCCTCCCCGTCTCCGACGCCGTCGTCACCGTCGTCCTCCCCACGCCCCACTGCCCCGTGCCCTACAATCCCTCGTGAGGCCCCCCTCCTTCTCCTCTGCCTCGCTCCGCCACACCCGCGCGCCGACCGCGCTCACCGCAGCCCTGCCCCGCCCGGCGTGCCACCGTGCGCGCCCGCACCTCGCCCAACCCGCTCGGCCACTGGCTGCTGCTGCTGCATTGCTCCGCCCGCGCGCGCACATCCCCGCACCGCCGCGCCCTTCCACCCGCAGCGCCGCTCTCACCACGCCTCCCCGTGCCGCTGCCGACCCCGGACAACCGCGCCCGCGGCCAACTCCGGCACCCCGCTGCGCCCGGCGCTCGCACCCATAGGGCGCCCACGGCCTCGTCCGCCTCACGCGCCCCACTGGCCGCTCGCCGGCTCCCCGGACCGCCGCCCTGTTTCTCTTCTGCGGCGGCCCTGCTGCTGCGCCGCACCGGCGCGCATCCCTGGCCCCCTGCGCCGCTGCTGCCGCTCGTCGCGGTGGCCGCCGGCGCCCAACGCCCGTTTCCCCCTTGTCGAACTGGGCGGGTGCCCAGCGCCCGCTCCAGGCGCCCGAACCCACTAAGGCCCCTAGGGCCAATGACATGTGGGGCCCAGCCCCAGAAACGTTGTAAAAAAACAAAAAATAAATAAAAATAGAAATGAAAATAAAATGAATTATTAAAATTAATTAATTAATTAATTAATTAGTGAATTAATTAATTTAATTAATCATAATTAGGTTAATCTAATTTAGTTAATTAGTTTAATTAAACAGTAATTAGTTAGTTAAACCCTAATTAACTGATCAGTCAATGACAGGTGGACCCCACCTGTCAGGTTGACTGCTGACGTCATGCTGACGTCATAATGATGTCAGCACACTGTTTCGGATAATGTTTAATTTAAATAAATAATTAAATTTCAGAAATTAATAAAAACTTTAGAAATCATATTAAATAAACCGTAACTCCGATGAAAATAATAAAAACTTTAGAAATCATATTAAATAAACTTTTAGACCGATTTCGATAAATGAATAGTGCCCAACGTTGATTAAATAAATCTGGTTAAATTCCTAAATTAACTAAATCATTTAGTTAGGCAGTAGAACACCCCGGCATATCATTTAGGCATGTCATACATATTGTTTGCATTATTGCCGTGAATTCATTGTTTCTCTCCCCCTCCTTCTCTCTCGATAGACGCCGAGACCGACGACGCTGCACCTGGGTACGACTACACTACCGACGAGCAGCCCGTTGACGACCTCTCTCTCTTGCCAGAGCAACCAGGCAAGCCCCCCCCCCCCCTTGAGCATCCAGATATCGCCCATTCCATTTCTCCTGCTTGCATTAGATTTTGCTACTGTTAATGTATGTTCCTATTCTGATGCATAGCCTGTTTTCGTAACCTGTTCATTGATGCCTTACCTGCCTATGATAAACTGTTTAGTATAGGTTGGTAGCGAACCATCAGTGACCCCACCACCTTTCCCTTGTTGCCCCTGCTTGATCATCGACGACTCGATCAGCGTGATCGTCGATCAGAGACCGACACCTCACTTCACACCCCCTTAGTTGTACGACTCTGCATAGCTACTATCGAGTGCCGAGGGTGATACCTCGTAATGCACTCCTGATGAATACTCTGCAGTGTAGCTGTTCGGTCGTGGTCATCGGGGGTGATTCCTCCTTCTCCACTTCCGATACGACTCTGTTGTGCAACCCCTCAGTGTGAACCTCGAGGGTGATGCCTCATACGTTCGCCCTGATGATTATGACCACACGGTTACTTGACCTTTGTTACAGGCGGGTCCACCCTGGTGGGTACCCGCTGGGGATCTATGTTATCGAGTGTACCGGAAGGGCACTCGAGTGTGATATTGTGGCGGAGCTTCAGAGACTCTGATTGTCTCCGCGTGATACTAAATGAGCCTATTGGATTTGGGTGTGTGATCTGAGTGGGTCGACGTGCCCTATACGCACTACCACCACGCGGGATTATGGTTATGGGGCCCTCTACGTCGTACGTTTCTCCCGAAAGCTCATCAGACGTCATGATTCACCGTGCGGGCTGATCGCCGGGATTGGGCTGGATACTTCACTGACGAGTTCAGTGTCGCGCCTGCACCCCGGCCAGCCACGCAACGCGCAGGGTGCCCAGGGCGATGGCCCAAGACCTCTGGGTGCATAGGTTAGTCCGGCGTGCTGACCTCTCTGCTGAGCCTAGGTAGGGCGTTGCTTCGTGTTGATCTACCAAGGCCGGGCATTACCCAGCAAGAGTGTCCGGCCAGAGTTGATCGAGCGTGTTGGGTAACAGTAGTGCACCCCTGCAGGGATGAATCATCTATCGATAGCCGGTCCTACGGTAAAGGACGCTCAGTTTGTGTATCCCGATCTACTACTTGAACTGGATACTTGTTACTTAATTGAAGCTTCGGGATCGCTTTCTCGCTGGTAGTCGAGGAAGGATCTCTAGGCTTGCTTCAACATGTTTGCTAAATAAAATGCTACTCTACTCTCTTCTGCTGCTGCAAGATGATGGCTTCGTGAAGATGCTAGTCTTCAATAGGACTAGGCCTTCTCTCCATTCTGGCATTTCTGCAGCCCAGTCCACATATACAGCCTTTCTCCATTGATAATGTTGTATATGTAGTACAGATCCTTGCTTGCTGAGTACTTCGGATGAGTACTCACGGTTGCTTTACTTTCTCTTTTCCCCATACCCCACCTTGATGATACATCAGACGATGGGGTCCAGGAGCCAGATGCCACCTCAGGAGCTTACTACCAGGAGGGTCCAGAGGGCACGTACTACTGGATCGAGCCAGCCGACCAGGAGTAGGATCGGAGGCTCCCAGGCAGGAGGCCAACACCTTTCGATCTAGAGTCATTGTTTGTGCTAGCCTTCTTAAGGCAAAACTTGTCTAACTATGTCTGTACTCAGATAATATTTGTATGACTGACTTATGTATTCGGATCTTCGGATCCCTGGTCTGTAATATTGTGGATCTCTGTTATTTTGTGTTAGAGTTGTGTTGTGATATCTTCCCATGAGTCCCTGTGCTTGATCGTGCATGTTTGCGTGTATGATTAGTGCACGATTAAGTCGGGGGCGTCACAAGTTGGTATCAGAGCCGACTGCCTGTAGGAAGCCCCCCTCCAAATTCCTTGGCCGAATTGAGTCTAGAAACCGAAAAACTAATTTACTAACTTGGCTGTGTGGGTTCCGGGCCCACGTCGCCAACTGGGTGGTATTAGGATCTTTTATTCCTCGTCTATACTCTGGGACTCTGATCTCTCTTCTATTCGGGTTAAATAAATTTTACTAACACTGACACTTAGGATCTCGTAAATTCTGTCTACCCGGAGAGCTGGATATCTGTGCGATTTCCCTGTCATTGATCTGATTAGTCTGATAATCATTTTCCTTTCCATTGTTTTGTTTAACCTTTCTCTTCGAGTTGTGTTAAACTTCTCATTGTCGTTTGACAAACCCTGAATTTCCTCTGTTTCAGATGGATTGTTTGTTTCCACCGCGTCCTACGACACAGCTTGTGCTTCGCACTTGGGCTCGTGATGCCCCTGGGTTTCCAGCTGTCCTGATCGCTCTCATGACCAGACTTGGCTACCGCTGGTACCCTGAGTACATGGTTTACGAGGATTACCACGAGTTCAATCAGAGCAGTACCATGCTGATGTTCGTGTCTATGATCAACAGAATGACTCAGACACCGAGCTGCACCTTTCTCACTGTATCGGCATGACGATTGAGATGGCAGTACATGATGCCGCCTACTCTGCTATCGCACGTCTCCGAGGACAGTTCAGCGATATTTTGGATGACTCTGAGTTCCGATATATTTCGTATGCCCCTGCTGGAGATGCTACTGGATACTACACAGCTATCTGTGCCCCGTACGAGCATCGCCGATATGAACCGCGCGTTCTGATTCAGTGCACTCAGGCTCTGGATCGCACTGTTCGGGCTCTTGCCGTCGAGTTGGTTGCCACTCGAGCACGTCTCTACGATGCTATGACGCAGTTGCTACCCGCTGTTCGCGCAGGGATACATCCTGAGCACATCCTTTATCCGCGCAGGACTCAGATGTATGCTGGTATTGATTGGCCTGCTGTTGGAGGTCACACACCTACACGTGGACCTCTTCTTACAGCTCGAGACCGGGTTCTGCATCAGAGTGCACATGGAGCACAGGATCCTACCGTGACGAACATTCGTCGTCCGCACTCGCAGTTACCCCGTTACAGTGGTTTTCTCCGACGTTGATGTAGCCTTTGCTATGTCTCGTTGTGTACTTCCCTACCGCCTGCCTGCGCACCACCTAGTATGTCTAGCTTTTAATTTGCGCCGTTATGCTGTCCGCATGTACCCGACTCAGTGTGTGGATCTCTGTGTCTTAATCGACTAGTGTTATGTATCTATTACACTGCTTAAAGTATTGTCGTGTTACATCATGCTTGTCGCTAAACACTCGCAATTGCTTTTACTAAACTACCCCCTGTTGATACTTAGCAGGATGGTTAGACCAGGTGGTCGTGGTCGTGCCCCTGAACGTCCACCACTGCCAGACTATATGGCAGCTATGATGCAACAATTCGAGCTCAACCGCCAGTTCATGACTAGGATCATGGCTCAGTTTCCGCATCAGAACAACCAGAACCAGAACCCACCTTCAATAACTTTGCCGGAGTTCATGCGACTTAACCCCACTCACTTCCGCAACTCTGACAAGCCATTGGATGCTGATGACTGGCTCCGCGACATCACTCACGAGATGGAGTCTGCTAATGTCACCCCTTCCAACTTCGTCGCCTTCGCGCCCTTTTTCTTAAAAGGGCCTGCTGCTCAATGGTGGGACACCCACAAGCGTTCACTGCCTGCTGGAACAGTCATTACCTGGTATGAGTTCCAGGCTGCTTTCCGTGCACGTTACATCCCTCAAGCAATTATGGAACGCATGAAGACCCAGTTCCGCAACCTCACTCAGGGCAACAAGACTGTTGAAGCTTATCAACGGGAATTTCTTGATCTCTCCCGCTATGCTGAAGAAGACATCACCACAGATGCCCGTAGACAAGAGAAGTTCTATAATGGACTACACCCAGACCTTGAGCTTGCACTTGCTGCTCAAGACTTCAATGACTTTTCAACTCTAGTGAACAAGGCTATTCTTGTTGAGACCGCTTAGATGAAACACAAGGACTCGCAGAAGCGCTATCGTGATGCTGGCTCATCTTCGGGCTCAGCACAGAAGCGTCGAGTTTGGATTCCCAACAATGCGTTCTGTCCCAATACCTCTGCGCCAAAGAACAACTATGCTGCACCACGTCTACCTCCTCCACCACTGAGGCAGCCAAAAGCTCAAGCTAATCAAAACAATGCTCCTCTTTTTCCTGAAGATGGTCTGTGCTTCAAGTGCCGCAGACCAGGTCACCAGGCTAAAGACTGCCGCCAGACTCAGAATCAGTTGGCCTTTCCTCGTACTGGCCGTGGCAATAGTCGTGGCAACAATCAGACCCGCAACTATAATACTGGGTCTGCTGCACATGGTCGTGGACACGCTTACAACATTGATATTGAAGAAGTCCAGGATCAGCCTGCTACTGTGATGGGTACCCTTCTCGTTATTTCAGTACCTGCTTCTGTATTATTTGATTCAAGAGCATCGCATTCATTCATGTCTGAAGCATTTGCATTATCTCATGACATTGCATTCGAAAAGATGAACCTGCCAGTAGTTGTCTGCACCCCTGGAGGCCAGTGCCAAACCACTATGATGGCACACAATGTCCCTGTTGAAATCGAGGGATTTGAATTCCTGGCTTCACCTATTATCCTGAAGTCTTCCACCATAGACGTCATCCTCGGAATGGATTGGTTGAAAGCTCACATAGCTTCGATCAATTGTGCCACTAAAGTTGTCCAACTTCTTCACCCCACCGATGAGATAGTAAATTATACCGCCCGCATTACTCGAGATGCTGAAGCTCAGATATATGCTCTGAATGCTTTGAACACTTCACCTCTGGAAGGAATTGAGAATGCTCCTGTCGTTCGAGATTTTCCAGACGTCTTTCCCGAAGAACTTCCAGGCATACCCCCGGCTAGGGTTGTCGAGTTTGTCATTGACTTGAAGCCTGGCACTGTCCCTATTGCCAAGCGTCCTTATAAGATGCCTCCGCACCACCTTCTCTAGCTTAAGGAAGAAATCGACAAGTCACTTAAGAGTGGTTTCATCCGCCCCAGTTCCTCTGCTTGGGGAGCACCTTCACTCTTCGTTAAGAAGAAGGATGGAACTAACCGTTTGGTTCAGGATTATCGGCCCATTAACCAAGCCACAATCGAGAATAAATACCCACTGCCCCGGATCAATGACTTATATGATCAACTTGCTGGATCATCGGTGTTCTCTAAACTCGACTTGAGGTTGGGTTATCACCAGATCCGTGTCCGTGAAGAGGATATTCCCAAGACTGCATTCGTCACTTGTTATGGCTCCTATGAATACACCGTCATGTCATTTGGCCTAACGAATGCCCCACCTACATTCTCCCGTCTGATGAATTACATATTCATGGATTACCTCGATAAATTCGTCGTGGTATACCTAGATGATATTCTGGTCTATTCTAAGAATAAAGAAGAACATGCTGAACACCTCGGTCTGGTACTGGAAAGGCTCCGAGAACACCAGTTGTATGCCAAGTATTCCAAATGTGAATTTTGGCTTTCCGAAGTAACCTACCTTGGACATGTGATTTCCAGGGATGGCATTGCTGTTAACCCCGAACAAGTTCAGACTATTCTCGACTGGACTCCCCCGAAGAATGTTAAGCAAGTCAGAAGTTTTCTCGGACTTGCTAGTTATTGCCGTCGATTCGTTGAGAACTTTTCCAAGATTGCAAAACCATTGACAAATCTGCTTCACAAAGGTGTTAAATTTGAGTGGACAGAAAAATGTCAAGAAAGCTTTCAGACACTAAAAGATAAATTGACATCTGCCCCAGTATTAGCACCCCCGGATTCCCAAAAGGATTTCGTGATATACTGTGATGCATCTCGACAAGGATTAGGCTGTGTCCTAATGCAAGAACGCAAAGTGATTGCTTATGCCTCCCGACAATTGCGTCCTCACGAAGAGAATTACCCAGTGCACGATCTCGAACTTTCTGCGGTTATTTATGCTCTGAAGCTATGGCGACATTACCTTCTCGGTAACCATTGCGAGATATACATGGATCACCAAAGTTTGAAGTATTTATATGCTCAACCAGATCTGAACCTTCGTCAACAAAGATGTCTCGAAACAATTGCCAATTATGATATGAATATCTCATATACCCCTGGCAAGGCTATTGTAATGGCCGATGCTTTGAGTCGCAAGGCTTATTGCAGCAACCATATGGTTCAGGAAATGCAACCTCTTCTCCATGAAGAGCTTCGCAAATTGAACCTCCATATTGTTCCACAGGGTTATCTCAATACCCTAGTTGTTGAACCAGACTTAGAACACAGCATTAAGACTATGCAACGGTATGACTCTGAAGTTGAAAGGATCAAGCGATACCTCGAAAAAGGAAAGCCGTCGGAATTCCATCTTGATAAGGATGGGATCCTATTTATCCAACACCGTCTCTTCGTACCTAAGTTCAAGGATGAGAGGGAACACGTTATGAAGGAAGCTCATGACACTCCTCTGTCAATTCATCCTGGTAGCACAAAGAAGTACCGTGACATTTGTCAGAGATACTGGTGGCCTAATATGAAACGAGATATTGCTTGTTATGTTTCTGAGTGTGACGTCTGCCGACGCATTAAAGCAGAACATCAAAGGCCTGCTGGAACTCTGCAACCCCTTGAAATTCCTGAATGGAAATGGGACAAGGTCCAAATGGATTTCATTACTGGTTTTCCCAGATCTCAGAAGGGTCATGATGCTATTTTTGTCGTCATTGACCGATTCTCCAAGGTTGCTCACTTTCTGCCTGTTAAGGAGACAATCACTGCTAGTCAGTTAGCAGACTTGTATGTTTCCCGAATTGTGTCACTCCATGGTGTTCCGTTGGAGATCAGTTCTGATCGTGGCAGCCTCTTCACCTCCAGATTCTGGAATAGTTTCCAAGAAGCTATGGGAACTCATCTGTCTTTCAGCACCGCTTTTCACCCTCAGTCTCAGGGTCAAGTTGAACGAGTTAATCAAGTGCTCGAAGATATGCTTCGAGCTTGCGTCATCTCCTTCGGTAAGAAATGGGAGGAATCTCTCCCGTATGCCAAATTCTCTTACAACAATAGCTATCAAGCTAGTCTGAAGATGGCACCGTTTGAAGTTCTATATGGTCGTAAGTGTCGAACCCCTCTGAATTGGTCAGAAACAGGGGAACGCTCACTCATCAGACCGGACATTATTCAGCAAGCTGAAGAACAAGTCCGCATTGTCCGTGAACATTTGAAATCTGCTCAGTCTCGTCAGAAGAGCAACTATGACCGAAAGCACCAGGAAATGGTCTATCACCCTGGCGAGCAAGCTTACCTCCGCGTCACTCCGTTGAAAGGCACTCATCGATTCGGAATAAAAGGCAAGTTAGCTCCTCGCTACATTGGCCCGTTCCGTATTCTTGCCCATCGAGGAGAGGTGGCATATCAATTGCAATTGCTGCCAAATCTTTCACAAGTACATGATGTCTTTCATGTATCCCAACTCCGTCGCTGCTTCAAGGATCCTATTTGAGCTGTGGATCACGAAATGCTTGAATTGCGGGAAGATCTGTCTTATCCAGAACATCCCATCCATATTCTTGATCAAGCTGAGCGTCGAACTCGTCAAAAGTCAATCAAATTCCTCAAAGTTCAGTGGTCAAATCATTCTAAAGATGAAGCCACTTGGGAACGCGAGGATCGTCTTCGCGAAGAATACCCCACTTTCTTTCAGTCTTCCTCTTAATTCTCAGGACGAGAATTCTTGATAGATGAGGAGAATTGTAACACCCCATGTCATTAGCCACAGTAATCACTTTTGATAATGACAAGTCAGCATGTTAACAGTGCATAATCATCATTAGCATCATATTGCATTTCAACTCCTAAGTCAAAATTCAAAGTTTAAATGAAAGTGGAAAATAAAAGTTGTTCAACATAGAAACTAATATGTTCAGTAAATAACAATTATTGCAGAGGCTAATCTAAAATTGTAACCAATAATTAATAAATTAATTAGGTGGCTCAAACTTTACCGAAACAGCAAGGTTTAATACATTTTATTTATTATAAAAATTGTGTGAACTCCAATTGTCTCCAAAACAAATTTTTGGTAGTGGTAGAGGATGCCTAGTAATTATTGGAGCAAATGCCATAATTTACAAAAAATCATTTTGAGGCCTAACTAATTGCAAAACAGAAAACAGGAATAAATAAAAAGAAAAAGGCAAAAGGAGTAAAGCAAAAATAAAAGAAAGGAAACCCCTGGCCCAACTGGGCCACGGCCCAGCCAGCCGGCCCACGTCGCCGCCACTGGCCTATATGGCCTCGACCCCCTCCCGCAACCGAACCCTAATCCCGCCCCCCCTCACTCCCCTCCCCCCCGATCCAGATCGGGATCGCGGCGACCGCGCACTCGACGCCCGCCGCCGCCCCGCCGCTCGACGCCGGAGCCACCTCGCCGGACTGCCTCCCCGTCTCCGACGCCGTCGTCCCCGTCGTCCTCCCCACGCCCCACTGCCCCGTGCCCTACAATCCCTCGTGAGGCCCCCCCTCCTTCTCCTCTGCCTCGCTCCGCCACACCCGCGCGCCGACCGCGCTCACCGCGGCCCTGCCCCGCCCGGCGTGCCACCGCGTGCGCCCGCACCTCGCCCAGCCCGCTCGGCCACTGGCTGCTGCTGCTGCATTGCTCCGCCCGCGCGCGCACATCCCCGCACAGCCGCGCCATTCCACCCGCAGCGCCGCTCTCACCACGCCTCCCCGTGCCGCTGCCGACCCCGGACCACCGCGCCCGTGGCCAACTCCGGCACCCCGCTGCACCCGGCGCTCGCGCCCATAGGGCGCCCACGGCCTCATCCGCCTCACTCGCCCCACTGGCCGCTCGCCGGCTCCCCGGACCGCCGCCTTGTTTCCGTTCCGCGGCGGCCCTGCTGGTGCGCCGCGCCGGCGCGCATCCCCGGCCCCCTGCGCCGCTGCTGTCGCTCGTCGTGGTGGCCGCCGGCGCCCAGCGCCCGTTTCCCCCTTGTCGACCTGGGTGGGTGCCCAGCGCCCGCTCCAGGCGCCCGAACCCACTAAGGCCCCTAGGGCCAATGACATGTGGGGCCCAGCCCCTGAAACATTGTAAAAAAAACTGAAAATAGAAATGAAAATAAAATGAAATATTAAAATTAATAATTAATTAATTAATTAGTGAATTAATTAATTTAATTAATTCTGATTAGGTTAATCTAATTTAGTTAATTAGTTTAATTAAACAGTAATTAGTTAGTTAAACCCTAATTAACTGATCAGTCAATGACAGGTGGACCCCACCTGTCAGGTTGACTGCTGACGTCATGCTGACGTCATAATGACGTCAGCATACACTGTTTCGGATAATGTTTAATTTAAATAAATAATTAAATTCCAGAAATTAATAAAAACTTTAGAAATCATATTAAATAAACCGTAACTACGATGAAAATAATTTATATATGAAACTTGCTCAGAATTTTGATACGAACCCGAATACGTCCTTCGTATCCCTATCAGACGCCCGTAGCTATATGAACATTGAACTTTTAGACCGATTTCGATAAATGAATAGTGCCCAACGTTGATTAAATAAATCGGGTTAAATTCCTAAATTAACTAAATCATTTAGTTAGGCAGTAGAACAACCCGGCATATCATTTAGGCATGTCATACATATTGTTTGCATTATTGCCGTGAATTTATTGTTACTCTCCCCCTCCTTCTCTCTCGATAGACGTCGAGACCGACGACGCTGCACCTGGGTACGCCTACACTACCGACGAGCAGCCCGTTGACGACCTCTCTCTCTTGCCAGAGCAACCAGGCAAGCCCCCCCCCTTGAGCATCCAGATATCGCCCATTCTATTTCTCCTTCTTGCATTAGATTTTGCTACTGTTAATGTATGTTCCTATTCTGATGCATAGCCTGTTTTCGTAACCTGTTCATTGATACCTTACCTGCCTATGATAAACTGTTTAGTATAGGTTGGTAGCGAACCATCAGTGACCCCGCCACCTTTCCCTTGTTGCCCCTGCTTGATCATCGACGACTCGATCAGCGTGATCGTCGATCAGAGACCGACACCTCACTTCACACCCCCTTAGTTGTATGACTCTGCATAGTTACTATCGAGTGCCGAGGGTGATACCTCGTAATGCACTCCTGATGAATACTCTGCAGTGTAGCTGTTCGGTCATGGTCATCGGGGGTGATTCCTCCTTCTCCACTTCCGATATGACTCTGTTGTGCAACCCCTCAGTGTGAACCTCGAGGGTGATGCCTCATACGTTCACCCTGATGATTATGACCACACGGTTACTTGACCTTTGTTACAGGCGGGTCCACCCTGGTGGGTACCCGCTGGGGATCTATGTTATCGAGTGTGCCGGAAGGGCACTCGAGTGTGATATTGTGGCGGAGCTTCAGAGACTCTGATTGTCTCCGCGTGATACTAAATGAGCCTATTGGATTTGGGTGTGTGATCTGAGTGGGTCGACGTGCCCTATACGCACTACCACCACGCGGGATTATGGTTATGGGGCCCTCTACGTCGTACGTTTCTCCCGAAAGCTCATCAGACGTCATGATTCATCGTGCGGGCTGATCGCCGGGATTGGGCTGGATACTTCACTGACGAGTTCAGTGTCGCGCCTGCACCTCGGCTAGCCACACAACGCGCAGGGTGCCCAGGGCGATGGCCCAAGACCTCTGGGTGCATAGGTTAGTCCGGCGTGTTGACCTCTCTGCTAAGCCTAGGTAGGGCGTTGCTTCGTGTTGATCTACCGAGGCCGGGCATTACCCAGCAAGAGTGTCCGGCCAGAGTTGATCGAGCGTGTTGGGTAACAGTAGTGCACCCCTGCAGGGATGAATGATCTATCGATAGTCGGTCCTACGGTAAAGGACGCTCAGTTTGTGTATCCTGATCTACTACTTGAACTGGATACTTGTTACTTAATTGAAGCTTCGGGATCGCTTTCTCGCTGGGAGTCGAGGAAGGATCTCTAGGCTTGCTTCAACATGTTTGCTAAATAAAATGCTACTCTACTCTCTTCTACTGCTGCAAGATGATGGCTTCGTGAAGATGCTAGTCTTCGACAGGACTAGGCCTTCTCTCTATTCTGGCATTTCTGCAGCCCAGTCCACATATACATCCTTTCTCCATTGATAATGTTGCATATGTAGTATAGATCCTTGCTTGCTGAGTACTTCGGATGATTACTCACGGTTGCTTTACTTTCTCTTTTCCCCATACCCCACCTTGATGATACATCAGACGATGGGGTCCAGGAGCCAGATGCCACCTCAGGAGCTTACTACCAGGAGGGTCCAGACGGCACGTACTACTGGATCAAGCCAGCCGACCAGGAGTAGGATCGGAGGCTCCCAGGCAGGAGGCCAACGCCTTTCGATCTAGAGTCGTTGTTTGTGCTAGCCTTCTTAAGGCAAAACTTGTCTAACTATGTCTGTACTCGGATAATATTTGTATGACTGACTTATGTATTCGGATCTTCGGATCCCTGGTCTGTAATATTGTGGATCTCTGTTATTTCATGTCCTTGAATGTTACTTTGATCATGAAAAGCATGATGTGTTTGTTTATGAATTAGGGGCTAATGCCAGACTGTTTGAATGACAGCGGCCTTGTCCGAGCTTGAGGGGATCAAGGCCGAGCTCAAGAAGGCTCGGCAGGAGGCGGAGCAGCAAAAGGCTGTGGCCACAAAGGCGAAGGAGGCCCGAGCTGCCGAGAAGGTGGCAAGAGATAAGGACCAGGTGTGGGTCCTGGAGAGCGAGGAGACCCTGAAGGGCGTGTTTGAAGCACACCATAAACTTCAGGCTGAGGAGAAGCATGCAAAAGAAGAGCTCAAGAAGCTCCAGCTTGTGCACTCCGAGCTCCAGACCGCGGCCCACGCTGACCGCGAGGTGCTCCAACAAGTGGAGCTCATAGTTGCGGGTAAGCCATATCTACTTCAATGCATGTTTGGCAGTAAAGGGTGCGTTGAGCTCACCCAACTATGGCGTTCTGTCGAGGTCTTCGCGGATCTCCCGAAGAGCATGGCGGATGCAGCCCTTCACTTCGATCAGCAAGAGGGCCAGGAGGAGGGGAGGGCGTTCTGGCGGCAGTTCCATGAGCCGTCGTCGTCACAGCTACTGGACCATCAAATGAAGCAGTTGTCGGAGCTATTCCTCGTGGCGAGGCCAGTGCTCCAGGATCTATGCATTAATTTGTGGCCCGCTGAAGTGCTGCTGACTAGCTTCTTCGGCCACCTGGCCAGGCTGTGTGCTGCTGCACTGCAGGTGGATTGCTGGAAGCGATCTGCGTGCCTCGAGGGAGCATGGCGGGCGTAAACCTGCATGAAGACGCACTTCTAGAAGGTTGATGTGGCGATCATTGCTGCGAGGCCCCCCGAAGGGAAGTAGCGTAACGCAGAGCAGTTCTTCGTCGAGGTGGAAGAAGGCGCCCGGGCTACTGAGGCCCTGTGTCTAAAAGATACTTTGTTTCAGTTTTAGTACTTCGGAATGCCGAAGTACATGGGATTAAAAAACTATCTTATGTTTTAATGAGTATGTCGTTAAATTCGCTCATATAGTTGTGTTGTTTTGATTAATTTCCTCCTGTTTGACCGTGTTGAACTGAAAGTGGCTAGTCGTCGGCTTCGACCCCAATGTAGAATATACAGAGGGTGTTCCTTGAAGCAGATCTGACACTTAGCCGATGTCTCGGTACCCGAAGGCGGTCTATGTTCGTAGGAACTAGGCAATCAGACCATAACAACTTTATAACTTTCACTTAGTCATAGGATCTTGACTATGGGGGCTGATGACGAGCCCTCGGTGTGTGAAGTAGTCGGCCTAGGTAGCTGAGGTCTACACCATCACACACTTCGGCTAATGTGAAAAAGAAGCCCTTCGTTTAACACGGGTGATCTCTATCGTCATGTGCTTAACGTGGTCTTCTCATTGCTGACCAGTTTTCGCTTACCCACATAGTCAATTTTCGGCTTTCTCCACTAAGGCGCTCTGCCAATTAAACTGGCGGCACTATCGTAGAGGTTCTGTGATGTTTACGACACAAGTTATTCTTGTAGACTCGTGTTGGGCCTCCAAGCGCAGAGTTTTGTAGGACAGTAGCATTTTTCCCTCAAGTGGTTGACCTAAGGTTTATCAATCTGTGGGAGGCATAGGATGAAGATGGTCTCTCTCAAACAACCCTGCAATCAAATATAAGAAATCTCTTGTGTCCCCAACACACCAAATACAATGGTAAATTATATAGGTGCACTAGTTCGGCAAAGAGATGGTGATACAAGTGTAGTATGGATCGTAGATATAGGTTTTTGTAATCTGAAAATATAAAAACATCAAGGTAGCAAGTAACAAAACGGAGCACAAACGGTATTGCAATGCTTGGAAACAAGGCCTAGGGTTCATACTTTCACGAGTGCAGTCTCTCAACACTGCTAACATAGTTGAATCATATAACAATCCCTCAACGTGCGACAAAGAATCACTCCAAATTTCTTATGTAGCGGAGAACATAAGATGAAATTGTTGTAGGGTACGAAACCACCTTAAAGTTATCCTTTCCAATCCAACTATTGAGCTTTTCCTATAAGTGTTACAAACAGCCCTAGAGTTCGTACTAAAATAACACCATATGATAGACATCAACCAACTCTAATGTCACCTAGATACTCCAATATCAGCACAAGTATCAATGAGTTGATTATTCGATATGCATCAAACAACTTCAGATTCATATTATTCAATCCAACAGAAAGAACTTCAAAGAGTGCCCCAAGATTTCTATCGGAGAAA
Organism: Thinopyrum elongatum; assembly: GCA_011799875.1. Taxonomy (NCBI): domain Eukaryota; kingdom Viridiplantae; phylum Streptophyta; class Magnoliopsida; order Poales; family Poaceae; genus Thinopyrum; species Thinopyrum elongatum. The sequence goes on along the minus strand of CM022302.1, from coordinate 355,907,774 downwards.
GTAGGACAAAAACGCGCATCAAGCCCTATGCATAGATTACCCCAATGTCACCTTGGGAATCCGCGAGTTGAGCCAAAACATACATCAAGTGAATTAATATAATACCCCGTTGTCACCATGGGTATTCATATGCAATACATACGTCAAGTGTTCTCAAATCCATAAAAGTATTCAATCCGATAATAGTGAAACCTCAAAGGTAAAAACTCAATGCATCACAACAAGTTAGAGAGGGAGAAACACCATATGATCCAACAATATTAACAAAGCTCGCGGTACATCAAGATCGTGCCAAATCAAGAACACGAGAGAAAGAGATCAAACACATAGCTACTAGTACATACCCTTAGCCCCGAGGGTGAACTACTCCCTCCTCATCATGGTGGCCGCCGGGATGATGAAGATGGCCTCCGGTGATGATTTCCCCCTCTAGCAGGGTGCCGGAACAGGGTCCTGATTGAGTTTTCTTGGATACAAAGGCTTGTGGCAACAAAACTTCTCATCTAGGGTTCTTTCTGGGGTTTGGGGTATTTATAGGAATTTTTGGTGTCAGTCTCACCTCTCACATCAAGGGGGGCCATGAGGGAGCGACAAGCCTGCCCGGCGCGCCCTGGGGGGGAGGGCGCGTCCCCCAGGCTTGTCACTTCCTCGTGAGGCTTCTGGTCCTTCCTCGAAGCTTCGGGGGGTCTCTTTTGGTCCATAAAAAATCACAGTAATTTTTCAGCTCATTCCGAGAACTTCTATTTCTGCACAAAAAACAACACCATGGTAGTTCTGCTGAAAACAGCGTCAGTCCGGGTTAGTTCTAATCAAAGCATACCAAAACCATATAAAATTGTTGCAAACATGGAATGAATACTTCATAAATTATAGATACATTGGAGACATATCAGCATCCCCAAGCTTAATTCCTGCTCGTTCTCGAGTAGGTAAATGATAAAAGAAATAATTTATGAAGTGTGAATGCTAGCATAGTGCATAAGTTTGATCAATGATAATTTCAATCACTTTTCCTAGCATCATAACATCAACTCTTTCTTATAAAACTCATCATGATAAAGTAGCAATTAAAAACAGAATTTCTGATGTGGAATGCTACCTATCATATTCATCATGTATTCTTTCTTTTGTGTTATGAATATTGAGATTCGAATGATTCAAGTCAGTAGTCTATAGTTTGACATAAAGATATAAATACTCAAACATACCAACAAATAAGCATGCCTTTCAAAATATCAACGCTAATAAAGAAAGTTATCCCTAGCCCGTCATGCTCAATCATTGATCCATTCATGAAACACACTCAATATTAGCTACACCCAATGCAGGAGTATGACAATAGTGCTCTCAAGTTGGTGCTCATAAGAGAAGGTGAAGACTCAAAATAAAATAAAAATTGCATAAAATTAAAATAGATAGGCCCTTCGCAGAGGGAAGCAGAGATTTGCAGAGGTGCGAGAGCTCAAAGCTTAAAATAGAGATACATTATTTTGAGAGGCATGCTTTTCCTGTCAACGTCACGACCGAAAGTTCCCAACACATTCCATGCTAGACACATTATAGGCGGTTCCCGAAGAGAAAATAAAGTTCATTTACTTTCCACCATTCTTTCACAATCCATGGCTATCCGTATCCACGGGTGCCTTCCAAACTTTCAACTTTCCAATGAATTTATTATTATTATTATTATCGTTATGGGACTGGGAATCCCTATTACCAGCCACTTTCTCGTGCAATGACAAGTGAGTAAATACCCATCGTGAGAATAACCCGCCTAACATGGAATATATTGGTCACCCCCTGCCGCTTCATGAGCGGTACGGGCACACAAAATGGAAAATTATTTTGAATCATTAGAGTTGGCACATGCAAATTTACTTGGAACGACATGTAAATACCGCATATAGGTAGGTATGGTGGACTCATTTGGCTCAATTTTAGGTTGAAGGAATTGGATGCACAAGCAGCATTCCTGCTTAGTACAAATGGAGGATAGCAAATAGATTGAGAAGTGACCAACCAGAAAACAAAAACGGTCATAAACACGCATTGAACATAACTAACACTGAATAATGTACCATAAGTACGATATAACTTTGTTGCATAACTATTGGCTTTACGTGCATGCATAGGGAATCACAAACCTTAACACCAATATTCTTACTAAAGCACAATTATTCACTAATATAACTCACATTTTATCATCTTCATATCGCAAAACTATTGCAAGGAATCAAACTTATCATATTCTTTCATCTACATGAAAGTTTTTATTATATCCTTCCTGAATATCCATCATATTAGGACCAATTTCATAGCTTGTGCAAATTGTCATCACTCTTATCAACTCTCAAAATAATATAAGTGAGGCATGAGAGTGTTCGACAAACTACTCCAAAAAGATATAAGTGAAGATCAAATGAGTAGTTAAGTAAATAGCTAGCTACGTGAGGACTCTCTCTCATTTAAAAATTTCAGATCTTAAGTATTTTATTAAAACAGCAAGCAAAACAAAAATAAAAGAACACACCAAGGATAGTACACATCGTGTGAAGAAGCAAAAAACTTAGGCTCAACCGAGACTAACCGATAATTGTTGATGAAGAAAGGTGGGATGCCTACCGGGGCATCCCCATGCTTAGATGCTTGAGACTTCTTGAAATATTAACTTGGGATGCCTTGGGCATCCCCAATCTTGAGCTCTTGTATCTCCTTAATTCCTCTCATATCGCGGTTTCTCTAAATCATAAATACTTCATCCACACAAAGCTCAACAAGAACTCATGAGATAAGTTAGTATAAATCAATGCAAAACCTTACCATTCTCTAATGTAACAAATCACTAAAATTATAATTAAACATTGCATACTAAATGCCTCTGCATATTTAATACTCCTATCCTAAAATAGAATCATTAAACAAGCAAACATATGCAAACAATGCAATCATAACAGCAATCTGTCTAAATAGGACAGTCTGTAAAGGATGAAGAAGGATCCATACTTCTTTAACTCCAGAAATTTTGAAAAATACCACACTGTAGAAAATTTGGTGTAGCTTACTATGTAAAAATTACAAGATTCTATCACGTTCTGACTTTTCTGAAGAATTCAGACAATAATAGAAAACTTTCTGTTTTCAAACAACAACATATAGACTTGCAAAATAAGCATGGTAAAGGCTATACTTGACACTTTTATTGAAATAAAAGATGAAAAATATTATTCTAAATAACAACAAGCAAATAAAAATAAAATAAAATGACACTCCAAGTGAAACACATATCATGTGACGTATAAAAATATAGTTCCAAGTAAGGTTACCGATAATGTTGAAGATGAAAGAGGGGATGCCTTCCGGGGCATCCCCAAGCTTAGTTGCTTGGGTGTTCCTTGAATATTACCTTGGGGTGCCTTGGGTATACCCAATCTTAAGGTCTTGCCACTCCTTATTCTTCTCATATCAATATCTCACCCAAAACTTGAAAACTTCAATCACACAAAACTTAACGGAACTTCATGAGATGCGTTTGTATAATAAAACAAATCATTCACTTGGGTGCTGTCAAGACAAGATTCATAATTGTTTCCACATAATTCCTACTATACTCTATCATTTCCATAATTTATATTGAGCAATATAAGCCATAGAAACTATAAAACAAGCAAACTATGCATTGAAAATAGAATCTGTTAAAAGCATAACAGTCTAAAGATCTGAATAATGACTATACTTCTGTAACTCCAAAATTCTGAAAAATTAGTACAACGTGGGAAATTTAGATTTAAATCATGTGTAAAAATTTCAGAATATTTACACGTTCTAGTGAATTTATAGAATTCTAGTAGTAGGCGCAAAAGTTTCTGTTTTTGCACAGAATCAAGTTAACTATCATCCATAGTGTCCCAAAGGCTTTACTTGGCACTTTATTGAAATGAAAACTATAAAACATGATTGCTACAGTAGCTTAATCATGTGAACACACAAAAATAGTAGGTATAAATATTGTGTTGTCTCCCAAGAGGTGCTTTTCTTTAATGCCTTTTTAGCTAGGCATGATGATTTCAATGATGCTCGCATAGAAGTAAAGAATTGAAACACAAAGAGAGCATCATGAATCACATGGCAAGAACATTTAAGCCTAACATACTTCCTATGCATAGGGATTTTGTGAGCAAACAATTTATGGGAGCAAGAATCCACTAGCATAGGAAGACAAAACAAGCATGACATCAAGATTTTCAATACATAGAGAGGAAACTTGATATTATTGAAATATGTAGAAGCATATATTCCTCTCTCATAATAATTTTCAGTAGCATCATGAATGAATTCAACAATATATCTATCACACAAATCATTCTTTTCATGATCCACATGCATAGAAAATTTATTACTCCCCACATAAGCAAATTTCTTCTCATTCATAATAGTGGGAGCAAACTTAACGAAATAACTATCATGTGATACTTGATTGGCATACTCCAATTGAAAATTAAAATCATGATGACAAGTTTCATAGTTATCATTACTTTTTATAGCATACATGTCATCACAATAATCATCATAGATAGCAACTTTGTTGTCATAATCAATTGAAACCTCTTCCAAAATAGTGGAATCATCATTAAATAAAGTCATGACCTCTCCAAATCCACTTTGATAATTATAACAGTAAGATTCAACACCCTCCAAAATAGTGGGATCATTATTATCTAGAGTTGACACTCTTTCAGCCCCACTTTCATAAATATTGCAATCATCATAAATAGGAGGCATACAATCATCATAACAAATTTGCACATCAAAACTTGGGGGAATAAAAATATCATCTTCATCAAACATAGCATCCCCAAGCTTATGGCTTTGCATATCACTAGCATCATGGATATTCAAAGAATTCATACTAGCAACATTGCAATCATGCTCATCATTCAAAGATTTTATGCCAAACATTTTATTGAATTCTTCTTCTGGCACTTGGGCACAATTTTTGAATCCATCATTTTCAAGAAAGACATTATAGAAATGAAGTATGTGAGGCAACCTCAATTCCAATTTTTTTCTAGTTTTCTTTTGTAAACCAAACTAGTGATAAAACAAGAAACTAGAAGATTCAATTGCAAGATCTAAAGATATACCTTCAAGCACTCTTCTTCCCGGCAACGGCGCCAGAAAAGAGCTTGATGTCTACTACAAAACTTATTCTTGTAGACTCGTGATGGGCCTCCAAGCGCAGAGTTTTGTAGGACAGTAGAAATTTTCCCTCAAGTGGATGACCTTAGGTTTATCAATCCGTGGGAGGCGTAGGATGAAGATGGTCTCTCTAAAACAACCCTGCAATCAAATACAAGAAATCTCTTGTGTCCCCAACACACCAAATACAATGGTAAATTGTATAGGTGCACTAGTTCAATGAAGAGATGGTGATACAAGTGTAGTATGGATGGTAGATATAGGTTTTTGTAATTTGAAAGTATAAAAACAGCAAGGTAGCAAGTAACAAAACGGAGTACAAACGGAATTGCAATGCTTGGAAACAAGGCCTATGGTTCATACTTTCACTAGTGCAATCTCTAAACAGTGCTAACATAGTTGAAGCATATAACAATCCCTCAACGTGCGACAAAGAATCACTCAAAGTTCTTATCTAGCGGAGAACATAAGATGAACTTTTTGTAGGGTATGAAACCACCTCAAAGTTATCCTTTCCGATCAATCTATTGAGCTATTCCTATAAGTATCACAAACAACCCTAGAGTTTGTACTAAAATAACACCATAAGATACACATCAACCAACTCTAATGTCACCTAGATACTCCAATGTCACCACAAGTATTCGTGAGTTGATTATTCGATATGCATCAAACAACTTCAGATTCATAATATTCAATCCAACACAAAGAACTTCAAAGAGTGCCCCAAGATTTCTACCTGAGAAAGTAGGACAAAAACACGCATCAACCCCTATGCATAGATTACCCCAATGTCACCTCGGGAATCTACGAGTTGAGTGCCAAAACATATATCAAGTGAATCAGTATAATACCCCATTGTCACCATGGGTATTCATATGCATACGTCAAGTGTTCTCAAATCCATAAAAGTATTCAATCCGATAATAGTCAAACCTCAAAGGTAAAAACTCAATTCATCACAACAAGATAGAGAGGGAGAAACACCATATGATCCAACTATATTAACAAAGCTCGCGGTACATCAAGATCGTGCCAAATCAAGAACACGAGAGAGAGAGAGAGAGATAAAACACATAGCTACTAGTACATACCCTCAGTCCCGAGGGTGAACTACTCCCTCCTCGTCATGGTGATCGCCGGGATGATGAAGCTGGCCTCCGGTGATGATTTCCCCCTCCGGCAGGGTGCCGGAACAGGGTCACGATTGAGTGTTCGTGGATACAAAGGCTTGGCGGTGGAACTTCTCATCTAGGGTTCTTTCTGGGGTTTGGGGTATTTATAGGAATTTTTGGCGTCAGTCTCACATCAAGGGGGGCCCACGAGGGAGCGACAAGCCCGCCCGAAGCGCCCTAGGGGGGAGGGCGCGCCCCCCAGGCTTGTCGCTTTCTCGTGAGTCTTCTGGTCCTTCCTCGAAGCTTCGGGGGTCTCTTTTGGTCCATAAAAAATCACCGTAAATTTTCAGCCCATTCCGAGAACTTCTATTTCTGCACAAAAAACAACACCACGGTAGTTCTGCTGAAAATAGCGTTAGTTCGGGTTAGTTCTAATCAAATCATACCAGAACCATTTAAAATTGTTGTAAATATGACATGAATACTTCATAAATTATAGATACGTTGGAGAAGTATCATTCTCCCGTTACACCCTTAGTCGAATTTTTTCGGGAATGTAAGGGGTACACATAGGAGTCGGGCAACCCAACTATTGACCAAAATCCGAGTTCGAAACTAATGCATATAGTGCAATATCCGAGACGCCGAGTACTTCGGACTTATATTTCAAAACAGGGAAACGAAGCCCTTTAGCAGTTGTATCTTAAAGACGTTCCTGTAGCTCACAGGCAGTGCTTGTACAAAAATTCAGTAAGAACCTTCAGGGGCATGATTTCTTTATTTTATAACTTTAAGCTTTACATGTCGAGCTGTAACGAGAGAAACTAAAAAGATACAATGCAAATTAAAGGTAAAGGGGCGAGCAAAGAACAGGGCAGATCTTTTGACATCTGGTTTATGAGCCGGGCCGCTTCCTGCCGCACGCCTGCATCTCCATGTTGTTGACCAGCTCACCCTCGTTGATGGCGAAGACTAAGACAGACTGTGTGTCACCTCGGCCTTGCACATGCTTGAAGCGTTAGCTGGCCAAGTCCTTTGAAAGAGGTCTACAAATGTCCGCTCTGTGGTTGAGGCCACGTTGATATATTTTGCTGGCTAGCTCTTTGACAGAACCTTGCCGATGTGGAAGCTCAAAGCTTAGCCGCTCCTCGGTCTAGCTGATCATGCGTTTACGTGACGTTGGCTCCTTGGCGGCCCAGGGAATCTTTAGTGCAAAATTGTGCACCCTGGGGACATAGTGCCCCTTCCAAGGGGAGCACGCAAGGAGCCAGTATCCCTATTTAGGGTGTGGGGGCATGTATCCGAGGTCGACCGGCATGGCCCGCGTACTCTTCGAAAAGCTGGGGGTACGTTTGCCGCCACGGGCTGCCTCCTCGGATGCCTGCACCTCGGCTGCAAAGGTCGCGGTCTGCTAACTGTGATAACACCATTGGGTCTTGGCATCTTGAGCTTGAGGTAAGCATAATGTGGGACTACGTTGAAGCGAGCAAATGTTGTGAGCCCTAGGAGTGTGTGGTATCCACTTCGGAAGGAGACAATATAGAAGATTAACTCTTCGCTTCTGAAGTTCTCGGGTGAACCAAAGACAACCTCCAGTGACATGGTTCTGGTGCAACGGGCCTCAACACCTGGTATGACACCTTTAAAGGTGGTGCTGCTCGGTTTGATCCGAGATGAGTTGATGCCCATATTCCTAACCGTGTCCTTGTAGATTAAGTTAAGGCTGCTTCCTCCATCAGGACACGTGTTAGATGGTAACCATTGACGATTGGGTCCAGGACGAGTGCAGCCAATCCGCCATGCCTGATGCTGGTCAGATGGTCATGCTTGTCGAATGTGATCGGATAAGCTGGCCACGGGTTGAACTTCGGGGCGAATGGCTCTAATGCGTAGATGTCCAAAGTACGCGCTTCCTCTCCCTTTTAGGGATGTGGGTAACATAGATCATATTTACTTCTGTTACACTAGTGCAGAGACGTGCTATACATACAGTTTTAACCCCCTTTCCGGGACGGAGTTTTAAACCGTCTCCTTGCTAGAGTGGGCGATAGGGGGGTCCTTCCCACATGACCCAGAAACCATCGGGGATAGGTCCTCCGGTCACACATGCTGGACAAAATGAGCTCGTGTGCAATCGGGCGAGGCATCAGAGACAATTATGCAGGCCTAATCATTTCCGTTCGAATGTACATCCCACACAGTGAATCCCACAAAAATGTTTTCGTTCGGATGTATATCACACATGATTTTTTATGTGCAAACATTTGTGCAAGGTGGCCTAATGCAAATAGTTCTCTCACCGAAGTCGTGTGTGATTCTTCATTGATCCAACACGCCTAATTTCTAGAAACTGTGTGGGTTTCCTGAGTTCATCGCCCACGGTGTTGTCTAAGAAATCGTCTGCAATAGAAAACCCTAATAAGCAGGCTAATTGGCCTATTACTGATAATTTAGTAATCAAATTGATATTTATTATAAACACACCATATATTTCATATTCGTATTACGGCAACCAGGATTTCATAATTGAATTACATCTGATAGCTTCAGCACTCAGTTACACCATATAGGCATATAGCTAGCTATGCCATTACACAACAACACCAACTTTCACATGCAACATCGAAAACCTTTGGAAAGTAGCATCATACACGGTAAATAGACAGATGAATCTCATCTGGGAAACTGCAGAAGCGGAAAGCAAATATTGAGCCTTCTGTGATGTTGAATGTCCTTGCAACTTTAGGCCAGTGGCTATGGATAATTGCCCGCCCAACCTTCGTCCTCTTGAGGAAGACTTCGATATTGTACTGTGAGTATTGAATGGATGCCTTCCTCGTCTCTTGACCATGCAGGTGGTTTGAGAGGTAATCATCGGTGAGCTGCTTTGGAAAGGACTGAAAACAAAGATATGCATAAATAACTGTTCTAAATTTTGAAATGGCACAAGGGGAAAAAACAAGGTAAAAGAGTTAGTACCATTCTATAGTTGACGGATGTCTTCTTCACTATGCAAACAAAGATCTTGTTGTTATTCGTCGCAAGTTTCTTTATCCTAACAATCTTTCTGAGTTTCTTGACTTGACTGATATTCATGGACATCTCATTTCCCCATATGCAAAATGGGTCGAACAGTGGGTTTAAACCTCGGACAGCAGGACCTACATGTGCAAGACCAAATTGTTAAAAACTAAATATTAGAATGATTCCTGCAACTGCACAATAATGTGCTATTAGCCAAAGGACCATGCATGTGCAAACCTCGATGGTAAAATCTCATTGCCTCTCATTGTTTCTCTGCAACACATATAAGGCAGATCTTGATCAGGTTATCTGAGAGTTGGCATACTATCAGTAGAATATGTTAATGAAAAATAGACAAATTGCAGATTCAATAGATTAACTCGACCTAGACCAACCTCATGCCATTGGCGATGAGGCAAATCACAGAGCAACCAAGCCACTACACACCAACTCCGAAGACCTCTACAACACTACAAAGACCCAAGGATAACACAAACCTTGCTAAACAACTTGGAAATAGAGAAATTGTTTATGTTTCTCGTGTATTTAGTACAACCAAACTCGATTTATTTCTCACATGCATAACAATACAAACTGTACCCACGACAAATGAACATCAGATTGTAGAATTGAACCAAACAGTTAACTGGACAGTGGAACAAATGAACCAAATAGTTAACTGAGCACCACATTGCACAAAAATCCATATACTAGAAGAAAGAAAATTAACCAGACCAATAATGCTTGATAACTACTAGGAAATGAAGCAATTGTTGGACCAAACTGTTAACTAAACATTACATTTCAAAAGATCAGATTGCATATTAACATTACAGAGGATAATTCACTAGAAGGCACCGGCAGTGGCGTCGAGAAAATACTACGAACTATATTTTAAAGTAGCCAACCGCGTGGCGTCATCGACGGTGGCATCGAAGGCAAGGTGCTCATCCAAGATCTGGCGGTCGGCACGCATGGCAGCCATCGCGACCTCATCCGCGCGTGCGGCCGTGATTTGCTTCTCCGCTGCCAGATGCTCCTGAGCTCCTCGCTATACTGCGTGCAAAATGGCAGTGGGTGGTGCTTATTTGGAGGATGGAGCAGTGATTTGGGTGGCAGGTGTCGCGCCGTCGGTCGGGGCATGTGTGATGGAGAAGGAGGAGGAGGATGGGGATGGGGTGTGGATTACATGACTATAACGACAAGGTCGTGCAGCAAGAAGAAGGGTCACCAGTGAGGAGGCGGCGCTGCAAGTTAGCAGTGAAGGTTTGAACTAGGAAAGGAAGGAGGAACAGTGGAAATGTGCCTTCTGGTCAGGGACAGGGGGCGGGGAGCTAGATATTTCCGCGGTTGCCGAAAATTTTCGCTCGGTGCCGCGAGAAACTGGCGCGAAGTGTGGTTGAAGCACGGGCTATCGACTCTAGACGACGAAGCTTCCGGCGTAAGCCATACAAAAGGGTGCATATTTTATATCACATCGCACATGATTCTTGCTAGTAAATTGTTTGTGGTGTACCTAATTTTTTCATTTTGATTTGAAAGACAAAATGGTGTTACGGAGGGAAAGGACAGTGTTTGAATTGCTAGAACATTTATCTGTAGTGAACATGCAACTATATGAGTGTCATGTTAAAATTTTGAATCATTCAGGGTTCGTTTGGCCTTTTTAATACATTAATTGAGTTTCTAGGCATTTAATGTGCATAATTCAAATTTGAACTACAAGCACATGCTCCAGTGCACCGAAATGAGTTGAAAATCATATATGTGTCCTTGGGTGAATGTTTATCTCCCATGCAAGAAATGGGAATGAATTTCAAACACCTCGGCATCGTGGCTCGGCTAGAAACATTGAGATACTTGGTTTTTAAATTCCTATAAATCCAAAAATCGCCTGAAAATCATGAAACTTGGCACGTTACCATGAAATGGCACCAACATGCTATGGTAAATAATTGTCCAATTTGGGATAAGTTTTGGTGTAAGCTTCTTACAAAATGGAGCTTCTCTCAAGAAGCCTTGTGGTTCTGAGAGGAGACATGTCACCTCTCTCTACGAAATGACATAGACCGCCCCTCTGCCCGCCTTGATTTTTTTTTAAAAGGCAACATAGACCAGGAGGAGTTCCCTGCTAAATTTTGGAATTATTCAGTGTTCGTTTTGCCTTTTTTATACATTATTTGAGTTTTCTAGGCATTTAATGTGCATAATTCAAATTTGAGCTACATGCACATGCTCCAGTGCACCAAAGCTGGTTGAAAAATCATATGTGTGTCCTTGAGTGAAAGTTTAGATCCCATGCAAGAAATGGGAATGAATTTCAAACATCTGGGCGTCGTGGCTCGGTCGGAAACATTGAGAAACTTGGTTTTTAAATTCCTGTAAATCCAAAACTCGCCCGAAAATCATGAAACTTGGCATGGTCTCATGACATGGCACCAACATGTTGTGGTAAAAAAATTGTCCGGTTTGGGACAAGTTTTGGTCTAAGCTTCTTACAAAACGGAGTTTCTCACTAGAAGCCTCATGGTTCCGAGAGGGGACGTGCCACCTTTGTGTGCGAAATGATATAGACCGCCCCTCTTCTCGCCTTGATTTTTTTTACAAAGGCAACATAGACCAACAAGAGTTTTGTTGTGAATTTTGGAATTATTCAAGGTTTGTTTTGCCTTTTTATACATTATTTGAGTTTTCTAGGCATTTAATGTGCATAATTCAAATTTGAGCTACATGTAAATGCTCCAGCATTCCAAGATGTGTTGAAAAATTGTATATGTGTCCTTGGGTGAATGTTTAGGTCTCATGCAAGAAATGGGAATGAATTTCAAACATCTGGGCGCCGTGGCTTGGCTGGAAACGTAGAGAAACTTGGTTTTAAAATTCCTGTAAATCCAAAACTCGCCTGAAAATCATGAAACTCACCATGTTGCCTTCACATGGTACCAACATGTTGTAGTAAATTTTTTGTCCGATTTGTGAAGGCACACACATTAACAGCCAACAAAGTCATTTTGGAACAAGTGCTGTCATGTTACAATCGGAAACACAAGTACTATTGAAACCGTGGGCGTTCTACTTACCATTTTACGTGCCGCCACGCGTCCCCTTTTTTTATTGGCTAGGAGGCGCCGTGCGGGGTAGCTATTTGAGTATGAGAGGCGTGTGATCAGACCCCTGCGTGTGCTTATTGAGAGGCGGGCCCTTTGAGCTCCATCCGCCGCCCACCTCTCTCCCAATGTCTCCATTAATGGTGCCCGAGCCCCTATTTTATGGTGTGGCTATGTCTCACTCGACTGAGATTTAAGAGAGAAAAAAGAAAATATGAAAAGAAAATTTTGCATGGATCTTGATGTAAGATCTGATGGACATATATAGCACCAGCTGTGACTTATAGCAAGACTGATATGAATATAAGGACGATGAAAGTGGATAATAATTGTCTTACATATTTAGGAAGCTAATTAAAAATGCCACATGTGCCAACGCCCAAAATACACAAGGGCAAAAGAAGAAGGAAGATGCAGATGATAACCCACAAGTATAGGGGATCGTTTGTAGCCTTTTTCGATAAATAAGAGTGTCGAACCCAACGAGGAGCTAAAGGTAGAACAAATATTCCCTCAAGTTCTATCAACCACCGATACAACTCTGCGCACACTTTAACATTCGCTTTACCTAGAACAAGTATAAAACTAGAAGTACTTTGCGAGAATAAAACTATGAATAAATTGCAAGATAATAAAAGTTAGTTGTTTAGTAGAAAGGTTTTTGTCACACAAGTAAGTTATTTGTCCCTAGACAATTGATAACTAGACCGATAATCACTATTGCAATTTTATATGAGGGAGAGGCATGAGCTAACATGAGAGAGGCAAGGAACAAAGAAACAAGGAAGGGAACCCATGAAATGACCACAGAGAGCTCCAAGCCAAATGACCAACAAGGTGTTTGTTGTGTACTGGGGAAGATGTACTTGGGCAGGGGTTCCGAGCTTTGTCTGGGGTTTATCACTTACAAAGGTGACTACACTGGCAAAGTTTCAGATCAAATGGAGGGGTCTAGCTAGCACTTGCTTCATAATGTACCCCATTGGACAGAAATACAAAAGTTGAAGTTGTGCTTAAATGGATGATTGGATTGAGTTGAAATGTTGTGGAGAGGAGTTATTTGGGTATCCAAAGACACTATAAAAATTTCATACCATTTGGACATGCCAAAATGGTACTTCCTTCACAGTGGTCTCTTCTGGACAGAAATTTGGGAGAATTCTTGAGAAATATTAGCTTAATGAAATGAGCTCAAATTTGGAGGAGGTAGATTATATGGGTAGGAGAAGGTTCTGGTTAAATTTCAGAATTTATGGAGAAATATAAAATATAGTTGCTTCACAACCTAAAATTATGATCAGAAACAAAGATTGGATGGTGTGCTCACCATGAGCATGAAATCTTGAATATTTTTACATATCCAAGGTTCATATGGTCCAAAGGAATTTTTAGAATTTTGTGGGAATTTTGGGAATGACAGAATTATAGGTTGCTTCACAACCTAGGGCAACAAGGATTATTCCTTTAATAGAAAAAGGAATATTCCCAAGAAAAAGAATTTTGGGATTGGTCAAATTGAAGTGACATGATCTTGGGATGTATTTGAGGATGACAAGCCACTTGGGAGACTGAGAAGAGATGATCGTCCCAGGTTTCAAGACCACAGAGCCACAGAAAAACAATTCCAAAGCAAAATTCAAATAAATCCAAAAGAAAAATAAAGGGCCAAAATCCAGGGTGTTACATTGATTCATATGTTAAATGGTTATGTTTCCCATCCATGATCATGTTGATATCATGCTCATATGCATTGTTATTTCACCATACTATTGTGATTATGACTCAGCTCATCACCACTCAAGTTTAACCGAACATTAATCAAACTTGAAAAAATATGTTGGTTGAGTCATAGTGCCATCGAATCAAGCTGACCAGTGCAGCCACACTTGCCTTATGGGGGGTCCTAACTCGGTCTATTGTCATGCCTCTCGTCGGTGCCTCCCACTAGGGAAGGTTATGTGTGCGCATTACCCTGATCAGGTAAGCGGCCATAGCCTTGTGTACCCGTGTTTGGTATTGAACTCATGTTCCCGTTTGGGACCATTTTTGTTTTGCCACGATGGTGGCTAGCCACGAAGGTGGCGGATGTCACGCGGTGACATCGGGGCCACCCATGACTTAGCCCAAAGGGGAGTTTGTCGGAGTGGCCGAGAGAGTGTCATGCAATAGATTGGTTTTGTCGGAATGTCATTGGTCCACCAAAAAGGGAGCACGAGGCCATGAATTTTGTGGTGTGGGTACAGTGTACTAACCTCTGCAGAGTGTATAATCTATCGATAGCCGTGCCCTCGGTTATGGGCCCAGTTCATAGTAGGTCACACTATGGGTCAACAGTAATAATAATCTGACTAATAAACAACCCCTGTTCGATGAGGAAAGAAGTTGGTTGATCTTTATGTGGTCACGAGATGATCATGATGGTATTATTGATGATGATGAGGTGATCTAGTGATGATCACGATGGTAAGTAAGATTGGTATCTATGGTGGTCACAAGGTAACCTTCGAGAAGAGTAAGTTGGCCCAAGGGACCTTACACATCAACCCCTGCATACTAGTTCTAGTATCATCATGTTCATATGTCGAGCAACATGTTCCTGCTATGCTCATATTATATGGTTCTAGTTGTATCATGTTCAATATGTACATGCCATGCTCATCTCATATTGTTCTAGTGGTATCATACTCATCATTGATTAATCTGTAAATGCCATGCTCATCATTGATTAATCTGTAAATGCCATGTTATTGTTTGTCTTGAATGCTTTGGTTGCTGTGAGCTTGCGAGTACATCCAAAGTACTTACCTGGCGTGTCATGCCAGATTGCAGGTCATGCCGTGATTTCTTGCTTGTCGAGGATTCCGAGTTTGCGCGCTAGGATGCATTCCAGCCAGAGCCCCTGTGGAGTGGAGTTCATCACCGTCGTCGCTATTCCGCTGCTAGAAGTTATTCCGCTACTACGAGTTGTTCCGCTGCTAGCATAGAGCTACCTTGGCAGGCGTAGTGACTCCGTGCCTATGTAATACTTTGTATATCAGAACCCTTGTACCTCGAGTATTTGTAGGAAAGAGCTGATTTGTTCTATGCCAACCAGTGTCGTATTCCAGAAGACTTGATCTCTGGGCTGGAATATGGTGTGTTCCCGTTCCTCCGAGCCAGGGTGCCACATTGCGCATCTCTAGTGCCAGGGTTTTCTTGTTCATGTTTTTTTACATGTCCTGGAATTGTGGCCGTTTATGGCATTACATGTCTTGCACCTTTTTATTCCCAGTGGCCTGCCATCACTATCCAGCTCAGGTTGTGGCTTACTATTTGTTTTAGCATTTTTCTTCTTGGATGCAGCCTTATTTTGAGTTGCATCGCTTCCTTTCTTCCTCCCTTTTGTGTTTGAAACAGGAGGTGGAAGGATTATTTCCTTTTTGATTTGAGCAGTAGCAATGTGTTCAGCACCTTCCGCTTGCTCGGTATTGTTGTCAACCAAGGAGTTATGTGCTTGTTGATTTTTCACTGCTTCTTCTTCTTCGTTCAACACATCAACTTCCTCGATCAGTGCCCTCATACCAGACATCGCCCTGTGGTACCCGGCGTCGAACCTTGTCCCTCTGATTGCCAGGTCCATTGCTATTTCTGCCAGTGTTTTTCTACGGCAAAATAGTGAAGTTCCATCTGGTGCTATTTGTTCGTAGTCTCTACAGTCAAACGTTGGATTTGATCTTGCATTCCTGGTGTATCTTTTCAAGATGTACACTTCAGGATCTTGTCTAACCTCAACTGATGGAGCATGCATATCACATGGACGCAAAAGAGCCCTCTAGACAACATAGAATTCTTTGTTTTTTAAGTGAACTGCATGAAATTAATAGACCATACTTTTCATTGTTGTTTTTTCTTTTTAAGCAAGTGAGCTTCATGCATAGCTTGTTGAAATTAAGCTTTTTGTGCAAGTGAACCATACCTGTGTGTGTCCACAGTTTGCACTCGCATTCGTAGACACCATTCTCGACATCGACGACCACTTGGAATTCATGCCTTGCCCAATCAAATGCATCTGATCAGTTGTAGTGGCGAACGAGGTATTTTGTTGGGTTGTCACGGCACTTCTCTGCTCTGAATGTTGTGTTGTGGTAATGTGTCTCCATGAAATCTGCAAAAACTGCCCTTGTGTATATTTTGGATAGCTGGACTTCAAATCCAAATTTGGTGGTTGTCTATACCTCTGACTGCATGATCAGAAAATTAGTGTTAGACATCACAAAACTGGAAATATTGTTTGTTTTGAAGTTATTACTAGTTTGATGAACATTTTATTTACCTCATTCCCGATTGTCTCTGCATGCTCGACGACCTTCCTAGTCTGAATGCACTTGTCCACCTGTTGAGCCAACAGATGGAGATCATGCTTCTCTTTGACAAAGTTTTTCTTTAGTATACGGTTCATACTCTCGCTTCTCTGTGTGGAAGTCATTCCTGCACATAATATTTCCTTGTAGTAAGTTGATATCCACTCGTGTCAGTAATCCCACAGTGAATTCATCACCTCGTTGTTTTGCAAGTTGTATTTCTGCATGAGATCCTTCCATGCTTGTTCAAATTCTGACGACATTAGTAGATGGTTCAGCACCGCAGTGAGGTCAGCTTTGAATGTGTTGTACGCCTTATACAGCAAGGCGAGGTGGTCTTTGTACTTCTTCATGATGTGCCACCAACACAACTTATGCAATGTATCCTTCAGGCTAGTGTTTAATGTTGCCTTCATCGAAGAACATTGGTCTGAGAGGCACAAGTAGTGTATTTTTATTAAGCTGTCCATGTGCAAGAAAGACGGAAGAAATAGAAGTGGACCAAACAAATGTAAGTATACATGTGTTGTATTGTACCTGTGAGCATGCAGATTGGTAGCTTGTAGTTCATGCACCTCAAGAATGTTTTGAAAACCCATTCAAACGACGAGATCATTTCATCTTGCAGAAGGGCGACAGCAAAGATTGTGCTCTGGAGATGACGTTTCACTCCCACAAATACTCCCGGCGGCATGTGGAACTTATTCATTTTATATGTCGTGTCGAATGTCATGCAGTCTTCAAGATCTTCATACGATCCTCTACAACTTGCATTGGCGCAGAAGACATTTCTTATACGTTTATCTGCATCGACATCGTAATCATAGAAGAACACTGGGTTGATCTTCTTCATCTTCTCAAAGAAACCTAGAAGTTTCTTAACGTCATCTTGAGACTCTTCTTGCAAACTGTTGTTTTCTGCATTTCAAACACAATGCACACTTGTCTTATCAAAACGGTAAATAACTACCCAAATAATGCTCAAGCGAGATGTTTTATGGTGTGCTTACTAGTTCACCCAGTCGCGGCTTGTATGTCCCATGAATTGCAGACCATCGGACATACGCGATAGTGTTGACATCATCTGTGCGTGTGTGTGGTTGTCCAGTTGCATGTCCTTCACCAACTTGTCAATCAAAGGATCATCTTTTTTGTGTGAGTGCAGGTGCAAAAGCATCCCAGGGCTTTCAATCATCTTGTGATTGTGCATGGGCTCAACCTTGTGTATCACAAAGCTCCCATTCTTCCCCTCTTTCACTCTAATTCTTGCTCGGCAACCAGTCCTTTTTTATGTCTTGCCATGTTTCCGGTCATATTCTGCCACAGTCGACTTGTGCTTCCTTTCTCTGGAGCAGACAATGTAGTGATTTGTCTTGTGGCGCGCATTTTTGCGTACGCCAAACCCTGCATGTCTTGCATAAGTGTTGTAAAACTCCCATGTGTTGTCGTACGAGCTAAACTTCATTCCAGCAGCAGGTATGAGTTTTGGCGGCATGTTTTGATTCTGCAAGATAGTGTTGTGGTAAACCATGTTAGGAAAACATTCCATCATCATCTTTTGAATTTGTTTCTGACAGAATTTCCTTTTGTCACATTGTTAGAGACTTAGTGCACTGCACTACAAGACTAAGGGTATTGTTCAATTTTAGATAGGAGGACTACATACGAGGTAAGAAAGCACTGCATATTATTTAGATTTTTCTGAAGAGTCAACTGCATTAGATAGTGGACCAAACTTCACATGGAATTTAAGTGCATTGCTTTTCTCAATGGACTGGAATATATATTATTTTTAGGCCAGAAAACTTACATGTGTGTACTGTCTTTCATCCGATGGCGTTTGCAGCTCATCGGGTTGTATTGGACACGGTGGGGTTATAACAGAACTGTGTAGTTGAGGATCTCGCCATGGCAAAAGTGAGGAAGACTTGTTCCTACCGTTGACTTCTGGCCGAGGTACCCTTGGTGGTCGCTGCATTGAACTTGATGCAGCACGTGCACGCGGAGCTCTGTTTTGTGCAGGAGATGCACGCGGAGCTCTGTTTTGTGCAGTAGGTTGTCGGTGTACTAAGTATTGGGCCACTAGTACCCCGTACTTGTGCACGGGCAGTTGTAGCCGTCCTCGCGGCAAGGCTTGTCGGGATCAGCTCGAGGTCGATTCAAGCCATCATCGAAATCGTCAAGTCAGAGATCTGAGAATCAGCAAATAAGCAAAGCTGGAAATCGAAGGCCAGCCTCCCCGGCAAGATTCTTGCCGGGATGGCCCGTGGAGCCCGGCAAGCCTCGGCACCCGACAAGGCTTGGTTCCCAGCAAAGCTCCGCGCCCGGCAAGCCCTGGCGCCCGGCAAGGATTGGTGCCCGGCAAGGATCGGCGCCTGGCGAGATTCTGCCACTATGCCACCGCTCCGGCACAGTAACAAAGCCTGACATTCTGGGTCCTTCTCTGGATGCGTGGCAACGCGCCAGTGGAGGAGAGCTTAAGCGGTGCTGATGGGATGGCCCCTTTTTCCATCCCCAAGAAAGTGAGGACACCTAAACGGACACCTCACGGTGCATTAAATGCGCTTGTCCTAATCCGTCAGGGGTTAGGTATGATACCCTGTAGCTACTTTACACCTCAATGTATGTACATTTTGCCACTGTGGAGACCCCTTTGAGCATATAAAAGGAGGCCCAAGGCAACTGCTACAGAGGAGGAGAACTTCTGGCCCATTCTGCATGCGTAGCTGCTCTTTGAACGCACTGTTCATTGCGAGCGCTCCTGAAGGCTGGGCTCAAGAACATCAATAAGAACACAAAGCAGGAGTAGGGTTTTACGCTGATCTGCGGCCCGAACCTGGGTAAAAAACTTCCCGCGTCGATCACTGGTTCTGCTCTTTGCGTATACCTCTCCCCCCGCCGAATCGTAAAGGGATCTCTCGGGATCCCATAGGTGTCGTGCCCCGACATCTTTGGCGCGCCAGGTAGGGGGATTGAGGTTTGCGTGAACCTGATCTGGTGGTTGACGCCCTAGTTCCTTCATCATCTTCATCATCATGCCGCCCAAGAAGAAGAACATTGCGGCAGCACAACCGTCCGGGTCCGTTTTGCCCGCGCCTTCGCAGACAGGCGATGGTGTGGGTGCAGAAGGAAGAGGACTGGAACCCCCGCGGCGTTCTGGTGACCCAAGCCAAGCGAGTGGTATCGTTCGCAGTGGCAGTGGTAACTTGCGCGCCGCTGGATCTAGAGATGGCGTTGTGTTGCCTACGGGTGGCACAACAAACTCTAGAGATCGAAGAGCGCCTGCTGGAGCTCCCGCGCCGGCGCGAGCCTCGCAACCTGCTCAGGTCGTGCGAGATGAGCGACATCATGGCGCTGGTGGTTCGGGGCGTCCTCACGAAAAGGTTTCTGCGCATAGATCCCAAGATGCACGGGACCAGCATGCACACCGAGCTGCCGGCGAAGGTGGCGCGCGGTCGCGTGACCGTGGCGGTGCTCCTTCTAACTTGGTTAGGAGTCAGAGCACCTCACGCACCTCGCACCTGTCGCCGCCACCTACGCCAGCGGAAGCCTTGGCACGTGCGCAGCTGCTCCTCGATTTTCCTCCCGCCCCGGAGAAGATGGAGGAGTGGCGAGCTACTATCCAGAGCCTTATCGGCTTCGCTAATAAGGATGGACCACAAGAGGCAGGGCCCTCTCAGCGGAAGCCCATCGATCCGATGCGAGCCGGTGGAGAGAAAACCGGAGGTGGTGCAACTACAGTGCACTCTCCCCCGCGTCATCAGCGGCGGCCGACGACTCAGCAAGTCGACCGCCATGAAGAAGTTTCCACGGCGTCGTCCGATCCGCGGATGCGTCGTGATCAGCGTCTGGTTCTCCAGGAACGAGGCAAGGAGGACGCTCGAACAACCATCAAGCGGCGACGGGAAGCGCGCTATCAGTCCAATAAGCGCGCGGGGCCAGTTGTCGACGAGCCCGCGCCAGGGAACGTAGGAGACTTGCCTTACGAGGTAGGACCTCCAGCGTTTACCCGTGAGCTGCGGCAAGTCCAGTGGCCCAATCTCCGAACCTTCAAGCCAGAGGTCCCGGAGAAATATGACGGCAAGACCCATCCCTCGGAGTTCCTGAGCATCTACACCATTGCGGTGCAAGCTGCCGGGGGCCGAGATGACAAGATACTTGCCAACTACTTCCCGTTGGTGCTCAAACCCAATGTTAGGTCGTGGTTGATGCATCTGCCGGAGGATTCTATTTCTTGCTGGTCAGATCTGTGCCATCAGTTTGTTGGCGCCTTTGTTGGAGGCCACCAAGCTCCTGGCCAAGAAAGTGATTTGCACATCATCCCTCAGAAGGAGGGCCAGTCCCTGCGCAATTTTATGCAGAGATTCAGCCGGGTGCAGTACAATATTCCTGATGTTCATCCTGCCGCTGTCATTAGCGCATTCCATCAGAACGTGCGTAACCGCAGGATGCGGGAAGAGCTGGCAATGAACAAAGTCAGGAGTATTGCCGAGCTTTACACTTTGGCCAACAAGTGTGCTCGAGCTGAAGAGGGGAGGAAACTCCCCGGTGAAGCTATTGGTGTGACAGGCGACTCAGAAGAAGAAGATGTCGCGGCTCCGTCAAGGAAAGGCCGGCGGCGGAATAGGAAGCACGGAGGCAAGGCCGTGCTTGCCGTCGAGGAATCCGGCAACCCTGGCACCGCCAAGAAGGCCAAGGTTGGCGACCCCGGCAAGGATCTTGCCGGGTGCCTTTCCTGTCAGGCCTTGGCGGCTGCCGACAAATCAGAGAACTCCGGCAAGCAGTATTGCAAGATCCATCGCACTAAGGGCCACGATCTCCAGAACTGCCGGCAAGTTGAGCAGCTTGCCGAGAAGTAGAAGGCCGAATACGAGAGGCGAGATAAGGAGAAGGCCCAAGATGGTGCTGAGGGGTCCGGCAAGAAACGCGGTGGCCGAGGAGGTCGCCGCGGCAAGGCCAAGCAACAGAAGGATCGGCCTGCTCGGGGCCGAGATAAAGAAGGGGATGATGATGAGGAAGATGACGAGTCCAGTGAGCAGGAATTCCAGAAGGCTACGGAGGCTATGTGCATTGATGGGGGTGCCTCGCTGCATTCTTCCCACCGCCAACTTAAACAGTGGATGCGGGAGGTTAATGCGGCAGAGCCATCCCCCGATGCATGTCGGCCTCTGAAGTGGTCCAGCACGCCTATCATCTTTGACGCCGAGGATCACCCTGATCGCACAACTGCGGTCGGGTGCTTGCCATTGTTGGTTTCCCCAACAATTCACAACCTCAAGGTGACGAAGATGTTAGTTGACGGCGGGGCCGGCCTAAACTTGATCTCACCAGATGTGCTCACAAAGCTTCAGATTCCCGACGAAGACCTCGAGGAAACGGGTACGTTTCAAGGGGTCAACCCGGGAAGAACCCAGCCTAAGGGCAAGATCACGCTGCCAGTAACATTTGGCAGCGAGCTTAACTTCAGGACCGAAAAGGTGGTGTTTGATGTCGCCAAGATCCCCATGTCATACAATGGGATCCTTGGTCAGCCAGCGCTGGCTAAGTTTATGGCGGCATCACACTACGCATACAACGTCTTGAAGATGCCTAGGCCATTGAGCGTCATCACTATCCATTCCGATAAGAAGGATGCGCTCATCTGTGCCGACCAACTTTACCGGGAAGCAGTTGCAGCACGTGCCATCAAGGCATCTGCTCCTGCCGCTGGAACTCCCGGGGGGAAGAAGAAGACCGGCAGGAACCTTGGCGCCAACTCCGGCAAGCGCACCTCCTCGGAGTGCTGCGCTTCTGTCGAGGACGTGCCAGAGAGTTCCACCGGCAAGAACAAGAAGTCCAAGGCTGTCCCACCGGAAACCAAGAAGGTGCCTGCCAGGGAGGACGGAACGGGGCGAACTTTCACCATAAGTTCCACCCTAGATGACAAATAGGAAAGCGCGCTCGTTGCTTTCCTGCGGGCAAATGTCGACGTGTTTGCATGGCAACCATCTGACATCCCCGGTGTTCCCAGGAAAGTGATTGAGCACCACCTTGCTGTCTGCCCTCATGAGCGGCCCGTCAAGCAAAGGGTGAGGAAACAGGCTTTGGAGCGGCAAGAATTCATTGCCGAAGAAATTAAGAAGCTGGAGGCGGCAGGACTGGTCAAAGGAGTGCTTCATCCAACCTGGTTGGCCAATCCGGTTGTAGTGCGGAAAGCGAACGGGAAATGGAGGCTTTGTATCGATTATACAGATATCAATAAAGCTTGTCCAAAAGATCCTTTTCCCTTGCCGCGCATCGACCAGATTGTGGATGCCACCGCTGGTTGTGATCTCCTGTCCTTCCTTGATGCCTATTCAGGGTATCATCAGATTTTTATGGCAAAGGAAGATGAAGAGAAGACCGCCTTTATCACCCCATGTGGTACGTATTGTTTTATACGAATGCCTTTCGGGTTGAAAAGTGCTGGTTCAACATTTGCCAGAGCAATCCAGATTGGTTTTGAACCACAACTCCATAGAAATATGGAGGCGTATATGGTTGATATAGTGGTCAAAACTAAGGATAAAGCAACGCTCATTCAAGACTTAGAAGAAACATTTGCGAACTTGCGCAAGATCAACTTGAAGCTCAATCCTGAGAAGTGCGTGTTCGGTGTTCCTTCCGGCAAGCTCCTCGGATTCTTTGTATCTTGCCGGGGAATCAAAGCTAACCCCGACAAGATCAGAGCCATTGAGCAAATTGAAGCGCCGAGACGCGTCAAGGATGTGCGTCGTCTTGCCGGCTGTGTTGCTGCTCTAAGCAGGTTTATTTCCAAATCTGCTGAGCGCGCTCTGCCCTTCTTCAAAATTTTGAAGAAGGCAGGTCCAATGAAATGGACCCCGGAAGCGGAGGCGGCGCTGCAAGATTTGAAGAAATACCTTTCTTCTCCGCCGACGCTAGTCGCACCTAAACCACAAGAACCGTTGTTGCTGTATCTGGCGGCAACAAATCAAGTGGTTAGTGTTGCGCTGGTGGCGCAGAGGGAAGCTGATGAGGAGGCGACATCAGCGGCAGGACCGCCAGATGACGTGGCAAGATCTTCCCCGGCAAGGGCTGATCCCGGCAAGACAGGATCTGTGCAAACAGAAGAGCCCGTGCAGAAGAAAAAGGTGGTGCAGTGCCCAGTTTATTTTGTTAGCTCCCTCTTACAAGGGGCTAGGTCAAGATATTCTGGTGTGCAGAAGTTGCTTTTCGGCCTCCTTATGGCCTCGAGAAAGCTGCGCCATTATTTTCAAGCACATGAGATCACCGTCGTCACTCACTTTCCGTTGCAACGGATTTTGCAAAATCCAGAGGCAACCGGCAGGATCGTGGAGTGGGCGTTGGAGCTGTCCAGCTTTGGTCTTAAGTTTGAAAGTACTTCCACAATTCAGAGCAGGGCCTTGGCGGAGTTCATTGCAGAATGGACCCCGACGCCAGACGAAGAAGTTCAAGAAACAAGTCTCCCCGGCAAGGAGATCGATCAGCAATGGGTTATGTACTTTGACGGGGCTTTTTCGCTGCAAGGCGCCGGTGCGGGTGTGCTGCTTGTCGCACCCACCGGAGAGCACCTCAAGTATGTAGTCCAAATGCATTTTCCCCGGGAGAGTTCAACCAACAACACTGCAGAGTACGAAGGTTTGCTTGCCGGTCTTAGGATCGCGGCAGACCTTGGTATTAAAAAGCTCATTATCAAAGGTGATTCACAGCTTGTCGTCAGGCAGGTCAACAAGAACTATCAAAGCCCATTGATGCAGGCCTACGTAGATGAAGTGAGGAAATTAGAAGAGCGCTTTGACGGTCTCCAAATGGAGCATGTCCCTCGTGCCGAGAACAGCGTTGCTGACGACCTGTCAAAGCGTGCTTCCCTCAAGTTGCCTGTGGAACCTGGAACTTTTGTGCTCCAATTGACTCGACCGTCCGTGGCACCATCAATGCGGCAAGAAAAGAGAAGAAAGTTGAACTCTGGCCAGTACTTCCCGGCAGAGCTCCCCGGAGCCGCCGGCAGGGAAGTTGCCGGGATCGACACGCCTGCCGGGGAACAACAGGCTCCGGCAGGGCCTCAGGCCCTTGCTGTCGAGACAAATGTTCCCCCGGCGGACGAGATGCCTTTAGTCCTAGTTGTCGAGCCTCAGGCTCCAGCATGGGCGCAGCACATTGTCCATTTCCTTCAGACAGGTGAACTCCCTGAGGAACAAGAAGAATCGGAGAGAGTAGCCCGTCGGTCTGTTATGTACAAGTTCGTCGATGACGTCCTGTACAGAAAGAGACCAAACGGTGTGAAATTGAAGTGCATTTCTCGGGAGGATGGACTACAGCTGTTGGCAGAGATTGATGGGGGCATATGTGGTTCTCACATAGGGTCAAGAGCGCTTGCCGGAAAAGCATTCCGGCAAGGTTTCTTTTGGCCCACCGCCCTCCAGGATGCGACTGCACTAGTAACCAGGTGTGAAGCGTGCCAGTTTCATTCAAAGAAATTACATCAGCCAGCTCAAGCTCTTCAAACAATCCCTCTCTCCTGGCCATTTTCGGTCTGGGGGCTCGATATACTGGGCCCCTTCCCCCGTGCTGCCGGGGGCTTTGAGTACTTGTACGTTGCTATCGACAAGTTCACAAAGTGGCCGGAGGTGGAAGCAGTGAGGAAGGTGACAGCGCAGTCGGCTGTCAAGTTCTTCAAAGGAATTGTTTGCCATTTCGGTGTGCCTAACAGGATCATCACCGACAACGGCACGCAGTTCACAAGTCGCACCTTCATGCAGTACGTCCAAGACCTTGGCGGCAAGATTTGTTTTGCCTCTGTTGCTCACCCGAGAAGCAACGACCAAGCGGAGAGGGCCAATGCTGAAGTGCTGCACGGTCTCAGGACCAGAACTTTTGACAGGCTGAAAAAGTGCGGAAGACGCTGGATTGATGAGTTGCCGGCAGTTCTTTGGTCAATCAGAACGACACCAAATCGAGCCACCGGCCAGACGCCCTTCGCTCTAGTGTATGGAGCGGAAGCAGTTCTCCCCACGGAACTCATATACGGATCTCCTCGAGTGCTCGCTTATGATGAGCTCGAGCAAGAGCAACTGCGGCAAGATAACGCTGTGCTCCTTGAGGAGAATCGTCTTCAGGCTGCTGTGCGAGCTGCACGCTACCAGCAAGCTTTGCGCCGCTATCATAGCCGCAAAGTTCATGCCCGAAGCCTTGAGGAAGGCGACCTTGTTCTTCGACGGATTCAGTCCGCCAAGAATTCAAACAAGTTGACGCCAAAGTGGAAAGGCCCTTATCGGGTAGTACGAGTCACCAGGCCTGGCGCTGTCCGCCTGGAGACCGAGGATGGCGTTCCAGTGAGTAATTCCTGGAACATCGAACATCTTCGCAAGTTCTATCCATAAGGCGCGGTTGCCGGGGACTCCCGACAACCACCTTTTTGTACAAGTCTTGCCGGCAAGGCATGTGATCCTTTGTACAAAGCCAGGCGCAGACCCTGAGCACAGATGAATAAATTTAAGTGTTGTACATTTCCTTATTGATTCTCATGTTCACATTCATATATGCATGTTTGTCTAAGATGATGTATAACACCTGATCCCGGTAAGTTCTAACGAACCGCCAAGGTTTCATCTCTTCATTTTCTCTTCTTTCTTTTTCTTAAAGACAAAAGGATTCCTCGCGTGCACATTTGCCGGGGGGGAAGGGAGACATGAATACCAGTTGGTGACGTTCGGAATCGTATGCTTGCCGGAGGAAGGACAAAGACAGAAAGCTAAGTCCTAAAAACTCAGAGCAAGTTTTTCTTTTATTACCAAGTTATTTCCTTGGATGATTCCGACCCTTGTATGGAAAATCTGCACGCGAAGGAACCCTTGTTGTAATCAGTTGCGCCCTTATTTTGTTTCGAGTCCTCTCAACGATTTAAGTGGCTGCACTGAGAACGCCAAGGAGTCTTGCCAGCCGCTGTGCCTCCGGCAGGCTGCTGAAGTCCCGCACCCAGCGCTCGCGGCAGGTTGCACGCCGGCAAGTTTTTCAGTAAGCGTAGGATGAACTCCATACATAAAGGAATCAGACAAGGAAAGTAGCTAGCATGAGCCTAAACATAGTTAAATTATATTACATCCATGAGTTGCCGCAGTCCTAACTCGAGACTTAACTATCTTTTACATGAGATGATGGCGGCAAGAATAAAAGGGAAGCAGTCAATCCCTGCGCTGGCCTTCGATCCTTTTGATGGAGTCCACCTTCTCAAGGATCGGCGCGATGCACTTCTCAAGCGCCTCAACATTTGCATCCTTGGGCAGGTGGCCGAGTGCACTGGAGAGGTCGATGCCGGGATTGCTGTGCACCACCTTGAGGAGCACCTTGCGAAGGACGGCCCGGCAAAGCCGGCGAGTCTCGTTCGCCAGTTGGGTCGCCCGGCTGGACTGGAGCGCCCTCAACGCGTTGATGATGCTTTCAAAGAACATCGTCAATCTCGCGCTTGGGGATATTCTTTCCTCGGAAGAATATCTGAAGTTCGACAAGCCCATGGTTGACAGTTCTGCGGTAAGCTTCTCCGCGGCAGCGATGAGACGACCAGTCCAGATCTCCACTCCCTTCTCGTACTCGTTCTGGGCAGCAGCGGCGCTCTTGAGCAGGTTCCTCTCTCCTTGGAGATCCTTGAGTAGAGCCTTCTCACGGGCCCTGCCGGCCTCGAGAGATTTCTGCAGCGTGGTCAGCTTCAGCTCCAGAACCGCAATATCATCAGCCGCAGAGGAGAGCTGCTTGGTCTTGTCGGACAGGGCAACTTGCATCTCCGCCAAGGAGTGGAGGGTTTTTTCCCTGTCCCCCTTGAGCATCAAGAGCTCCTTGCCATGCTCGTCGAGATCTGTCTCCAGCCTCTTCACTTTGTCGCTCAGCTTGTTCCTGGCGGCCTCTGCAACTTCGGCAGCATCGACGGCCTCTTTGAGCTTGCCGGCGTGACTTGCAGTTAGAGCTTCGAGCGCCTCCTTGTGCTTCTGCTCCAGCTCCTGGGTCCGCCGCGCGACAAGATTTTCAATGTCTTCATCCTTGCTGCGAAGCTTGGCGGCGAGCGCCTGCTCACGAGCAGTGAGATCTTCCTCATGAGCATCAAGAGCAACGCGGCGCCCCGTCAAGAGGGCATCTTCGGCAGCAATCCTTTGAACAGCTTCATCATGCGCCTTCTCCATGTCTGATTGCTTCAGGAGGATCTCATTCCACTGCTGGCTCACTTGTTCCCGGCCGGCAACCAACTCTTGGAGGGCCTCGGTGTGCCAGATCTGCATTTGTGCGACTCGCCTTTGGAAATCTGCTTCGGCCGCCTCAACAACTGCTATTCTGGAGTCCGCCTTGTCTTTCCGGGCGCGATGGAGAGCCTGGAGTTTGCGGAAGTTCTCGCCCATGGCCTGAAGGAGCTGATCCTCTTCAGATTTTCTGCTGCTAGTGCTGGGATTGTCGACAACTTCAAGCCCGGCAGCAGCGATGATTTCTTCGAAAACTTCTCCTTCGGCTGGTGCCCCAGCGCTTGCCGTCCCCAGCAAGTTGATGAACAGGTTCTCGCCAACCTTGAGGTACTTGCTGGATGAGGGGCCTTCAGATGCTGATGGTTGGTCTTCAGTGACCGCCTCACCAGTGACAGGGGGCTCTGTGGCCGGTGTAGCGCCTGGTGCTCCTGTGGCAGGAATGCTATCAGTGCGGTCCTCAGCCTCCCTGTCGCCCCCTTCAGCAGGTTCTTCGGCGGTTTCCTCTTGTGCTGTCTTGGCGGCCTCCCCGTCAAGAGCACCACCAGCCTCGACAACGTCATCCTTGGTGGCCTCGCTGGCAGCGATCCTGTCTGCTTCGGCGGCAGCATCCCTGGCGGTCTCCTCGATCACAACGTCGACGTCCATGTGTTCCATCACAGGGAACTCTGAAGGACGAAGGAGGAAAACAGAATAAGATCAAGGTTGAAGTTTGAAGTGATCAAAGATAAAGAAGTAAGGGGAAAAGAATAACTAGCACTCTGAGGCGATCGAGTACCTGCGTCGGGCTGTCGAGAGGTGGCTTCGCCTCTCTCGGCAACTCCGGTTGCCGGGGGTGGGTTGCCGGAGTCCGTGCTTGTCGGCTCCTCCTCAATCCGGATAGGCTCGTTGGCAGGATCTCTTGCCGGAGATGTGCTTGTGGGCGGAGCGGTCGATGAAGGAGGCACAATGGGGCAATCTTCTCCTTGTTGCCGTTCTTCTCCTGCGAACCCAAAGATATCAGTGACAAGAATGGAAGCCTCGGCACCAGCCAACAGAAAAAGGGACAATGAACCTACGCTGGGGGCTGTGCTGGGGGCTGCGCTGGGGGCTGCGTTGAGGACTAGACTCCGGGCTCACGATGATGGTCTCTGGCACGCTAGTGGAGCCTGCCGGGGGCTCGTCACCCGTAGAAGTCCTTGACCTCTTCGCCATCCTCTCCAGCAAGGTTTCTGTGTCACTACAGAAACAATACAAGTAAGTCAGTAAGACTGATGCAGATTGGAAGGTGGAAGTTGTGACAGGTACTCACTCTTCTTCCTCTCGCTCCGGACTGAAGCCGGAGATGTCGAAGTCGACCTCCGTTGCGGTGTCTGAGTGGGGAGGCGGAGGAGGGGTCCTGGGCCGCTTGGCTGTGGCAGGCGCCGGGGCAGCTTCTGGCACGGTTGTACGAGACCCTCCTGCCGCTCCGGCGGTGGCCGCTGGTGTGGGTCTCGCGCGCCGCGCAGGCTATTGACGGGCCCCCTGCCGCGGTCCGGTCTTGCCGGCCACTTTCTTGCCGGGGGATTCGCCGCTCGATGTAGGCTGAATTGCCGGGACGCCCGATGCGGCTTTCCAAAGGACACGCTTTGTCTTCTTCGGGGGCGAGGGCTCTTCTCGCGTCTCCTCTTCGGCCGTGTCGT
Organism: Thinopyrum elongatum; assembly: GCA_011799875.1. Taxonomy (NCBI): domain Eukaryota; kingdom Viridiplantae; phylum Streptophyta; class Magnoliopsida; order Poales; family Poaceae; genus Thinopyrum; species Thinopyrum elongatum. The sequence goes on along the minus strand of CM022302.1, from coordinate 355,878,109 downwards.
CGCCGGATGAGCTTTCAGCGACTGCGCCGCCTTCTTCCCCGGCAACCTTGCTCTCCTCAGCAGGTTTTGCCTCCACCACCACCTCTGCATCGCTGGCTTCCCACTCTGTGAAGCCAACGCTGCCGGCCTCCGCGGCAAGATTCGCTTCCTCCACTCTGGTAGCAATGTATGCTACCTCCCGATCTGTGGTGGCGCGAATAAGATCCGACTCTTGCCGGACAGGCTTCTCCGTCAGATTGTCGAAGAATTTCTGTGCTTCTTCCTCGCTTGGCTCGACCCAGGTCGGGTCAAGGCCGTAGGCATTGAATATCGGCAAGAAGGCAATGATCGACCCCAGTGCAGAGTTGTTGCACAAGGGGACGATCCTTGTCGGCAGCCGGTGCTTGTCTTCGCGCTGGAATAACTTCTGGCGGAGAGCGCCAAGCTGCATAATAGTCAAGTTGTTGTTCAGCCCGGGGCGTAGCCTCATGACATCCGCTGCGTTCTTATACTCCCAGGCTGGCCTCCCCCTATTCTGCAGAGGGGCGATGCGGCGGCGGAGGAAGTCGAAGCCGATCATCTCCATTGTCAGCCCGGCAGCCTTCAAGCGGAGGATCCTGGTGGTGGCGATTGTGAGCTTCTCGTCTTCTGCGGCGAGATCGCCCCAATCCTTGCCGCGGACCACCTTCCGTCGCCGGGGATGGCAAAAAGGATGAGGATCTGCTTCCTGGATCCAGCACCATTCGGCCCGCCACTCGTCCCACTTTTCGCGGTAAACTCCATCTGGGTATATCTCTTTGTTCCAGGCCCTTGGAATCCAAGCAATAGATCCAGAGAGAGCCTCTCCCTTTTGGATTCGAGGATAGAAATAGTGGCGGAAAAGAGCAGAATTGGCGATCACGCCGGCGAAATTTTCACAAAGATGGGCAAAGATCGACATGCAAAATACGGCATTCGGCGTGAAATCAAGAAGGCGGAAGCCGTATGTATACATGATGTCGTTGAAGAAATCGGAAAAAGGTGGACAGAGCCCGCAATAAAAGTATGCAGTGAAGAAGGGGTATCTGTCCGATCCGCCTTTGGAACTAGCACCTGGGATTACGCGTGTGGCGGGGTGAGCTTGTGTTCCCTTCGCCCACATGCATTGGTATCGTCCCTTCAAGGTTTCGGCGTCGAGCGTCGGAGGGAAGACGACGAGCCTCTTCCGCATCTTCACCAGTTCGCTTTCCGGAACTTCAGCCTTCGACTCCTTGTCCGTGCCCTTGCCTTTGCTGGCCTTGGGCGGCATGGCGACTGTGGAGATGGAAGCCGGAGGACGGAACGAGCGCGGGAGCGGCGAGCAGAAGGGAAGGAAGGTTTCACTCTGAGCTCGAGCAGAGGAAGGCGATGGCGATGGCCAGATTGGAAAGAAGAGGGGGGTGAATGGGTTTGCGCCTCCACGACTTCTCCTTTTTATGGGGAAGGAGCGGGGCCACCTTGTTTATCCCCCAATATGAATGCGCCTCTGTGGGCGCGAAACAGTTTGCAGCCTTTTTGGCACACTTCCCACATCGCGCGCTCCATGCGCGTAGTGGGGGCACAGTAAAACAAGATCTTTTACGAGCAGTTAATTCCCTGCCACACGTGCCCGTGCACTGTTTGGGCCTAGCCCAACAACGCCTCGCACTCGTGTATGGCCCAGGCCCGGGGGCTCCTGTCGGTGTACTAAGTATTGGGACACTAGTACCCCGTACTTGTGCACGGGCAGTTGTAGCCGTCCTCGCGGCAAGGCTTGCCGGGATCAGCTTGAGGTTGATTCAAGCCATCATGGAAATCGTCAAGTCAGAGATCTGAGAATCAGCAAATAAGCAAAGCTGGAAATCGAAGGCCAGCCTCCCCGGCAAGATTCTTGCCGGGATGGCCCGTGGAGCCCGGCAAGCCTCGGCACCCGACAAGGCTTGGTTCCCAGCAAAGCTCCGCGCCCGGCAAGGATTGGTGCCCGGCAAGGATCGGCGCCTGGCGAGATTCTGCCACTATGCCACCGCTCCGACACAGTAACAAAGCCTGACATTCTGGGTCCTTCTCTGGATGCGTGGCAACGCGCCAGTGGAGGAGAGCTTAAGCGGTGCTGATGGGATGGCCCCTTTTTCCATCCCCAAGAAAGTGAGGACACCTAAACGGACACCTCACGGTGCATTAAATGCGCTTGTCCTAATCCGTCAGGGGTTAGGTATGATACCCTGTAGCTACTTTACACCTCAATGTATGTACATTTTGCCACTGTGGAGACCCCTTTGAGCATATAAAAGGAGGCCCAAGGCAACTGCTACAGAGGAGGAGAACTTCTGGCCCATTCTGCATGTGTAGCTGCTCTTTGAACGCACTGTTCATTGCGAGCGCTCCTGAAGGCTGGGCTCAAGAACATCAATAAGAACACAAAGCAGGAGTAGGGTTTTACGTTGATCTGCGGCCCGAACCTGGGTAAAAACTTCCCGCGTCGATCACTGGTTCTGCTCTTTGCGTATACCTCTCCCCCCGCCGAATCGTAAAGGGATCTCTCGGGATCCCATAGGTGTCGTGCCCCGACATAGGTGCACACCGAACTCTATTTTGTGTTGCAGGTGCACGCGATGGTAATCCAGTGTTGTGGTGATGTCTCACTGGATTGGTTTGAAATTGTCGGGGCGGCGGGACATCATCATCATGATCCTCATCATCATCATGGTCAACAACATCATCGTTGTCTGTTCGGACATGCAATTCAAATGTAGTGAACTCGTGCTTGTACTCTGGTTTAAGAACTGTTATTGGCTCATCGTCATCATCATCATCAACACCATCCTGTTGGTGACTACCGTCCCACATGAAGGTGACGTCGTCGCCATCTTCCACTACCTCTTCTTCCTGGGAAAATTCTTCTTCCAGAGAGTATTGCACCCTATTGGTGGTAGCGTAGAATCCTTGAGGTATCTCAGGAGTTACCCATCTAGTGTTTCCAGAAGCTTGACTCACCATGCAGTTTAGAGGCACTGGATTGGGATTTATCCGCGGCATTTTTTGTCTGGTAAACTAAACTTCCTACAAAAAATGGTCGAGCTGCATTGTCAGGCGAAATGACTGAATGATGCGAACTGCATTGACTTAAAAGGGGCACTGCAAAGTAATGCAGGCGGACTGCATCATCGCGCAGGGAGAACTGAAGCAACCGCACTACATCATTACTCGGGCTGAAGCTATGCAACTGTACTGCATAACCAAGCTACCGCACTGCAATTTTACTAATGGCGAACTGAAGTAAAAGCACTGCAATGGCTTTGCAGATGTACTGAACTTCATGTACTGCACTGGCTGAAATATCTAAACAGAGGGTGAATAAGAAGTGAACTGCTTACCTCATGTTGCAATGCGTCTTTGTATTTGCAGGAAGTTCCCTTCATTTCCGTCTATAGCTCTCTTGCATTCACCCGTGCAGACCACTTTTCTTTACCCTTCTTTAGTAGCTCATGCACGATTTGAACTTGACTCAATGTTACTGGAGATAGAAGTTTTGAGCGAACCTCACAGAAGCTTGCATCCAGGTACTAGCGGTGGAGGAAGGAGCCTTGCGAGTACTTCTTTTTCGTCAGACTGGTGCGATGTCGAGGCAGCACAAAATTGGATCTGGCGGAGGATGGAATGTAGTGGATCCTGATGCGACGCCGATCTGTGAAGCTGATGCCGCGGAAGAAGAAGGTCGGGTGGAGCGAAGCAGCAGTGCTCCGAGACCGCTGTTGCGGAAGAAGGCCTGGAGGGGTGGGGCGACGACACTCTGAGGCCGCTGCCGTGGAAGAAGGCCTGGAGGGGTGGGGCGGTGGTGCTCCCAGGCCGCTGCTGCGGGAGAAAGCGGGGAGGGGAGGGCGGCGGCGCTCCCGACCGCTGCCGCGGTAGGAGGCGGGGAGGGAACGGGCGGTGGCAGGGAGGTGGGGGTGTTAGCAGAATAAGGTGGGTGTTAGGAGAATAAGACTCTTATAAGGGTGTTATGAGAATAGACCAACCCTATATATGAGTTTGTCCTCAACATCATTCACTTATAGCTATGTCTTCAAGTTGCCTTTTCTGACCTAAGTGAATGTGATCGGACCCTCACCTCGTTTGTGCTTTTCTCTCCTACTCTTTCTAAATCTTCATATGCATTCTAATGACATGTGTCGATTGTCTTCATTGTGTCCTTGTCAGTCAAAGATTTTGAGACCAAAATTTAAAATGTTTTTATATCCTTATCCACTTTGCCGGACAACGCAGAAGGCAAAACGACCTCCCGACAAAGCAACTAAGTAGTGGGGTCGTGGCGCAGCTGTAAAAACTATGCATGCATGCCACGTGTCGCACAAATGCGTACCGCTAGGGGTAGAGCAGTAAATTCACCGCGTCAAACTCCTCCTTATAAATACTTCACCCCCGCAGTCATTAATTCCTTCCACTCCTGTCGCTCTCACCTTCGCAACCCTAGCGCCGTCGCTAGCTTCCATCGTCGCCGGAGAAGAAGCGCTTAGCTGCCGCGACCTCTTCGACGCCGTACTCATGCCGACCGCGGACAAGTTCGTCCCGCCGCCACCATAGGTTTCTTCCACCGCCAAGTTAGGGCACGGGAGATCGAACTGCTCTGCCTCCTTCTCGCCTCGTCTAGCAGTTCTTCATATGTTCTTCATGCGGTAAACAAATCTCACTTTTTACCGTTCATTTAATCCGATTTTTTTAATATCTTCAGAAGCTGTTCTTCCACTTCCAAATCTTTATCTTCAGCTATTCATATCTCATAATATGCAAAGTTACTTCACTTGTGACATGACTAGTATGATTCTTCACTTGTACTTATTTTCGGATTCGTACAAATCTGGAACCAACATATCTCTATAAGTGAATGTCTTCGCACTATGAGGTCATTATCTTCAAACTAATTTTAACTTCAAAGTCCCCTGAGAATGCATAGGACCTCTCCTTCTTCCCTCGCATCTCTAATTCTTTCACAGGTACATGCCCATGGGCGAGTCTCTTGGTTCTCATAGTCTGAATTCATTTGCAGACTTCTTACAGCTTCATCTAGACTCACCTGAAGCCAGTTCTTGTCGAATCAGCAGAGCGAAGCCAGTTAGTCCATTGAAGCCAATGGCTAGTGATAAATCTGCAAAGAAAGGGGGAAGACAGCGACGCAAAAACACTGCTCTAGATCTACCTCTAGATCTCTATGAGAAGTCTCGAGTGCAATGGATTCACAGATACTAGGCGGAGGAATGGTTCTATTATCACTTTGTCACCCCCAAGTATGCTGCAAAGAATGATGTGAGGCCACCATGGGCTGATATCGTCTACAGGAAGCTTATCCCGAAGACAAAGGCTGACGCCATTGAATTGAGCTTCTATCCATGTATGGTGAGGTATGAAATGCCTCGTGATCCAGATGCATCCAGCATTCGATGGTGTCGTGAAGATGAACTCTTTGAAGCCAATTTCCAGTTTGCAAAGGGTTCAGCTACTCAAAACAAAAAGAACTACGGGATTGACTTCAATCCTGGTCTAGCAAGACCAAGGCCAAATGGCACTCGGGAGGCCAAACCAAATCTAGTTGGCCCCTTCAATGACTTCGCAGCATATCTTGCGCACTATGCTGAACTTAGAGCAAGTGCTGAAGCTGCCCAAGAAGGAGAACAACCAGCAGCTGCCCCCGAGTCCCCGAAGCCCGCCAAGAAAGCAAAGGCTTCAAACGCTGGCTCTGCTCCAAAGGCTTCAACAGTGAAGCCATTGAAAATTGCACCTCCTGAATCCAGTGTGCGCTCTGAAGATATGTCTAGGAATTCTCCGAAGACAAAGAGATACAAAGGGCGAGGCCCTAAACCCTCAAACATATTGCGAGATGATGATGGCATCATTGATCTGTCAAGTGATGATGACCTTAATGATGATGCCTTGGAGCAACTGATCAAGAACAAGCAGGAAGAAGCTGATATGTTCAAGGACCTGCCTTTGTTCGAAGCTGATATATTGAATAACTTCATTGATGAATGGTTTCAAGATCCATCACTTTCTCTTGATGATCTTTAGCTGCCCATTGGCATCAGCGTCACCTTCCAAGGTTTTGTTGCAAAGGAACTTGTTATTGCTCATAAAGTAATTGAGCAAAAAAAAAATCAAGCATGAAAAGGTTGTCTTCAAGAAGCATATGGACAAGCTGAGTGCCAAAGAAATTCAAAGCTTCAAGACCATTATGGCTGATTTGAAAGAAGAGTTTCGAATGCGTCGTGACGATGCAAAGGGCGCTCGAGACCGTCTGAAACACTATGCTGAGAAGTGCGTGCAAGCTCACAATGAGGGCTTGAAGAGAACATCACTTGGTCGTCCTGCCATTGACCCCAAGCTAGTCAAGAAGAGGAAGAAGAAGTCAACTGCTCCTACCGCTGAGGCTTCAAGGCAAGATGTGCCCAATATTATCTTTCCGCCAAACTCTGCCGCCTCGAAGCCATCTGCTCCCTCTATTGCCTCAGAAAGGAAGAGGACCCAGCAAGCTAAAGCTGAAGCGAGGAAACGTAAGCAACAAGATGCCCCTGTTGTCTCTCCTACTCAGAAGCGGCAGAAGACAAAGTCTTCAAAGGCTTCACGCAGGGCACAAGCACCCACTGCTCCATCCGCTTCTCAAGAACCGTTGCTTGTGAAGCCACTCTCTGTTGCTCTACCGGCCTCCACCAACCAAGATCGAAGAATGGTCGTGCATGAACCTACTCCCACAGAGGCTCATGACACAGAAGATGTGACGCCCCCGGCTCAATCGTGCACTAATCATACACGCAAATGCACATGATCAAGCCTAAGGACTCACTTGAAGGAATCACAACACAACTCTAAAACATAAATAAAGGCATACAAGCATTATATTACAAGCCAGGGCCTCGAGGGCTCGAATACATAAGCTTGATGCCAACAAGAATCAGCGGAAGCGTTAGATATCTGAGTACAGATATAAAAGAGAAACGGATAAGCCTTTAAGAAGGCGGTGCAAAAAAAAAGCTACGATCGAAAAGGCGCAGGCCTCCTGCCTGGGACCCTCCGAACCTACTCCTGGTCGTCGGTCAACTCAAAGTAGTAACCACCCTCGGGGTGGTGGTAGTAGTCGTCGGCGGGGGCAGCTGTCTCAGGGGCTCCGCCATCTAGTTGCATCAAACGAATATGGGGAAAAAGAGGAAGCAAAGCAACCGTGAGTACTCATCTGAAGTACTCAGCAAGCAAGGATCTACACTACATATGCAACATTATCAAAGAAAGGTTGTATATGTGGACTGGTCTGCAGCAATACCAGAATAGAGAGAAGGCCTAGTCCTATCGAAGACTAGCATCTTCAGCGGTCTTGCAGCATTAGAAGAGTGTAGATTAGTACAGTATAAAGTAGTAGAAGCATTAAGTATCAACCTCGGCCAGAGATCCTTTCTCGACTCCCTGCGAGAAAGCAATCCCAGAGCCATACTAACCATTTCTCAACTCAACATTATGTTCTAGTTGTATCGATCGGGATACAACTCCGAGCGTCCGTTACCGAGGATCCGGCTATGCATAGATTAGTTCTTCCCTGCAGGGGTGCACCAACTTACCCACCACGCTCGCTTAACTCCGGCCGGACACACTTTTCTGGGTCATGCCCGGCCTCGGCCAAACGACACACCGCAACCCTACCTAGAGCTCAGCAGAGAGGTCCCCGCCGGTCTATATCCTAAGCGCTTAGGAGTCTTGGGCCATTGCCCTATGCACTCCGGGTCATTGCGTGCAGGGGGAAGCCAGGCACCAAGAGGGCGCCGGTCCGTCCCGGCCGCGATGCTGGACTGGACGTCTGACAGAGCTTTCGGCTGATGCTACGATGCAGAGTGCCCATAACTATTCCCACGTGATGGTTAGTGCTATCAGGCCAGAGGCCTACTCGGATCAAATATCCAAATCGTTAGTGTTTTGGTAGTGCGGTAATGAGCAGAGACTCACGATCGATGTGACCCCGTCGCCCCGTCTCGAGGACTTCCGGCAAGGGCTAAGAATGCCCGGCCACGCCTCGTAATTATCTCTCGGGTACCGCCCAGGTCAACCCGT